>JAOTAX010000198.1:40859254-40869506 GCA_025629825.1 Erythroxylum guanchezii | reverse complement strand
TAAATACTTACTAACATTAAAAATATTTGATCTCTTAATTTAAATTGAGTAAATGAAATTAAAGATTAAAATATAAGTATTCTACATATATAACTTAGAGATTGAACATTAATATCAACTATAAAAAAAAAATAATCGAATGATAAAAAATAAAATAAAATATAATTGAATTATATGGAAGCTGTCCATTTGTTTAATGCAATACTGTGCATATATATAAATCAAGTTATCAACTTAATGTCGTTATACATATATGAGATTACTAAAGTTAACGTTTCAATGAAGAAGAGACACTCGAATTTTCCTACCACTTTGATCCTGCATGATGATTTTTATTAGTTCCTACAAAATTAACTTTACGTTAATGCATGATTTGATGAGTTGACAAAAGGTAAGAAACAAGACAAAAGGGAAAAATTTTCTGGGAAACATATACACTGGAGATTGTTGCTATTCTTTTTCCTTCACCAACCAAATATAGGTTTTGACTTTTTTTGTTAGCTAATGCTTCAAAATTGTTAGTCACGAAATAGCATATTAGTATTTTTATTAAATAATGACAGTGATCTATGCAGGCCGTTTACTCACTTTCTAGTTATTTGTTTGGTTTTAGCTCATTTAGTTTTCTTTGACTCAAGTAGCTGAACGGATGGTTTTATTTGATACGACGGAAGTTGCTTTGTGCAGAAAGGAAGGTTTGAGGCTAGACCCGAATAGGAAGATCAGAAGGATGGCTAGTTTTCGCAATCTATTAACTTAGTTGATTCTTCTACGCTTTGACACCTATAGAACTAACCGGGGAGGAGAACTACCCATGTGAAATCAAGTTATTTACTGTTGTTATACATATATGACAGTGAATATAAATCATGTTATTAGTTTATGCGGCTGTGTATATAAGAACAATATATATAAGAAAACTATTGTTTTATGCAACACACAAATGATGATCCCTTCAAACGTCGCTTGAATCACTTAAAAAATCAATTTGTTTCAATATTAAAAATCACATGGAATGATCTGCTACATTCTGCTAAATCCATACAAATACATCTCTTTGTAATAGTAACAAACATTTCAACATTAACAAATACAAATCCGGAGTTTTAATCCTTACCACTCCACACCGAGTCTTGAAACACGTTATGAACGAAAAATGACCACTCGCCAACGGTATATCTTGGCCACCAAACTTTCAAGTTGATGCTCTGTTAAAAGAAAAGGTTAGTTTTAAACAAATGAGAAAACAAATGCAAGTGGAGCTAAAACACTAACACCAAAACAGCAACAACCCAGGTAAACACTCGAAAAAACCCAGTACTGGCGTGATCAGAACATAGAGAGAATAAAACTTACAAACGAAAACAAAGGAAGACAGTACTGGCAAGATCAAAGTGAACTCACAAAGAGTCGGTTAAGAATTTGGAGTCACTGATCAGGCAATGTAAGTTACCTGATCATTTTAAAGGCAATAACAGGCAGTGGAGTAGCTGAGAGTAATAAGTGAAGTCATAAATGAAGTTAAATGCATGCAATAAAAAAATTAGCTTACTTTCTCCTAACTGCTACAAGAACATTCGTCTGCACCAAAGCCATATAAACCTCAACTACTCTCAGACCTTCATTTAATGAAACTAAATTTCAGATGGCATTCATTAAATCATGCCTCAACTACTCCCAGATTTCATTCATTAAATCTCAAATGGCATTCATTAAATCATGCCTGATGTTCCCTTAAATCAATTACAGGGACAACAATCAATCAGTAGCACAGATAGCTAAAAAAACCCATAAGAAGCATAGATAGCTACCTCAGTCAGGGCATCTGACTTCTAACTTTCCATTCCATGAAGATCCTATTAGCTAGAAAGTAAGAATCTTTACTTAAAACAAATAGCGTCATCAAGCAATCGATCAATTTCAATCACTAACCTTCTTACATTGCTTGGCTGAATTATCCAAACTCCTACAGACATAGCATGGCTTTTTCTTCTTCTTCTGGGACGGGCAGTTCACAGCCATATGACCCTCCTCGCCACAATTTAAGCACGTTGCAGACCAACCACTATCTGGAGGATCAAAGTACCTTGGCCCCCGCTGACAGATAAATATAACAGAGAGATACCAATGTAAGCCTTCATATGGAATTACATTTGGACTTTCTCTTTGTTATTTTCCCAAAATCACATAAGAGGTATTTCGTAAACTCACAAGAAGCTTTCTCAGCACCACATTGTCTGACATTTCAACCCCATTTGGACTTACTGATTCAACCAACTCCTCCGGCTCCTTCACTGTTTCCACCTTCTCAACTATTTCTTCCTTCTCTCCCTCTTCCTCTGCATCAGAGACATAGCCAAACTTTGAAGTCAAATTTTCAATAAATTCAATCCCCAAACCCAAAAAAAATTGTATTGGGTAGACAAGTACAGTATTTGATAATTAAAATCGGGAGTATGAAGTTAATAATTGAACTAAGCACAACAGTGGGTCTTGCGATCGTATTCGAAGGAATGAGGAAAAAAACACAAAGTTCCTAGTTCAGGCAGATCTAAAATCCGGACGACCCACGAACCAAAAACGATCACTAGTAGCAAAAACCAAAAAAATAATCAATCTTCATCCTAAAAAGAAGAAAGCCAACCGGAAATCAAGAGGAACCCACCTCTTACCAGACGATCTTTCACCGACAGTGCCACTTTCTTCCTTTTCT
Source organism: Erythroxylum guanchezii (assembly GCA_025629825.1). NCBI lineage: Eukaryota > Viridiplantae > Streptophyta > Magnoliopsida > Malpighiales > Erythroxylaceae > Erythroxylum > Erythroxylum guanchezii. The sequence goes on along the minus strand of JAOTAX010000198.1, from coordinate 40,866,793 downwards.
ACGTCGGGGCTGAACTCCTCCATGATCGACTTCAAACCTTCTCTCCATTTGGTCTACTCTCCTTCCTTGATGCATGGGAGTGAACGAATGAAGCAAGGAAACGAAGATCGCACGACCGTGAGATGGTGAGAGAAAACTAGTAACGCTTGGGGAAGAATATTCCGGAAAAAACGAGACGCAATAGAGAGTAGCGGGGGCAAAATGGAGAAAAAGCAATAAATTATTAGCTGATTGAGGCAAAACGCTCCTGTGGAGCAGCTGGTGGAATATTAGCTAATTGGGTTCAATCAGCTAACCCAACCAGCTGTTTACCAAACAAAATTTTTAGCTTCTTTCTAAAGTCAACAAGCTATTAAGAGCTGACCAGCTAAAAAAGAGCTGATCAACTCTTTACCAAACGAGGCCTTAGTTAAAAAGTATAATAAGGTTTCAAAAGATCATTTTGTGTGTTTTATCTTGTTAATTGGTAAACTTTTTTTTTTTGAAAAATCAATTGGTAAACTTCTTAGAACAAAGCTTCGGAAATTTTAAGGTGTTCCAAATTACAACCAAATTAATTTGATTAAGATTTAGATTAAAAAGAAAAATATCTTACTTCACTAATTGACTAAAGATTGCATCCTAAAATAAGTACGTTTTCATTAATAACACAAAGACATGATCCCACTGTTCCAATTCTTGTTTTCTAAGCACTAATTCCTTATTTCCACACACACTAATTCGCTGTACACAAGCTGTACGCAGTAGAAACAAAGAACTTCCTCATAATAATCATCTCTTCTAATTTCCAAAACTTTAACTATCCCAATTTGTGTACTTATTTAGGAAATTGTAAAGATACGTTGTTCTGTCTTATTGAAAATGAGATTTTGTCTTTCATAACAAATTTCATATTCTTTATTTTGTCTTTATGTTAATATGATTTAATTTGGATTTTAAGAACAAGGTGTTAATTAAATTGTTTGCCCCTCATTGTAAATTAAAGACTCGTTAAATACGTGATCAGTATTCCTGTATCAGTTACCATTCTCTTTTTCTCTGTAACCTTATGTGAATTCAGAGAGAAAGAGACTGCCCCTCCATTTTCTCATCTACTGAAAACATCATGTCAGTTGGTGCCATCAAGACTTGTGGGAACCTGTTCATTCTTCTTCTTCTCTGCGTATCAACATCTTATTTATCCACTGTTGGCGCTGAAGATCCATACAAGTTCTTCGACTGGACCATTACTTATGGAGACATCTATCCTCTTGGCGTTAGACAAAAGGTTTTTAATTTTTTGTTTGTTTGTACTTGTTAAAAGACTCCCTCTTTTCTTCACCTTGTTGTGTGTAATTAATTAAGAAGAGATTTAATTCAATATATGCTTTGTTTGCCTGAGTTGGTTTGCAGGGAATTCTCATTAATGGACAGTTTCCAGGGCCAAACATAGATGCTGTTACCAATGACAATCTCATCATTAATGTTCGTAACCACTTGCACGAGCCTTTTCTACTTACCTGGTAAGAACCTGCGCCTCTTCTAAATTGGATTGTCATTTTTAGTAACTTCGTCAGGGGTGTGTGCTGCAAGGACGAGAGTTTGATTCAATTTTAATTTATAAGATTCATCAATTGTTTAGAGTTAGTGACAGACAGTGGACTTACGTATATATATATAGAGAGAGAAAGAGAGAGAGAGGTAGACCGTTGACGACGAAGAAGAGTTTGAAGGTAGGAATTGGGAAGGTAGGCATGATCATGTTTTCTCCGTAATAAAAAAGAAGCTTGTTAATCTTTTTATGGAATTGAATGAAGATTTTTAGTACGTGAAAAACAATAAATTAATTGAATTAAGATGAATTCAATAAAATTTGGTTTTGCTTTTAAGGTTTATCAACCATTTTGGTCATGAGCCTATAGTCTTTCATTTTCATTGCCCTTCTTTTTCCTCGATGGATTGCCCCGTAATTACTTGGGAAATAAATTAAAATGGTCAGGAATGGAATCCAGCAGAGGAAAAATTCGTATGTTGATGGAGTATATGGAACAACATGTCCAATCCCACCGGGCCAAAACTACACTTATAAGTTACACGTAAAGGATCAAATTGGCACCTTCTACTACTCTCCTTCTTTAGCATTCCACAAGGCTGCTGGTGCCTTCGGAGGTATCAAAATCCTTAGCAGATCACTCATCCCTGTCCCCTTCCCTAATCCTGCCGATGATATCCACATCTTAATTGGAGATTGGTACCAAGCTTCCTACAAGGTAATGGTTGATGCACAAGTTGGTATTGGATATAAATGTGTATATGCCAAAGCTTGGTGTTAACAGCACATTTGAAACAACGTTTGATGTTTCAGGAATTGAGAGCCAAGCTAGACCGCGGCCACAAGCTTCCATCACCGCATGACGTTTTGATCAATGGTCGCAAGAAGGGTACAACTTTGACATTTGAACACGGTAAGTAATTGCGAACATAGCTTAGCATTGGTATTCCGAAACATGGAAGCAAAATGACAAATGTTTAGTTTTTGTTGTTGCAGGGAAAACTTACAGGCTCAGAATATCAAATGTTGGACTCCAAAACTCACTCAACTTTCACATCCAAGGGCACAAGATGAAACTGGTCGAAGTTGAAGGAACACACACTGTCCAGACTTACTACTCGTCCCTGGACATCCACGCCGGTCAATCCTATTCAGTGTTAGTCACAGCTAATCGGAAACCGAGAAGCTACTACATTGCTGTTTCAACTCGTTTTTCCGAGAGGGTACTCACCTCCACGGCAATTCTTCACTACCGCAACTCTGAAAGCAAACGCTTAGGTGGAATCCCACATGCACCAACCAACACTATTGCTTGGTCTATGAACCAGGCTCGATCCATTAGGTTGGTGTAAATATTGTCACCCACTTGGCTTGCACTTGTACCCTGTTGCAACCGATGATACATACACTGATTTTTTATGATGACAGGACAAACCTTACAGCAAGTGGACCGAGACCGAACCCGCAAGGATCGTTCCGCTATGGTCAAATGAAGATTTCCAGGACTATCATTCTTAAGAGCTCTTCAGGAATAGTTCATGGCAAGCAGAGATATGGTGTTAATGGAGTGTCATTTATCCCTGCTGACACACCCCTGAAGCTTGCCGATCACTTCAATATCAAAGGTGTTTTTGGCGTGGGAACCATCCCCGATAAGCCAGAGTCATCTAAGAACCTGAGTCTTGCCACAGCTGTCATGGGTGCTGATTACCATGATTTTCTTGAGATTGTGTTCCAGAACCGTGAGAAAATCCTCCAGACTTGGCATATCAATGGATACTCGTTCTTTGTTGTCGGGTACGATCGATATACATAAACTGATTTTAATTTCCCAAAAAGCACCACAGTTTTAACATCCCAGATCAAGCTTTTGTGGTTATCATATGATTCACTTGAATTCTAAAGAACAATTATTCCAGGATGGATCACGGGAAGTGGACACCAACTAGTCGTAATGAGTACAATCTTATTGATGCCGTTCCACGGTCGACCGTTCAGGTAATGAGATAAAATCAATCACTGATAAGTCAAGCTTCTTCGCTTGATTGATGTGTCTTGTCCTGAATTATGATGAGAAGTTGTTTTATTTGGTTTCAGGTTTATCCCAGATCCTGGACAGCTATATATATATCGCTAGATAATGTGGGAATGTGGAACATCAGGACTGAAAATTGGGCACGACAGTACTTAGGCGAACAGTTTTACTTGCGTGTATACACGTCATCTAAATCAACGAGAGATGAATTGCCTATTCCAAAGAATGCCCTTCTCTGTGGCAAAGCCAAACTCATAAACGATATCTCTGCATGAGCAAAGTTGATTAATTACTTTTCAGAGATGAAGAAACGGAAGAAAAGAAACAAGAAGTAGGACTTTAAACTTTTCAATTGCTTGTCAGGTAGTGGACCAGACACAGTTTATTTTCCGAAAATTTAAAACCTTACGTCGTAAGTTTGAAAGCATGTGTTTGGTTTGTAACACGTAATTAAACAAGAACATTTACATTTCTAATAAACCATGGATGTAATCTTCTCCTGTTAAATATTCTTTGCCAAGCTCTGAAGTTTATACTCTTCCTTTTCCATTTAAACCTGTCAATTCCTGAAGCTCAGCTGCTTCATGCATAAAAACATTCGCATCTTATTTAAGTGCAAGCACCATTTTGCAGCTCCTGTTCACTTATAGAAATGTGTTAGTTTATGCCCTTTGTAATTTAATATATGACATTATTATTTAATTAATAAAAGACATTTTTTTTAATCTTTGTGTTAAATTAATTATATTTGATGTTTTAATACTAAAGGTAAAATTTCTGTGTAATTCTTTTAGGGATTTACTGTGTAATTAAAATTATGATTAGATCATAATTATGATATTCAATTTATATTTATATATTGTTCTTAAATATTACTAGTTATAGTTTCATCAACACGGGATATTGTTAAAATGATAAATTAGTACACATTATGTTTATTCTTATGAAAAAAGTAACTGATCTCGTAAATTAAACTATGAAGATACTTAAATTAATTTGTGGGCAATTATTAGAGAATAAATCACTGAACTGACTTGACTATGAGAATCCCAAATGGAATATTACTTATATGTCTGTGGATTTTCTCATAATGATGATATTGTATAATTTATCCTTAAACTTGAGATTACCAACTTATCTCGTGTGGGCATTATATTGTTTTGATGCTACTTATGAATCGTCTTAGGATAATTTAGTCAGTAATACTTGGATGCAGTATGAACCATACGAAGATAGTTGAGTAAGTCAATAAAAGATTCTTCACTCTAAAGTAATTAGAGAGAATGTTATACTGGTCTCAATTAGCAATGATTTATGGAATTTTCTAGTTAGAGTGAATTGACATTTCGAAAGGCATTTTTAAATATCAATTATAGATCAATTGCTAATTAGCAAGTGCGAACAATGATTGAATGAAAAGAGTGGACACTGTATCCATACTATATCCAATTGGAACATGAAATGATTAAATTATATATCATAAATCATGCACGAATAGGTTAAGTCAAACCTCTTTGACATTCCTGATATTTGGGTAGTCATGACATGTTGCTAGACGTCAATCTTGATATATGATTATAAATTGTTTAATTGGAGAATTAAAGATAAATTAAAAGGAGTTTTAATTTATTCGATTTTAATTGTGAATTGTACTTATAATTTATAATCATTGTTAATATATTAGAAATCTAATAGGCCACACATTAAAGAACAACTTGTGAAGGAAAAATAAATTTTAATTAAGTTGGACTTAATTATAAAGTTTGAAAAACTTTAGGGATCAAAATAAGATATTTGATTTTTATTAAAATTAAATTAATTATAATTAGAGTCATTAATGTTTTTTTTTCTATAAATAAGAATAATTATGAGGGAGCTAACACTCCTACTTAATTTTTCTTAAAGCGAGAAGTTGTTTTGTAGATATTGTTAGGAGTTGGACAATTGAACAACTCGTAGTTGACACGACAAAAAGTTTTCAAAAGAAAAAGCGAATCAAGTACGATTTGTTATTTTATGATTTGTGTTTTTATTCAAGCTATTCAATTATCCAGATCCGAATGGAAACTATTAAAAAAATTATTTTTCCCCTACGTCCGTGATTCGATCACGATTGGTTTCTAAAAAAATGTAGTTTTAAAAGTAAATCCATTAGAATGATGTTTGTTAGCTATTCTAATAGAGATAGTTATTTTTTTACTTATGGTGTGAGATAAATTAATTCGTTATATTCGACCTTGTAAATATATTTGATAATTATTGAAAACAAGTAAACTATGTCCAAAATGTTAAAAAGAATTGGCCTTAAAAAGACGAGCCATGTTCTTTGAAATGGAATTGCTAGTGACAGCGGGGTCTTTTTTACACCACAACCTTTGCCCATATACATACATGCAATGCAGTTATGGGAATTCGATTAAGGGGATAGCTCGCTTCCAACCAAAAGCCACCATCCCTATGCAATCATAAACATATAAATATAAGAAAAATCAACCTTCCATTGTCAAGTACCACTTGAAGGCTGCCAAAATTGCAAAGTAGTAATATAAGCCGACAATAACAAGTTCTATCTGCAAAGCTACATCATTCTTTGCGGCATATCCCTCTTCCCCTCGATATTTTGATGATATAAGATTGATATATGATACTAATGTGTAACAGAAAAGCGAATTAACGAGACAAAGACAAGAGAAATGACATAAATGCCTATCGGAAATGGCTGCAAAAAGGTCCCTACCAAACGGGATTTAATGAACGATGTTGGGGAATGGTAGGACATCTTTATGAAGTCATGTTACAAAACCATGCGAAGTCATGACCTTGCATATATCTGTTGAAATTTATACTGATGCAGAATACCAACATGCTGTATGCACATTCAATATTCACTGTCACAACTAACTTATATAATTTTTATAGTTTTAAAGTATGTATAATAGCAAGATTAAAAAACTTACCTCCTAAAATAACAAAAAGAAATTACAAATCACTAATCCTCTATAAATTATTGCAACATAAGAATAGCACAATAAAAAAGAAAATTAGGGGGCTCTGAATTCTATTCACCAATCTCTTTCACACATTACAGAATACTCAATTTGACAATAAGTAACAGTACATCAATTAGATTAAAATATATTTTATGCTAGGACACAAGCTCAATTAGTAATATAAGATTTATAATTGGACTCAAATATAGTTAGTAGTATAATGTTCACCCCACAAATGATCCAAATATTATATGTACATAATTAAGATATTAATCGTTATGGTATTATGATAGTCCATATTGATTAATTATTCTCCCACTTGAAATGTATATTGATACCTTAATGCTTTCGCAATATTATGCATAGTCAAACTAATCATACAAAACCAACATTGATATAACACATGGATTGTACAAAATTATGTTCTACTAGTTTAGCAATATGGTAAAAAAATTAATATGGATTCAATAAAATGAATATAAATGATTTGTCACCCATTAAAAATATTGAGTTATAAAAAAACAAAAATAGTGACCAGTGTCCAAATATGCATTTACGCTGCGTATGGTTGCTATTTTCGGTATCTGGAGACGAAATGAAACAAAAATGTGGAGACGGAACGAAACAAAAATTAGAGACAGTGAGGTGTTTGGTTGTGGTAGACATAACAGAAAAAACTGTTTCCGTCTCGAGGACAGAAATGTGTTTGGTTGCAGTGGACAAAACGAAAAAATTGTACCAATGACAAAAATGCCCGTGGTCCTTAATATGATTAAAAATATGTAATTCATTGATAATTTTATTACGAATGATTTGTATTAGTAAAAAAGTTAACAAATAATAATAATAATAACAATTAAAAATTAATATCGAATAATAATAATAATGATAACAAAATTAATAATTATAATGATAATAATAAGATAATTAATTTCGTATAATAAAAATAATAATAAAAAGAAAACAAAAATGAAATAAATAAT
>JAOTAX010000198.1:40843602-40857386 GCA_025629825.1 Erythroxylum guanchezii | reverse complement strand
AAGTTGTAGAGGAATGTCTTAGCTTTGTAATGAGGTATAATATGCTAATTTTGGATGTATGGATTGTAAGTTATGAATTTGTAAAGTTTGGACATAGTTTAGGTAATATGTTGATTTAACAATCCTTAACAGGGCAGTCACAATCATGGGAGATTTTGATCTAGTTAGAGGTGGAATTTGGTTCTAAGTCCTTCATGAGAATTGTGGCATGTTTTCTGATCTTTTTATTGATATAAAGTATGGAATTTTTGGACAATGGGATAGGAAGTTATGATTTTTAGAAATTGGGTTACTGTTTAGGATGACATGTATTGGGCAAAAACTTTGGTTGAGATTTTGACCCTTTTAGAGGTTAAGATTGCTTTTAAGTGCTTCATGAAAGTTGTAGAATGTGTTCTGAACTTTCCATTGATATAAAGCTTGTAATTTTTGGCAAAGGGAATGAGAAGATATGATTTTTAGAAGAATGTTGTACTGTTGGGAAATTTTGCTTAGGCAGAAACTTTGCTTGAATTTTTGACACCTTTAGAGGTGAAATTGGATTTCAAGCCTTTCATAGAAATTGTAGCGCTTTCTGTGATCTTTCCATGGATACCAAATTTGTCAAATTTGGACTCCTTAGTGAAAAGTTATGCATGTGGGAAGAAGAGAGGAAATAAGTTGGAAAAATGAAAAAGAGGGGAAATTGGTAAAAGGTAGCGTCGCGGCCGCAACAAGGTCGCGATCGCGAGCCGCTCCTTTTGGAGCCGTATTGCGATCGCGAGCCGCTCCTTTTTGAACCGTCTCATCCGACCCTCCTCCACTATTTTGTGAATAATGTTTTCTTCCGACTTCTGATTGACCTGATTTTTGAGGTGTTGGATTCGTAAGACAATTATCTACCTCTCCATGAGAATTAGTGATTTTTTTGAGATTAAATTGAAATTGATGGATTGAATCAAAGTGAGTGGATCGATTAAAACAATATAAATTGGTTATTTTTCTGTACAGACTTCATTGTTTTGGCAATATCCGGACCTATAGAGATCCGAATTGAGTGATTTTGGTGTCAATGGATTTCTAAAATCTAAGGGAACATTTTGTGATGAGATTTATGGAATAATACCGGGATTATCATGAACATGCATTGTACATATATGTGCATGAATGAATTCTTATAATGGTGCAAAATTATTAATGTTTGTGCAACGTATTGCATAAATGGGTTGTGCAGGTTAAAAGCCCGCAGTGAGGCATTTTTAGAATTTTGAAGCAATTGCTAATCTGGAGCGTAATGTGAGTAGACCGAGATGGTCTCATTTTATTCTTTGTTCTGTTTTGTTTCTTTTGTATAGATTGATTACTGAATGTGATTGATATTGAAGTGCTACATGAATGTGAATTGGATGACCTATGTGTATCTAAAGTGATTGACAATGTGTTTTAAATGTGCTTTATATGTGACAAGTGAAATTGCATATGCATGAGATCTGTTTCTCAACTCTACTATTGAATGCTGGACTACGGTCCGATGACATGTGAAAGTGAGTGTGTGGGATTGATGCATTTCATTGCATAAGCATATAAAATATAATGGCTGTTGTAACCAGAGTAGCCACCGATCAGAGCTTTAAGCTCAACGAGTGGAAATGAGCTTCGAGCTCATAAGTGATTCAGAGCCTCAGGCTCAACGATTAATGAACCCTAATTGGGACAGTTACTAATGAGCCCTACATGGGACAGTTTAGGCACTCGGTCACAACAAAATAACAAATGAAAAGTGAGTCTCATGTGCACTGCATATGCATAAAATGATGGATTAAATTGTATTGTATGTGAAGTGTGCAATGTATAATGATATGAATTATGTGTTATGTGATTGGGTGAGCCATCGATGATGGTCACTCACTGAGTTCGCAAAACTTACTCAAAATTTGCAATTATTTTTCAAGACTCAGAAGAATACCCCGTTAGGCAACGGGAGTATACGTACTGCATATGAGTGAAGGAAGAGGTCCGGATCAGTTGCATCTGCATTTTGTATTTGATTACTTTGTGCAAACTTGTTTTCCGCGATTTTGTTTGTGTAAACAATGGATTCCGAAATTTTTGCCCCATGTGTATAAAAATGGATTTATGTTGCAACAACAAATCTTTATATCCGAAAATGTTTTGTCTCTGTAACGGGCCCTCAGTGATTAGTGAATCTTTGATGAGTTGTGTACTGGTTGTTACGTGCAAGGGAAAATGTTTATGAATGAAATTGGGCCGATTTATAAATTGATTTCTGCAAAATATGTTAATGATTTTAAAAAAAAAATTGTACTGACTTTTGACTGATTGAGTGCTCTAGCACACCACCTTCACAGGCATGGACTCGGATATCACCACCGATATCGGGTTCGGGTCTTGTGGGAGTGGGGTGCTACATTATTACTCCTCAAGCATGCACAAAGGCAAGACATTTACTTAAAATTTGCATCACACACAAAACACCATTTCATGTCATTTAACCTCTAACTATAATCATAAATGCTTCATTTAACATTGCCCATAAAATTAAAACATGACTTACTTAATTTAGCTACCGAATCTTCAAACTTTTCAAAAAAATCAACAATCCCTAGCTTCACCAACAATCCACGAAATCAACAATCCCTAGCTTCACCAACAACCTACGATCATCATCTTCCAAAGGTGATAGGGATGGATTTTTGGTGAGAATGAGAGAATGAGCAAGGTGAAAGAAAAGCAAGTAAGATATGAGAGAGCTAGGTTTAGTATTGGTGATGACATAAAGAAGAAGAGAACCAATGAAGAAGAAGAAGAAGATGGGGTCACGAAAATGAAGAAGAAGAAAGCCACGAAAATGAAGGAAGAGAGAGCAAAATGTAAGACCATTAAATGGTCTTTCAATTAATTGAAAGAATAGTAACTTTCGACTTGGACACTTGTCCAATTTCTATGAATTTCAACTAGCTCTTTTATTTAACCAGTCCAATCAATTCCAATTGTCTCCCTATTTTTAATGACACTTAACAAATAATGCTAAAGTCATTTATCAATATTTTCATTTCCTTTGGACACTAAATTCTACTACCGTTTATTAATAATTTTTCCACTTGGCAATTTTCCTAGTCCAAAATACCCAATAATTTTCAGAAATTTCTCCAACAATTCCAAAAATTCTAAATCAGCAAATACACTTTCCAAATCAATTTTTCAACACATAAAAACCACAATTCTCAATAACAATCACATTTATAAACAATTATACCCAGAATGTCAATGAATGCATGTACATTCATTTACATGTTCAAAATTTCACTATTTATGTGTATGCGTATGTCACATTATGAATGAACAAGAATTGCATTTTCTAATATCTCAATCATCTCTCATATATTCTATTCTAGCCTCATCATAGGTAACAGGATGTTACAATCTGAATGCTCGAATGGTATGAATTATTATAAGCAAATTTGACCAATGGCAATTGCTCGTCCCAAGCTCCTTTGAAATCCATCAAACATGCCCTGATCATTCCCTCAAGGGTCTGAATGGTCCTCTCTGATTGACCATCTGTCTAGGATGAAAAGCAATGCTAAAATTCAACTTAGTTCCTAAAGCCTCTTGTAAGCTTCTCCATAATCTCGAATTAAACCGAGGATCTTTGTTGGAAACTATAGAGTCAGGAATTCCATACAGTCTCACTATCTCATCAATATACTTCTTGGCTAGCACACGCAAAGAACCAATTTGTTTGATTGCCAAAAAATGGGTTTACTTCGTTAAACGATCAACAATAACCCATATAACATCATGCTTCCTACTGGTCTTAGGCAAACCCTTCAGAAAATTCATAGTCACCCTTTGTCATTTCCACTCAGGAATGGACAATGGCCTTAACTTGCCTGAAGGTGCCTGGTGTTTAGCCTTAACTTGCTGACACACTAGACACTTACTTGCATATTCTGCTACATCCCTCTTTGTGCCTTTCCACTAAAAATGCTCTCTCAAATCTCTATACATCCTGGGGCTACCTGGGTGCATGACATAAGGCACATTGTGTGCCTCATCGAGTATCTCATCCTTTACCTCCTGGAAATTCAGAATATAGAGCCTACGTCTCACAACCATAAGTCCATTATCGTTCACCACCACTTCAAATTTCTTGCCATTCTAAATTTCTTCTCGATGCTTGCTCAATTTTGCATCCTGTGCTTGTAACTCCTTAACTTTCTCCTTGAATATTGGTCTCACTCTGAAATTATCAAGAATACAATTTGGTTTCTCCTGTTTCAAGCTTATTCTAGCCATTTCTTCCAATAATGGTAGATAAATTGTTTAAACATGAGCTATAGAGGATTTCCTACTCAAAGCATCCGCCACCGCATTCGCCATTTTTATATGGTATTCAATCAATAGGTCATAATCCTTGAGCAACTCTAACCACCTCCTATGTCTCAAATTCATCTCTTTTTGACTCAATAAATACTTAAGACTTTTGTGATCCGTAAAGATCCTCTTCTGAACTTCATACAAATAATGCCTCCAAATCTTCAGGGAAAAAATTACTGCTGCTAATTCTAAATCATGGGTCGGATAATTCAACTCATAAGGCTTTAGTTGCCGTGAAGCATAAGCTATCACCCTGTCTGTTTGCATCAACACACAACCCAAACCCTTTCTCGAAGCATCACTATATACTGCATAACTCTCATCTCCTGTGGGCAAAGTCAGGATTGTAGCACTTGTCAATCTGTGCTGAAGCTCCTCAAAGCGCTTCTGACATTCATCACTCTAGATAAACTTCTGATTTTTCCTTAATAACTTGGTCATTGAAGTACCTATCATAGAAAATCCTTCAACAAACCTCCTATAATACCCTGCCAGACCCAAAAAACTTCTCACTTCTGCTATTATCGTCGGTGCATGTCATTTTACCACTACTTCAACTCTCCTCGAATCAACATGTACCCTATCCGCCGAAATCACATGTCCAAAGAATATTAATCTATGAAGCCAAAACTCACGCTTGCTGAATTTGGCATAAAGTTCCTTCTCCCTTAGTGTCTGCAACACTATCCTGAGATGTCCCTCATGTTCCCCTTCACTATTGGAATAGGCCACAATGTCATCTATAAACACTATGACAAATCGATCCAGATACTCCTTGAAGACCCTATTCATAAGATCCATAAATGCAGCCGGAGCGTTGGTCAATTCGAAGGGCAAGACCCAAATATCATAATGCCCATAACATGTCTTGAAGGCTATCTTATTCACATCATATTTCGTGATCCTGAGCTGATGATAGCCTGACCTGAGATCAATCTTGGAAAAGACACTAGCTCCCTGTAGTTGGTCAAACAAATCATTAATCCGTGGAAAAGTGTACTTGTTCTTAAAGTCATCTTATTGAGTCTCCGATAATCAATACACATCCGCCACTTTCCATCCTTTTTCTTAACGATTAGAACAGGCGCTCCCCTTGGTGATGAACTTGGCTTTATATATCCCTTCTCTAATAGTTCCTTCAATTGTTCCTTAAGCTCCTTCAGTTCAACTGGAGCCATTCTCTACGGTGGTATAGAAATTGGTGCGATTTTGGGAATCAAGTCGATGGCAAACTTGATTTCCCTCACCGGTGGCAAACCAGGTAAGTCCTCTAGAAACACATCTGAAAACTCCCTCACAATCGGAAAATCTTCTAACTTCCCTTCATTCACATCGGTATCCACGACGTGTGCCAAGAAGGCTTCACATCCTTTCCTCATCATCCTATCTGTTAATAAAGCCGAAACAATTTCAGGTGATGGTGTTTTCCTGTCCCCTATGAAAATCACCTTCTCACCATTGCCCAGATCAAATTCCACCTCCTTAAGGCTACAATCTAACTTTGCACGATACTTCTCCATGGCATCCATTCCAAGTATAACATCTTAGCCTTTTAGGTCTAGAGATAGTAATTCTATTACCAGTCTAGCACCATCAAGGAAGAGCTCACAACTTCTATATACTTGACTTATTATCACATTCCTCCCTAAAGGAGTACTAACAATCAACGGACTATCCAATAGCACTAATTTAACATCATGTAAAATCATGCTTGCAGAAACAAAAGAATATGTGGAGCCAGAATCAATCAATACATATACTTCAGAATTAAATAACTGAACCATACCCGTGACAACTTCAGGTGTGGCTGCAGCTTCCTTTCTGGTCATGGCAAACACCCTTGCCTGTGCCTGACCCTTTGGCTGTCCTGGAGGAATAGCCTTCCTTGCAGCTCCAGAACTGCCCACCTTAGTGACTGGCCTAGTTCCCTCTGTTTCTGCTCTCCTTATGGCTTGCAACTGCGACCCCTCTTGCCTTGTTACTTGAGGATAGTCCCTGACCATGTGTCCCTTCTCTCCACATCAAAAACATGCTCCAAGTAACTTGAAGCACTCTCCTCTATGAAGCTTCCCACAATGCTCACATTGGGGGTTCATGTTCCTACTCCTCTTCACCCTACTATTGCCTTCCACAGTCGAGGCTTACACTGAAGCTGCCTTTGCTTGCTTGTTCCTAGCAAAGGCACTACCCCCCACCTCACTTTGTATGTGGAAGCTCCTCATGCCTCTTTCAGGTATTGGGGCACTCATTCCCTTTTTGGAAGACTGCTCCCGATTCTTCCTCTTCTTGGTTACTTCATTCTTTATGTTCTCTTGTTTCTTAGCCTGGAGTGCAGCATCTACCAACTGCTGGTAGTCACAGAATTTGTGGATCAATACCTTCTCCTTGATACCCAAATGAAGTCCTCCTTTAAACTTACGACATTTATCCTCCTTATTCGCCACAATGTTGGCCGCATATCAGGAAAGCTGGGTGAACTTCAGCACTCACTCACACTTATGTCTCTTTGTGTGAGATTCAAGAACTCCCTGGCATTCTCTTGGAAATAAACCCTTGAAAGGTATTTCTTCCTGAAAACTTCCGTAAAATCTTTCCATGACAGTACCAGAGGCATAACCTGACTATGGGGCACTGATTCCCACCAATAGGGTGCATCCCCTTGCAGCAGGCTAACTGCATAATCCAGTTTCTCCTCATTCGTCCACTTCATCTAAATTACGACTCTCTCTACCCTCTTTAGCTAGGTTTTAGCCTCTTTGGGATTGGTAGTCCCATTAAAATCCATAGCCCTATACTTACGAAGCTCATCATACTGTGCACTCCTCCCCACCGGAGCTGGTCCCGAAACTTATGAATCTTGACCCATGGCATACGTGAATGCCTGAGCAAAGGCTTGAAAGAAATGCGAATCCATGGGGTTTACTTGAGGCATAGGAGGAGGAGGTGCTGCCACCTCATGTTGCACACTAGGAGCCTCAAAATCAGGAGTAGAATTGTGTCATAGCTCCTCGAGTTCTCTTTTGAAGCAGCATAATCACTCCTTCTATATAAAACCATTTCAAATCCTTAGTTTATGTAAAACAATTTCAAATCATGTCAAATAATTCAAAACAATGCAAGTTTTTCATTTATAACAATGCATGTTCATAGTATCTTAAAACTACCTATATCATGCCTAGGATACTCCTAAACCTAGTCCCAAACCTGGACCTAAACCTAGTCGCTCTGATACCATAAGATGTTGGACCCCGTTTTCAGAGCCCAACATCGGAGTCCTAAAACATGAGTCTCTGATACCACAATATGTGTTGGGCCCCATTTCCAGACTGTTCTTATACTAAAATAGTATTCTGTGTTCAAATTCCATCCATAAATTGAAATTATTAGAGACTAAATTAGAACTCTATCTCTTCCAAAAAAATTGAAGCCCTATGTCTCTAATTCATTTAGAAATAAGAATCATCTCATTTGGAGCTCCACAGATCAAGATATCATCAAAATACTGAAGTATGTTCAGTAAAATATCCAATTCGTACTCTTCCAAATGGTATCCTTACTTTGATTCAATAAATCTTTTTCAAAACAATAGAAAAAGCTATAAATTTTTATGGAGAGGCAGAGAAATATGTTAGGAATCCATTGGTTCAAAAATCAGGTCCTTTGGAGATCGGATGACAAAGTTATGACCAAAAAAGTCAAACATGTTCAAAGTTGGAAAACCCTTTGTATGAGCTCGCAAGGAACAAAAGTTGCGATCTCAAGGATGATGGTGCGCTCGCAAGGAAGGTAGGTGCGATCGCAAGGATGAAGATGCGATCATAAGAATGCCCGGTATGATTGCAACATTAGTTGTCTCATGTATACTTCCTAAGCGACACCACTAACTTCAAATGATCATAACTTTCAACTCCGATATCCAAAAATCGCATACGATATATCGTTGGAAAACTAAGAAGATAACCTACAACTTTGAACACTCATTAAAGATATTTTGCCTCTAAGAGGGTCAATATTTCCGATCAATGTAGCTGTCTCGTATGTCCACCCTAAGCAACATCACAAACTTCTAATGCTTGTATCTCTCAACTCCGATATCCAAATATTTCATACTATATACCGTTGGAAAGCTAGAAAGATAAGCTACAACTTTAAAGAAACTTTTGTCTAGTTTAGCCTAGATCATTACATAATTTCCCCTGAAGTCAGAACACAAAGTTTTCCCCTATGAAAAACTAGAAAGGGTAATGTATAAACTTAGAGAGTCATGAGCAAATCGAAACATATTTCATTAACTTAAAAAATATAAGAGTTTTACAAAGCTTTAATGGAATTTCAAGCCACAATACATCAATTGAGTTCGTAAACCAAAAATACAAAATACATTTGAACTAGGAAAACTTGAAATGCATCTAAAGCCTTGCATTTACAAAATCTAGCTTAGAATACAAAATATGCCTAATCGGAGTGATGCCTTGACCCTCTTTCACTCGATCCCTTGCTTTTCTCTTAAAGATGGAACGGAACGGGAGGGGGTGAGCTTAAAGCTCATGGGTAATAAATCAGTAACAAGCAAAAACCATTGAAATAATCATTTCCGGTGCAAAATTCACATTAAATCTTGAAACACATATTTACCAATTCTCACATTATCAAACAATTCATAAGCAACTTAAATCATGCATTATCCAACTTGTCAAAAAATTTAAACACATAAGCACATCATAATGGTTTGGGTGGATCCAACAACATAACGTACTAACACATTCCTATAAGGGTCCTGTGTAGCTGTGAATAGAACGTACTAATGCAATCCCATATAATGGTTTTGCGTAACCACAAACTTAGGGGAGTCCATGAAGTAACTCCATGCCACTAGCGGGCAGGCGGGAAAAGACTTTTGTCAAAGTGTACTTAACTTAACTTAGGGGACTACCACAAACTCACATAATCATGCGTTTCATAACTTGTAAACATGTTGCCCAAATTGGCACTTTTTCGAAACTTGATTTCATAAACTTGATATCCTTTCAAAAATCATTTCCATTTTTCATTTCATAATTCAAAACACAATTCATATACAAAATATGTAGCACATTCTCAAAGCATTCAAAGAGCAATAAATGCACATTTAAAAAGTAGTTGAAATCATTTATTTCCATTTCTTAAAAGAGACATTAATGGCTTATTATTTAATTATAAAAATGTAACCCACCTGAATTCCTTACTTATAACTTGCTCAAATGTGCCTCTCCTCTTGCTCCTTTTGTCTTTCTTGACTCCCTTTTCATAGGCAAAAATCCCAACTTTCAATATGGTTGCAAAATTGAAAACCCACAAAGCACATTCACTAAAATTGTTTCTAAAAAACTTAAACCCATGCATTTCCTAAGCTTCATGAATCAAAACCCTTCCAAAAATCCAAAAAATTAAGTAAGACCTTACGTTGAATTTTCATCAAATGAAGAGATTATTGTCTTAAATGGAAGCTCTTATCTTCCTTTACCGTTTTCCCTTCTTGCACAACCTCAAAATCTCTCTAGAAAACTTAGAAAAGATGAAACCTAGCTTAAAACCCCATCTTTTCTCTACTTCATCGAAACCTCTTTTCTTCTCTTCTTATTTTCGTTTTTCTCTCTTCTCTCCCTCAATTCATGTTTTTCTTCTTCATTTAAAAGCAAGACAATACTCCTTCTTCCAATAATGCCCTTAATGATTGTAAAAAGTCGATTTTGCACTTCCTTTTAAGGCCTTATGACTTTTAAACTTAAGTGACATACCAAAAATGCCCTTTATGCATTCTTACCACTTTTAATACAACTAATTCATGAAATAAATCCTATTAATATAGACATGATAATTAACTTCCAAAAATTCACCTATCAAAACCTCAAAATTATTTAAATCATGTTTAATTCACTAAAAAAAATTCAGGGCCAACAGGGAATGTAGTTAATTTCATGTAACTCTAAAGATTGCCTTGTGATAAGCCATAATTTGATATAATCTTGACTATTATAGTTTTACAACTATATCTTTCACATAACTATACTTAATATTTATATGCTTGGTTTTGCAATAAAATTTGGGATCTTTTGTATCAGTGATTACAACTTAACTATCACAGTTGATTAATATTAGATTAATTACATTTTTAATGAATCCCATATGAAGCAAGAAATGTATAAGCTAAACAAATTCTTGCTCCAACAAAAATGCTACAAATTCAACTTTCATTGTGAAAAATTAATATATTATTATTTTGTACTTCTCAATGATATTGCATCACTTTTGAGTAAGAAAAAAAAATTAAAAGGTAGATTTTCTCTCATCTAAATCTTCGCTTTGATCTATATATTTATAACCTTTGTATACATTGGTTTTTAATTTGGTAAAAAATGTATAATTAAGAATACTTTTTAAATACCTCAATATACTCTTTACTTATTTCTAATGTGTTTGGCTTGAATTTCATTGATATTTCTCACCATTTCAAAAATGTAATAAATATTTGGTCTTATACATATCGTTGCATACATGAGACTTTTAATTACACTGGAGAAGGGAACTTTCTTCATTTTTTCCCCTTACTCATGGTTTTGTTGGATAAAACTTTTGAATAAGCCTTTAGCAATAGGATTATCAATTGGCTTGCAATCTTGCATATGGAATCGTTAAGCAATTCTATAAATGTATGTTACTTGTGTAAGAGATAACGGTCTATGTTACTTGTGTAAGAGATAATGGTCTATTTGAACAATCTCTTAAAATCTTTACTCCAAAAATATAAGAATGTTCAACCATGTCTCAAAATTTAGATGAAAATCAATTTTTTCTCAAAATTTAGATGAAAATCAATTTTTATTTACTTAACAAACTCATAGTCATTGTAAGCAACCTAAATATTATATATATATGTAATGGCCTTCATTAATCATATGTCAATCATAAAAAATAATAACATTATCAAAATGAGTGTAACATTGTCTTAAAGACTGTTGATCGGTAATTTCTGCAAGTGCACAGAGTCGTTTCTAGTATCCACACACTAAGTATTCCAAAGTTGTCTCCCTAAAGGACCAATTCATTCACCACCAAATTAATTCTAATTATTTTCATGTTGTCGACAGAAAATTCTAAAATGTGATTGGAGTTGAATGAACAGTAAATTGTTATTGTAAGTACTAAACAAAAAAACAGCAAGGGATAAATCAAAGGTTTAGAATTAGGGATTGGGGTTCACCAATTCAAAGTACTGACTTATGCAATATGAAATTGGTTAAATGTTAGGCTATGAAAACAGTTGCACAACTTTACCCATATCTCTTTTCAAAGCATACAAGAGTACCTAGCTAGATGAACACCATCTCTCAATTTATGAACTTACTAACCAAATCCATGAAGAACAAGTAACCACAAGTTCTCACCCTTGCTTAGGATATCTCTACCTCTAAGTCCTAGGTGTTCATCTTCCTATAACATGAACCATATTTCACTCTTCAGTACATCATACGATTCCTAAAATTGCATCTATGGAGATCAAGCAGAGAAACAACAGTGAGATTCAAGGAAGACAAACATAACCCAGAAATTTTCATTCACTAGTCAACAATCCATATCATACAAATCATCTTCCAAATAGGCTACATCCCTAACCCTAAATGAGGTTTAGTTCCAGAACATTGTAGCAAAAACCATACATATAAGGATGCTCAACATTTAAGAAAGAGTAGAGAGAGAAAGTAGAAGAAACACAAGATAATGTTGCTCCCAATCCTTGAGGAAATCCCCCAAATTCCCTATCTTCCTCTTATTTTGTGCCTCCCAAATGTAGTAACCTTGTTTTCAATGTCCAGCCCCCCCTTTTAGGTCTAAACAATGAGTATTTATAGTGTCCTTGTCCTAAGAAACCTAGTCTTTTCCTAAACAGGGGAAAACAGATCGTGCTGGCAGCCAATGTTCGTTAAATAGACATAACGGACCTTCTCGGGTCTGAAACTGTATGTTGCTAGGCGATGTTTGTTAAACGGACATGAATGTCCATTAAACAGACTTTCTCGGGTCTGGAAGTTCATCTTGCTAGGTGATGTCCGTTAAACGGACATGAATGTCTGTTAAATGGACCTTCTCGGGTCTGGAAGTTCGTTTTGCCAGGCGATGTCTGTTAAACAGACATGCACCAATCCAACATTTTCATACCTTTGACTTTCCAGTTGACATAATTTCTTCTTGGAGTCTTCTCGGAAGTTATAGAGCTCGAATTCCTCTTTGAAATCATCCTTGAGTGGCCTTAATCTGGCATCCATAAGGAAAGTTATGCCTTTTACCCCACAATCTATCCATTTGTACCTATTAAGCAACACAGTTGGAATGTGAGAGAATTGACCACATAAAAATTCAAATCCATATAGAAATAAGTCAAATTAATTTCAATTCATCCCAAAAACATCTACAAATAATTTGACTTATCAAATTCCCCTACACTCAGATTATTGCTTGTCCCCAAGCAAAATAACAGGAAACTCACTACCAAAACCTTAACCAAGTTATTGATTCCACTTTCGTAGGTGTACGGTGACATTTAGCCTATGCCATAAGCCTTTAAACCATTATGTGTCCATAATGGAGGAGTTATAGTCTCATGAGGGTTTACTTAAAATGAATGGTACCCACAAACATTTCCTTTCCATCATTTCACACCTAATCATCAACATAGTTCATTCCAATAAGTCGAATGCATCATAAGTGAGAATTGGAACATAGAAATAGGATCACATAATACCTCATAATTTTGCTCACAACTTAGTAACAATGAAATCTTATAATGCTTCAATTAATGAAAATCACATACCAAGAATGAAGTCTCTCATACAGCGTTCATTTTTGCACAAAAGTGTTTAAGGGGTACTCTCATTCATCTTCCCATGCATGTTCCTTACCATAAGCTTGCATTTTATCTACTTCTCCACTACTCCCATCTATGACATGTCCATGAATCAAAAAGGTCTTTATTTCTTAGGTTGTAGTGGGGCCACGGGTAAAGTGGGCTATAAACGAAGGGATAAGAATTCAAGTATTCAACAATTAGTAGAGCCGAAATCGCAAATCTTACAATCATATTGTTTTATGGAACTCCACCAACTCTATCGTCATAGTTTTCCCCATTCCTTCACATTGAAACATGAAGTGCACATGCTTTGCTTATTATTGACTCAATTTATTTTTCTTTGTACCTCTTTTTTTCCGTTTTGTTGTAAACAAAGCATGCTTCTTGACTTGCTATACTCAAATACCCCCATACTTCTTCCTTTGTATCCCTATCACTAGAAGTAGTGAATGCACAACTTTGATAGCTCTACTAACCATTGAACAAGGGTAACTTGTTTTTCTTGGCTTAAGGTTCTTTG
>JAOTAX010000198.1:40830991-40843502 GCA_025629825.1 Erythroxylum guanchezii | reverse complement strand
AATCCAATAAATGATCTCATCAACCGACCCCCCCCCCCCCCCCTCAATACTTTAAAAATATTAAAAACCTCTTTTTGATCACCTACCCACAAAGTTCGCTTACCATCCGGGACATCAATCAATGCTCCACCAGTGGCTAGGAATGGTCTTCCTAATATTATGGGAACCTGCATGTCAAACTCCATCTTAAGCACACCAAAATCAGTCGAAATTATAAGCTTACCAACTTTTACCAGTAAATCCTCAACTATACCGATAGGGTATCGAATTGATCTATCAGCAAGCTGCAATGAAATTGCAGTTGGTTTGAGTTCACCAATTCCCAACCTGTTATATAGAGACAAGGGAATAAGATTAATGCTTGCACCGAGGTCATATAAGCATTGAAAAATATTAGATTTGCCAAAGTGGCAAGGTATAGTGAAACTCCCTGGATCCTTTAACTTAGGAGTAGTTTATTTTGTAAAATAGAACTACACTCCTCAGTTAGGGCTACTGTAGCGAAGTTGTCAAGCTTCTTTTTGTTGGAGATCATCTCCTTCAAAAACTTGGTGTACATAGGCATCTCCGCAAGAGCTTCCGTAAGAGGGATATTGATGTGGATTTTCTTGAATAGGTCAAGAAACCTCTGGAACTTAGAATCATCATTCATCTTCCTTATCCTTTGGGGATATGGTATCGGTGGTATAAAGGTAAAGTCTGAACCAGATGGGGATTCTTTCTTTTGTGTGATTTCTTTTGGTTCTTCCTCCTCATCCACCTTTTCACCTTCCACATCCTGAGCCTCTTTTGTCTTAGGGACTACACCTTCTATAACTTTACCACTTCTTAGAATAATTGCCATGTAATCTTGTTTTAGATTCGCTTGGGTATTACTAGGCAGCTTCCCTTTTCCTCTTTCACTAATTTCCTTTACCACTTGACTGATTTACAGTTCTAAATTCCTAATAACTGCTTGATTTGATTGAATATTCTGCTCCATTCTGTTCATTGCTTGAGAGCTAGCTTGGATACTCTAGTCCATCTTGCCCATAAGTTGAGAAAACATGTCCTCAAGCCGATCTACCTTTTTCTCCCACAGGGAAGGAAATTGTTGTGGTGCAAAAGATGAAGGGGCTGAGTATTGTTGCTTTAATGGTGCTTGAAACCCTGGTGGTCCCATTGGTTTTGTCGCCCCTTGATTTTTCCAGGAGAAATTAGGGTGAAATTTCCAACCTTCATTGTAAGTGTTTAAGAAAGGATCTAGTCTCTGACCCTGCCTACCATTGTTCACATAGCTTACCTCTTCTTCTGTCAAGGCCGTCTCAATGTTCATACAACCCACTGCTGTATGCCCAAATCTCCCACACAAAGTACAAGGATCTCTACTAGACTTGTTATCATTCATTAACAAATTCAACTTCTTGTTAATCTCAGCAACTTGGTAGGCCATGTCAGATTTGGAACCCATTTCATTGAGAGTCACAGCTTTGATCCTAGTCACCTTACAATGTGAGTTCTCTATAACCTTTTTGAAAATATTCCATAATTCTTGAGAACTCAAGTCACTTATATTCCCCCTAGCATTCAAATCCACTAAAGTTTGGTTATGATTGGTGAGGCCATAGTAGAAAAATTGAGTCAACGACTACATATCAAATCCGTGGTGCGGACATTGGTTAAGAAGATCATTAAACTGTTCCTAAGCCTCATGAAAGTTTTCTCCGTCCTTTTGCGAAAACCAATGTTTCATCTTTCGGAGTTCAAGAGTTTTATGGGCTAGGTACCACTTCATCATAAAAGTCTCCATAACCTTCTCTTAAGTATCAATAGAGTCCACCTCTAAACTTAACAGCCAATTTCTTGCCAATCCCTTCATGCAATAAGGAAAACATCTTAGCCTTAACTCATCCTTTGACAGTCCATACAAAGGAAGAGTTTGAACTGTCGCATAGAAATCTCTCATAAAGGCTAGCGCATCTTCCCTGGGCATCCCATTAAATTGCGGTAGCATAGACAAATGAATATGCTTCAGCTCGTAATTTCGTGCTACTGCAGTTAATCTAACGCAAGAAAGGTTCCCTGCAATAAATGGCATTTGATAATCCCGAATTCTTCTTACTGCGTGGTTGACAACAACTAGCTCAGCTTGATTTTCCCCATTAAATTGTTCATTCCCTGGATCATGTTCTTCATGCAGTTCCAGAATTTGGTTATTGTTGGCCATCTCTCTCCTCCTTTGAGCGTTTTTACTTCGACAAGTTCATTCAATTTCAGGATTATATTTAACAAGTGGTTCGTTGTTCCAGCTTTGTGAATGCCTTAAGTGCATGTAACTTCTGAAATCAAACAAGTTCGAGGGTTCAAAATTCAATAATGGAAGAAAACTTGAATAATAAATAAATAAATAAAAGTAATAACTAGACTTAATGAAAGCAATAATAGAAAGGTCCCCGGCAACGACGCCAAAAACTTGATCAGTAATTTCTGCAAGTGCACAGAGTTGTTTCTAGTATCCACACACTAAGTATTCCAAAGTTGTCTCCCTAAAGGACCAATTCATTCACCACCAAATTAATTCTAATTATTTACATGTTGTTGACAGAAAATTCTAAAATGTGATTGGAGTTGAATGAACAGTAAATTGTTATTGTAAGTACTAAACAAGAAAATAGCAAGGGATAAATCAAAGGTTTAGAATTAGGGATTGGGGTTCACCAATTCAAAGGACTGACTCATACAATATGAAATTGATTGAATGTTAGGCTATGAAAACAGTTGCACAACTTTACCCATATCTCTTTTCAAAGCATACAAGAGTACCCAGCTAGATGAACACCATCTCTCAATGTGTGAACTTACTAACCAAATCCATGAAGAACAAACAACCACAAGTTCTCACCCTAGCTTAGGATATCTCTACCTCTAAGTCCAAGGTGTTCATCTTCCTATAGCATGAAACATATTTCGCTCTTCAATACATCATACGATTCCTAAGATTGCATCTATGGAGATTAAGCATAGAAACAATAGTGAGATTCAAGGAAGATAAACATAACCTAAAAATTTTCATTCAACGGTCAATAATCCATGTCATACAAATCATCTTCCAAATAGGCTAAATCCCTTACCCTAAATGAGGTTTAGTTCCAGAACATTGTAACAAATATCATACACATAAGGATGCTTAGCATTTAAGAAAGAGTATAGAGAGAAAGTAGAAGAAAACCAAGATAATGTTGCTCCCAATCCTTCAGGAAATCCCCCAAATTCCCTATCTTCCTCTTATTTTGTGCCTCCCAAATGTAGTAACCTTGTTTTCAATGTCCAGCCCCCTTTTTAGGTCTAAACAGTGAGTATTTATAGTGTCTTTGTCCCAAGAAACCTAGTCTTTTCCTAAACAGGGGAAAACAGATCGTGCTGGCCGCCAATGTCCATTAAACGGACATGAATGTCCGTTTAACGGACTTTTCCGAGTCTGAAACTGTATGTTGCCAGGCGATGTCCGTTAAACGCACATGAATGTCCGTTAAATAGACCTTCTCGGGTCTGGAAGTTCATCTTGTCAAGTGATATCCGTTAAACGAACGTGAATGTTCATTAAACAGACCTTCTCGGGTCTGGAAGTTCATTTTCCTAGGCGATGTCTGTTAAACAGACATGAATGTCCGTTAAACGGACTTGCACCAATCCAAAATTTTCACGCCTTTGACCTTCCAATTGACATAATTTCTTCTCGGAGTCTTCTCGGAAGTTGTAGAGCTCGAATTCCCCTTTGAAATCATCTTTGAGTGGCCTTAATCCGATATCCACAAGGAAAGTTATGCCTTTTACCCCATAATCTATCCATTTGTACCTATCAAGCAACACAGTTAAAATGTGAGAGAATTGACCACATAAAACTTCAAATCCATACAGAAATAAGTCAAATTGATTCTAATTCATCCCAAAAACATCTATAAATAATTTGACTTATCAACTGTTTAGGCTATACATTGATTTCAACAATTAAACATTTTATGCTTTCATTATATCATAATGAAACCTAAAGGTTATTCCACATATATTTCTTTTTCTAGTTCTTCATTAAAAAAATCAATCTTTACATCCATCTAATATAATTCAAGATCCAAGCTGGCTACTATAGCCAAGAATAATTAGATCAAATCAATCCTCACATCTAGTGAAAATGTTTCTTAATTAATTCCCTCTTATTATATATATTTTTTAACCATAAGGTGTTACTTGTATGTTTCAATATTTTTGTTATCTTTTTTGTTTTATTAAGAAAATCCATTTTTCCAAATAGATTTGTGCCTATTAAGGAGATCAACTAAGTCCAATACTTAAGTGAAGCTTAAAGAAGTCATTTTCTCCTTCATTACTTTTATCCATTCTTCTTTAGTAGGACCAATAAATGCCTCATATAATTCCTTAGTTCACCCTATTATTGTGGAATAATCATGTGAAATTGGAGTTCTATTTCAAAATGAAGTTAGTTTCTTATTTCATGATTACTTCTATGCAACGAGGTTTATGATATATAGATTTATTAATATCTCAGTTACTCCCACTTGGACCAGATACAA
Source organism: Erythroxylum guanchezii (assembly GCA_025629825.1). Classification (NCBI taxonomy): domain Eukaryota; kingdom Viridiplantae; phylum Streptophyta; class Magnoliopsida; order Malpighiales; family Erythroxylaceae; genus Erythroxylum; species Erythroxylum guanchezii. The sequence continues at coordinate 40,838,934 of JAOTAX010000198.1, read as the reverse complement.
CAGCCCAACTATTATTAGGTTGTAGTTTTAATTGATGTTGAGTTAATTCTTCATTTTCTACATTGCTCCCACTCAGATGAAGTCCTTCGTCCTAGTTATGTGTAATATAATCATTTTGATCATGAGTCTCATACAAAAATATATATTTTCCTATCTCTCCTTGCCTTAGAAAGTTATTTCCTAATAATATGATGTTTTATGATTTAAATTAAGTTACTCTTTTTTACATTATTTACCTATGAACTCATGTCCTTTTGATTGTTTAAAATATCTAATTAAAATTACTTTTCTTTCCTTTTGATCCTAGTTTTATATTTGATAAGAGAACATGAATATAAGTAGCACACCAAATGATATTAGGCTTCTATATCAGGTTTTCTACTTATCTATAATTCTTAGAGAGTGAATGTAACTAATTTTATTATCACATGATTACGTACTTGAATGGTTGTGGGTAAGGAATCACCCTAATAAGTGATAGATAAATTTCTGTGTATCATCATGGACCTAATATTTTTTAAAAGGATTTTATTTTATCTTTCTATAATGCCATTTTTATGGGATTTAAAGAATATTTAATTATATTTATATTCTTTTTTCATCATAAAATATCTTAAACTTATTATAAAAGTATTCTTGTCCTTAGTCAGGTTTTAATGCTAATATTTTCTTAGCTAATAAGTTCTCCACCAAATTTATTATTTTATTAAAAAATTTAATTATTTTGTTTGTGAGAAATCAAATAGATTTGACTATATCGAATATAGTCATTTATAAAAGTAATGAAATACACATCCCTATATCTTTTTTTCATTTTTATGAGACCACAAATGTATGAATTAATTAATTGCAATGGATGAAAAGCTTGTATTCCCTCTTCAAATGACATTCTTACCATTTCACCGATTAGATAATGCTAGCAAATCTATTTGATTTAAATTATCTAAAAGGCCTTATTTAGTTAATCAACTTGAATAAGGAATAATTTATGCTACTACTTTGATAAACATCTAGTATAATAAAATCATCTAATATAAATTGATGATCATAACAAATGGTTCTAAGATAGAAGTCTATTTCATTATTATAGAAGTATACATTATATCCAAGTTTAATTAATACCAATACAAAATTAAGATTTTATAGAATCTTTAGACCAAAAAAACACTTTATGTAGGATTATGGTCGACCACCACACATTTCTAACTTACATATGCTAATCCTTTATAGATCAACTCTTAAGTTGTAACCTAAATAAATATATTGTCTTCCATATGGAATTTTTATATAATTATATAATAGCATCCATATCCTTCATTATATAGTTTATGACTCATAAGTCTATAATCCAAAAATGATGAGATTTAATTAGAAAAACAAAATACTAGATATACATCGAACAAATATTTGTTTGAAATCTTATACCTTTTTAGGCTTGCTACAATTATAAGTAAAATGAATCTTATTTTCATAATTGCAAGACTTCACTGTTTTCATGTTTTTCTTCTTAAAAAGACATTTTTGTTTCCCATATTGGTTCCACTTGGCCTTTTTATAGTCCTGATAATTTTGGTTATTTTCTTATCTTTTTTTTCACTTTAGCTCCACTATAATGCTTATCTTGCCTATTTATTGCTCCGTTTGAGCTAGAAACAATTGTATATACCTTATAGGTCATCTTATGAGCTTCCATACATTATTCTTTTAATACAAGATATATTGAAGCACCCTTTATAATCTTGATGCTCTCATTATAAGTTAAATGCATTTTTATATGTTCCCAACTTTGAGGCAAAGTATGAATGACTACTTATAGTTTTTGTTCATTGGATAAATCATAACTTATATTTCTCAACTCAGTTATCATATTTGATAAATGCATTAAATGCTTTTGCACTGTCTGATACTTTTTAAATGTGCCAAATGTTACAATGAACAACCTTAATTTAGTTACCAAGGTTACTTCAAATTAAGTAGCAAAAATGGACCATATGTCATTAGCAGTCTCATGCTTTCCAAATGTACAAAATTTCATTATTCGTACTACTTAGTGATGTAATACAAGCCAACAAGTTCTTCTCTTTTATATCTCATAAGCATTATGATACCTTTTATATTAGGTCAAATTTCTTTCCTTAGGTACGACTATATTTAATGGTTATAAAGCCTCTAACTCTTCCATCACATATTTGATTTTTATGTTCTAAATTTTGTAATTGTCATCATTCAAATTTTCACCTTTTCTGAACATAATAATTGTATTCTTTAATGTAATAGTCATATTTGAAACATTTTAGTTTCCACATTAAGAATGTGTACATGTGGGTTAAATTCATACAAAATATACCTTTTTTGCTTAATTATTATTTATATGGTGAATAATTTTTTTAATCACTTATGAAATTGCAATATCATAGTGCTCTCAATCATCATTCTTGTAACAATTAAATACTATTTACAATACGTGAGTTTATTTGCATACATAACATATGTAACATAAATAATAGGGATGAGAAAACAATGAGTTTTTCTGTGGAAAAATAAACATAGGATAAATGACCATCCAGTTAACATATAGTTCAATACAACATACATAATATTAATAAAAGCATGTTTATACTTAAACAAAAACAAATGGTCATTTATCCTATGTAATAGAGTTAAATAATGCATGTGGTAAAAAACCTTGAAGCATGATATGCAATAACTCTGATTATCTCAATAGGGAATGCTATAGGGTATAAAGTCCTATCTATTTCCTTCTTTTGTTTTATCGTAAAAACAATATCACTAATCATCCATACGATTTGTATTAGGTGAGTTCCAATTATAAAACATGCTTAATAGTTCACCTTATGGTTTTGACAATGATAAGAGTAAGGTCTTGTACTTTACTTTAACATATGTGAAGGCTAAATAACCTAAGGACAACAATAGTCGGGCTGGTCCATCGTCCTCATACTTTTCTAAAAAATTTGACAAAATGACATCATTTTTGACAAAACAATTTCATTTTGTGCCTTCCCGTCAGGCCACAGGCTAAGCTGGGGCTTGGTCAACTCAGGCCAAAATTAGGTCGGGCTGGGTAGGCTGGACCATATTTTCCATCCCTAAAACAACCTTCAAAATATTTCTTGAATTATGTTATTAACAAAAATAACATATTGTGTTAGATCATTTTTAAGAAACAATTACATCTATAATAACAACCATAATATGATGGTGATATATCTCAACTATGTAGTAACATTTAAAAATATGGGTGTCCTTTTTACACGGGGCATTTTCTTGAAGATACATTATAAGAAATATGTTTATTGACTATATTTTTTCCTACATTTTAGAATTTATATCCAAAAGTCTATATATCTCTATGTTTTTTCTAAATCATAGCCTAATCAAAAAAAATAAGAAGCCCTATCTAAAAAAAAGTATTTCACTTGATTTCTAAAAAACTATTAACTATGATTAATTTATTCTGTACTTTTAATTTTATAGTTCAATGTTATCATTTTAGAGAAATTATTTTTTGTGGCTAAAATATTTTGGTTAATGGTTTTTTTCGTCACATAATAAAACAAGATCAAATCTAAATAATTAGTCTCTTTTTAATATTTTTGCTTGTTTTTTGAAACTAAAATTAAAATTTCAATTCAATAAAGCTGTTAAAAATGGACTAATTAGGAGTAGAATACACTCTTCTCCAACAAATAGCAAAGGAGGGTTGATAAATGCCTTAATTTTTGTATTAACATATTGTTCCTTATTGAAAATATGCCTCCCTTATTAATCTAAAGTGGGTGAACCAATGTTGCCTATTAAAATCTACCTCCCTCATTGACCTAATAATCTATTTTTTTGGGTACTCCAATCGCTTATGTACTCTTCTTTCCCCTCTATTGTGTGATTCAAATCCCTAGTTTCTAGGTGGTCTTCTCCTGTGAATATCCTTGCAGTTATTTTGTTGCATATTTTTTATTTTGCCTACCCATTTATTGGTTTATTGCATATCCCAATTCCCTAATGCAAACTTAATCCTTTCACGTCTTTTCGCTATAGATAAGGTTAAGATTGGAATATCCAATTGCTAAGGGTCACCCTCCTACTGGTTATTGTTTAATCATATTCCCTGATCCCACTTTTAGTTACGTCTTATAAGTATGCTTTATGATATGTGCTTAATTGATTATACATCTACTCCACAACACTTGGCGATTAATGCTACAAATTGTTTAAGAAACTCGTTTTGGTTCATATTTAGTTTTAGGTATAATTTGGAAGCATAAGAGCTAAAGTGAGTTAAAATACATTCTTTGAGCCATACTCTTGATGTTAACACTCAGTTGTCCTTGTGGAACAAGAAGGAGATGGACTGAGGTGAAGATGGGATAAGAAAATACAAGAAAATGAAGCATTCAAGATGATCTGGGAGATGTATAGCTGTGTATATATTCGAAAGATGCACATTTTAATGACATATATGGTTGTGACTCCCCAGAACCTTAATTTTTAATATAAAACAAAATTTGAGTGGCCAAATATAACATGGATCAATTTTGGAGGAAAAGGAGGGACAGAGCACGCATTCTTTATAGAACCATGGAGTTTTAAGCTTCCTCAATGGCAACAGACTTAACTAAATATTCTAGATATGTACCTGAGTTGTAATAAGAGGTTTATGCTTTATATGGGAATTATTGTCCATCTTGTAGCTCATATAGGAAGTAATCTTGTTGGTTATCCCCTTCATAACTAAATGATCACTCTATACTTGGTTATAGGTGTTGGATCCTGCTTGTTTCTAGAATCTAACGCTTGCGGAGTCCTAAACCATGAGCGGACTCTTGCTCTAATGCCATATCTGTTGGGTCCCACTTGATTCCGGAATCTAACTATTGTGAAATAATAAAGCGTGAGCATATTATCCTATAGGGTTATTTCCATGAAACCTTATTAGACATCATCCCATAAGGGTGGCGTGCCCCACTAGCCAAACACCAAAATCACACATTGACTTCATCAGAACAATTGTAGCTTTATGTCTCTAGTTTATTTTGAAATGAGAACCATCTCATTCGGAGCTTTATAGCTGAAGATATGCTTAAGAAACCAAAGTATGTTCATGGCCCAATCATGCTCTCCCAACCAACCCCTCACTTTCTTTCAATCAATCTTTTTGAATTCAACACCAATGGCTATCAATGTTTGTGTAAAGGTAGAAAAATGTGTTGGGAATCCAATGCTTCAAGAATCACTTCATTTGGAGGTCAGGTAATGAAGTTATGGCCAAAAGAATCAACCATGCTCATGTCCTCAATCACGTTGTACCTATCTCGGGACAATTGGCATAACTTTCATGAGAGATGTCAGATTAAGGTTTTCTTTAGACGATTTCGAAGAGAAGTTCTAGATATACAACTTTCTTGAAGAACTTGAAGCGAGATTTTGCCCTTTTGAGGGTAAAAACATGAGCCGTGTGAGACATGGGCAGACCATGTAACTTTCAGGTCTGGCAGTTTCTCAGCATCAGGAATACACGGCCAGTGTGATTTTACACGGCCTGACTGTGTAACCTTCAGGTTTAACAAAAATTTCCACTCTCCAAGACCCCTCCAATGGATCCTAAACCCATCCTATCATCCCTTTTACTCATAATCTTTCCAAATTGAACAATCCTACTGCGATATCCCTCCACATACTCTAATTATTTGGAAACACGTCCTATGCAACATCACCTATTCAAACAATCATATCTCTCATCTTCGATATCCAAAAATCGTATACTTTATATCGTTGGAAAGCTAGAAGGACAAGCTACAACTTCTACGAAGACAAATTTGTCTAATTCTACCTAAATTAATCCAGTTTTCCCTTGGAATTCAGAACACATTTTACCCTCATAGAAAAATTGAAAATTATCTCAACTTCACTTCCTCTATTGCAATATCATTCATAACGATTTCAACTACCAATTGAAATTCTTCGAACTCTCAACCTCAATTCATTTGACTCTTCATATTCTACTACATCTCATCATTAATAATTCCTATCTTTCTTTTCCATAACATCTCACTTATATATATGTATAACAACAATTCATGTTCAAAGTTTATCAACTCAAGTGGATAGCTTCTTCAAATATTTCTAATTTCAACTCACACCATCCATACACAATTCATATTTCATTAACGTCAAAAGATAAATGTTTACAATGCTTTAATGGCGTCTTATGCCACAATACATCATTTCGCAAAATCCTCAAAATACACAAGATACTTGAATGATAATTACTCAAAAAGCAACTATAACCTTGTTTTTACATAAATTACTCCAAAACAAAACAAAACATGCAAATTCGAAGTGATGCCTTTACTCACTTTCACTCAATCTCATTCTCTTCACCTGAGGATGGGACGGAAAGTGGGGTGGAGCTTAAAAGCTTGTGGGTAACAAATTTATAATCGAGAAATAAGCAAAAACTATTGAAATATTTATTTCCATTGTAAAATTCACATTGAAATCCATGTAACACATATTTTCCCAAATTCATAACTTATCAAGCAATTCATAAATATCATAAATCATGAATTCATCAAACATGTCACAAATCATAAACACATAAGCACATTAGAAATGGTTTGGGTGGATCCAAAAATAGAACATACTACACATTTTCACATAGCGGTCTTGTGTAGCCGTGAACTTGGGGGAGTCCATAAAGGAGCTCCATGCCATTAGCGGGCAGGCGGGAGAAGCCTTTTATCAAAGTGCACTGGGCTTAACTTAAGGGACCACCACAAACCCACATAACATGTAATTCATGACTTGAAAACCAATTGCCCAAATGGCAACATTTCGGAAACTTGTTTTTCATGAACATGCAATTTTTCAAAAATACTTTCATTTAACAATTCACAATTCATCATCAAAATTTCATACACTAAACATGTAGCAATTTCTCAAATCAATCACAAGCCATTAAAGCAACATTTATGAAGTAATTGAAATCATTTTATTCTCTTAATTCAAAAGAAAACATTAGTGGCTTAGTACTCAATTATAAACATGGAACCCACCTTAATTTTCTCGCTTGAAAACCTTGCTCAAAAAGCCTCTACTCTTGCTCCTCTTGCCTCTCTCTTGATTTTCTTCAACATTGACAAAATTCCCAAATCAATAGGCATCCCAATTAAGAAACCCATAAGACATATTCACTAAAATTGATCCTAGAATTCTTAAACCCATACATTTTTTAAGCTATATGAACCAAAACCCTTTCAAAAATCCAACAAATAAAAAATACTCTTACCTTGATTCTTCACCAAATGAAGAGTTTGTTGGCTCTGATGGAAGCTCTCATCCTCCTCTTCCTTTTTCCTTCTTGAATAAACTTCAAAATCCCTCTTGAAACTAAGAAATGAAGAAACCCTAGCTTCCTCCTTCCTTTCTCTCAAAACCGAATCCGCTCCTTGCTTTCTCTCTAAATTTTCGTTTCTTCTCTTTCTCTTCTTCTCCCTTTCAATCCACGTTTTCCATATGAATAATCGCCAATAATTTCTCATTTAATAGTTTTAACTTCTAAGAGAAGTTTGGGGTCCAACAATAGGATTCATAATATGAGCTATGGAAAATTTTTCTAACAATAGAATTGATAATATCCAGCGATGACATACTCCCTTCACTTTGTCCTTTTTATACACAAACACAAACAAACATGAAAAGATCAAGAAACAAATGTAAAAACTAATTATAAACAAATATATATAAAAAACCACTTAAAATTAAAAACAAAAACTAAATCACCTCACTCCCCAACAATGACATCAAAATTCTTAATGTGTCGAATGCACCAGAAAATAAACCTACCTATGCGTGTGAACTTTCAAGTTATGGAGCACCTCAGCCTAAACACTGAGAGAAGGTAATATGTCTTGTGTTGAATT
>JAOTAX010000198.1:40811292-40824334 GCA_025629825.1 Erythroxylum guanchezii | reverse complement strand
GATTTAGGGACTGATTCCTTTCGTCTGTACATATTTTTTTCATTTTATAAATTCCTTTCTGATTTATCAAAAAAAAATAAACCTACCTCTACACAACTAAGATTTATAGCAACAGTAAGTAAGGATCGTATCCACAAAAAGTGTTTGTGTAGCTTTTACAATGAAAGAAATTGGTGTTTAGGTTATTTAGGAGGGGGGTTGGTTTGATTCAAATAACAAACTAAAGTGGAGTTAAACTAAAGAAAGCAAGTTAAAGAAAACAATCAAAAGTGATAAAAGTGATGAATGGATTCGGAATCTGGTTCTCATCTTAATGTCAGCCTATATAAAATTAAACATACTTCATTGAATTGTTATTTTCACACCTCTCCTAGAAACTATTAATCGTAGGTTAGCAATAAGCTTTATTAATCCCAATTTTTCCTTAGGTCATGTTTAATTAAAATAAGTTCTTTCACTAAACCTAGCTATCGAACAACCTAGAATAGGCACTCTAGATTTAATAAAACAGATGCATTATGAGTTAGGAAAATAGATTAATCAAGGGAACAACCACATAAGCTCTAGTCATTTAACCAAGGTTACGTTATCCCAAATTATTTGACTCCCTTAATTGCCATAAATGAATCAGAAAAACAATAATTATGTATTGTATTCAAGATTCTAGCAATGGGTTTTCATAAAAACATCCTAATGAACACATTCAGATCATCTTTATACAAATACCCAAATCAATAAACATACAATAACATAAACAATCCCTTAATAGAGTATGATTCATCATTACATAATGAAGAAGTGCTCAAATATGATGTTCGGTTTCAATTTCACCTCCGAATTGGATTGAGGAAGCTTAGCCCTCCATAGGTCTCCAAAGAATGCATGCTTTGCCCCTCCTTTTCTTCCAAAATTGATCTATGTTATGTTTGGCCATTCAAATGTTGTTTTATATTAAAATTTAGGGTTTTGGGGAGTCACACAATTGGATATAGAATTGTGTATCCAACCGTGTATGTCATAAAAATGTCTATCTTTCGAATATATACAAGGTCGTGTAAGTAGATACACATTCTTGTAACTCCCAGATCATCTTGAATGCTTCATTCTCTTGCCCCATCTTCACACCAATATGCCCCCTTCGTGTTCCACAAGGACAATTGAGTGTGAACATTAAAAGGTTGGCTCAAAGAATGTGCTTTTAACTCACTTTAACTCTTATGCTTCCAAATTGCACCTCAAACCAAATATGAACCAAAATTAGTTTCTTAAACATTTCATAACAGTAATCACTATGTGATGTTGAGTAAATGTATAATCAATTAAGCACATATCACTCTATGTATTTATAATCATCAAAATCATTGTTTTATATTCTGAAATGCATTTGCTAAATTAGTAGCTCCCTAAGGCTTCTTCCTTAGGTTTATATTTAATATGAGGATTGCATTCTAGATGCCCTTTTTGTTTTGATTGGTATGAAAGAAGGGGAAATAAAGAAAGGAAAACATATAGTAGGGCTCCTCACGTCTTGTTAACAAGTGGATTAGGTAGATTCCTTATGTGTATTTTTCTATTTTGTTCCCTTTTGTTGTTAAGCCTCACGTGCAATTTGTAGTAATCTTCATGTTTTTTGCTTATGTTATTTTTCCAAAACAAAGTAAATCATAATAAATATAATTTGTTAGCATGGCATAAGAGGTGTCATGATGTTAAGGATTTGTGAGAGCAAAAACAAAAGGGTAGTAAGAAGAACAACTTTTACAACTTATTTATTTGAAAACTAGAAAATAAAAACATAAGTAAAGAAGTGAATGATGAAGAATGCAAAATGAAAAAACAAGGAAGGAAATTTTTGCAATGTGATTGCAATGAAAAAGTACAATATGAAAACAATGGTAATAAGGAAGGCATTTTTGCAACCTACATAACTATAAACAAAAAGAATGATAAAGAATAAAGAGAAAGGAAGATAACAAATTTTGCATCTTATAAATTTGAAAGAAACACAACTTGAAGATGTTAAAAAATGCACATTTATAGCCTACAAATTCTAATAAGTCCTATGTGAAAGCTGAACTAATCGATGTTTTTAGTAAAACAACTAAAAATTGATATTTTACACTGCTAATATGTTTAATTATACCTTTTGGTTTGTTAAAAATCGTAGAAAACATAGCATGATTTTGAGTTTTTTCTTTTGTTTATATAATGTATAAAATCATATTTGAATAAGAAGCGAATATGTGAAAAATATATGTTATGCCTCTTTTATGTGTAAATATATGATTTTATAATAAAATTAGATAATATTTGGATCTTGATCACATTCATCTCTGCAGACTTATTCTCTCTCATTTTTATATAGTTTGTTGTGTTGTCTTTTTACTTATATCATACTTATAGACAAAACTAGCAATATAACTACATGTCTTATGCATTACACATAGCGTGTCTTACTTTTGTTGTATTTTCATAACAAAGTCAACCATAATACATATTACCTTTAAAAAAAAACATACATTTATTAAATTAGGTTTGATGGTAGTTTTAAAGAAAAATATATAGATACTGAATGATAAATTCTTAACATATAAGAATACTTTAAAAGTTGTGTCAAAATATATATTGATAACTATAAAATTGTCTCCACAATTATTATCATTCTTTTTCCTTTTGATTTTTTTCTATTGAATCAATTCATTACCATCATCATTACTTATTTCCTTATTTATTTATGGTGTTGTTATGTTAATTTCAATTACCCATTATTTTTTTTGCAACCTAAATTACATTCGCTAATTTAGTAAATGACTTATAAATGTATAGCTACATGGATAAAAGTCAGATGACTCATTGAAAATGGTCTAGTCAACACTTAGGAGTGAAGATTTTCTTAAAATTTGTAAAAGGCCAAATGAGTTTAAAATGCGAAATTCGTTGTTCATACATTGATTGCTTAAATTTTAACACTCCAAGTTATAGTATATAATCACTTGCTAATAAAAGGCATAGATAAATTACACACTCGATGGATTTACAACAGTGGACATTATGAAACTAGTAATGGTATAAGTTTTGATCAAGGTGATGAAATATGTAATGATGATTGTAATAACAATATCAATATAGGTGATGGAATTAAAGAAATATTGGAGGATATGGGAAATTATATAGAGACTATAGATGATAATAATATGCATGATATATTTTCTAAAATTACACAAGATAACTTTAAGAAGTTAATGAAAGAAGCTCAAGAAGAATTATAGCCAAGGAGCTCTAATTTCTTACAACTATCTTTTATTGTGAAGTTGTTGCATTTGAAGGTATATAATAGGTGGAGTAACAAATATTTTGACATGTTGCTTAATTTACTCAAAGATGCATTACCAATTGGCCACAAATTGCCTAAGTCTTATTATGAAGCAAAAAAAAGTTGAAGGACTTAGATTTAGGACATACATACATACATACATACATACGTATATAAATATATATTTATAAGTGTGATTGTGCTACATTTTAGGTGCTTAAAGATCTTAAAGAATGTCTAATTTATGGTACATCTAGGTGGCTAGTAGATGATGAAAAAGGGAAAAAGATACCCCATAAAGTCTTGAGATACTTCCTTATTAAACCACGACTACAAAGGCTATTTATGTCAACAAAAAAGTCATAAATATGAGGTGGCGTAAAGAAAAACACATTGATGAAATGTCATATGTCAACCAGGAGACTAAAGGCATAGAAAGAATTTAATGGTAAGTTCCTACGATTTGTAAACAAATGTTGTAATGTTTTACTTGGGTTAGCCTCTAATTGATATAATCCATTTGGTAATATAAGTACTTCTTATTGTTAAGTCAACAAGACTTCACTTCTATTAATTTTGGTGACAATCAAATAATAATAATCTTAGAAATATATGAACTGTTTTGATAAGTTTGTTAAGTATGCAGAAAAATGTAAGTAATACTTAGTCATTCCAGATGATACGTCAACAATAGACAATACACATCATCATAGATGATACAACAACAATAGACAAAGTGTAATAACAGACGAAGCGCAACAATAGACGAAGCGCAATATTAGACGAAGCGCAACAATAGACGAAGCTCAATAACAGACAAAGCGTAATGCCAGACGAAGTGCAACAACAGACGAAGCGCAACAATAGACGAAACGTAATAACAGACGAAGTGCAATACTAGACGAAGCGACAATATTAGACGATACAAAAAGGAAGATACTCTAGAATGTCATACAATTAGTTAGTTAGATTTAGTTATAGGACTCAACTAAATAACAGTTTCTAGAAGACTCAAGAAGCAATTTCTTAAGAAGACAGTTGGAGACTTAGGCTATAAATACTAGTTCTAGTCAAAAACTAAAATAACGTTTTTACAAGAGAGAAAATTATGATTGTATAATACTTAGAGAAATTTTGTTTTCAGAGTGCGAAACAAGAGAGCGAATACAACTATAACATAAAGCTCAAAAATATCTTTCTTAGAGAAAGGCTAGAGCTTAGAGAGGCTAAGATAGAAGAAAGAATACTTGTGAAAGAGACCTGAAGAGGCTCTGGAAGGGTAGAAAGAATACTTGTAAAGTTGAAGAGTATAGTGAAATCTCATACAAACTCTGAGGACTGGACGTAGCCCAAGGTTTGGGGTGAACCAGAATAAAATCATGGAGCCTATTCTCTAACCCTTACACTTTAATTTTCTTGTTGTTAGACGAGTAGATAAAATTACTTGCAATTTCACTACTTATCAACTTTAGTAAAGTGTTTTTTTTATTCATTTGATATTTGCAAAGATATTTAAGAAATCTCAAATGATTAATATTTTCGAAAAGATTACACAATTCAAACCCCCCTTTCTTGTGTACTTTATATATTTTACGTGATTCCTATATTAACAAGTGATTTACTTCACTTATAACATGTGGCCAGTAATTATTGTGATATATAAGTACTCGAATAGAAGCGTATAAAGGAGGATTTTTCTTATTTTCTTTGCTTATTCTTAGGCTTACTGTTCCTAGTAAAGACATTAATGTATACAAGCAACAAGTAGTTGATAATTTAAAAGATCCTTGGGAAGTTCAGTTAGAATCTTATGAACTTATAGCAGGTGAAAATTTTAAAATGCATATTGCTATTTTATGGACTATAAATGATTTTCTAGCCTATGATAATTTGTTCAAATAAAGTGCTAAAGGATATATGTGACATAATCATCAAACTTATTTTATAAAGCTAAGAAACAAAATATATTATATAAGAAACTACTATTACTTAGCACATGGGCATAGATCGTGGAGAAGTAAATTGTTTAATGGCAAAGTAGAACATAATGAAGCTCTTTTGCATTTGTTAGGACATGATGTGCTAGATCAGTTATCACATTTCTAAAAGTTGTTACCTAGCAAACATCCAAGTAATAGAAAGCAAAAGTGAACTTCTGTTGATATCAATTGGATTAAGCCAAAGCATATTTTGCAATTTACCTTATTGGAACGGTTTGTTATTAAGGCATGATTTTAATGTTATGCGTAGTGAAACAAATATTTGTGAGAAATGAAGGCTATATTAGACTTAGAAGAAATGAATATCAATACATTTGCATTTGAAAAGGAGAGATGATGGGTTATAGATGATTCCACCTGATTGTTACACTACGTCAAAAAATGAGAAAGAAAATTTTTGCTAGTCTATTAAATCAATTAATTTTCATAATGGATATGCTTCTAAAATAGCTCGTTATGTTAATGCAAATGATGAAAAAGTTTCAGGCTTAAATAGTCATTATAATATGTTTATACAACATTTACTTCTTATTGGAATACGTGGGTGTTTTCTGAAGGTTATGTCAACAACTTTGGGTGAATTGGGTTTTTTTAAGCAATTATATTGTAAGACACTCAAAATAAAAGAAATTGAACAAATAGAAAAGACGTTGTTTTGGTTCTTTGTAAGTTTAAACTAGTTTTTGCATCATCACTCTTTGATGTTATGGTGCATTTGGCAATTCACTTACCATATAAGGTAAAACTTTGTGGCTTAGTTCAATTTATATGGATGTTCCCGATTAAAAGGTAATTTTCAATTTTAAATTTATTTTCTTTTGATATTATTTGTTAGAAAATGTTGATATTTTATACTATTTTAGGTTTTTGGGCTCTTGTTAGCGTTACATGTACAATAGAGCTTGATCTAAAGGCTCTATCATATATTAAATGTTTGATAGTTTATTTTTTGTACTTATATAACGTTGAGAATCAATTTAATATAGAAGAATATAACTTTAATTTTAATCAAGATGGTAGCTAGTCAGTTTTTTCCTAAAAAGTAAGGTTCCTTAGAAAAAGAAAATATGTGGAAGAAATTAAAGAAGAATTTGAAATTGGCCATTCATACATTTGAACAATTGTAAGGAAGTTAACTCACATATGGAGTATGTATATTACTTCTTATACATTAGTTCATATTATAATTTAATATTGCGATTCTCTTCTCCTAAATCAATTTACATTTTGATTAAAGAACACAAAAGTGAGACTGGAAGCAAAGGTGACATTAATTTTGAAGAAAGTCATATGCTAAACTTCCAATTACGGTTTAGGATACAAGTAAGTTATTTGTGTAAAATTTTTAATCTTGGTGACAAAGGAACAAACATAAAAGTGAATGGAAATATTATTAGCATCAATTTTAGTAACACTTTGCATGAAAATGAATCATTTGTGATCATAAATCAAGTAAAACAAGTTTTTTTTTTAATCTTAATGACAGGATATTGGGCATCAATTGGAAAGTTGTGTAGAATTTTGAACACCGAAATCCTTTTGATGTCTTAGAAAGGAAAAATGGTGAAATGGGTCATGATAGTGATATAGTATATCAAGAGATTGAATTGCATAGAATAATATAACACTTAAAATTGAAAATAAGGATATATCATTATTCCATAGGAGAGATGTAGATCCCAATATATTAAAAGCAATCAAAGTACAAGAGAATCATGTCATAGAAAGGGATGAAGACTATTTTAAGGAGGAAATATATGACAGTAATGATACTTTAGGTAAATAAAATAGTGATGAAGACTCAAATCACAATATGATTAATGATGTTTATTTTGAAGATCTTGATTATGATGATTGAGTTATCTTGAAAGTGCTCTTTCTATTGTTTTAGTGTAATATTAGTAACATTTAACTTAGCAATGTTAATATTTGGATTTAGTAGCATAAAATTTTACATATTGATATGTTATTGATATTTAACTTTATTAATAATGTTGGTTTTTCTTTATTATGTTTTGTATATTTAATGTTCATTTTTAATATGATGTTCATTTTTCTTTATAGATATCCAACATTATGGTACTCGATGGAAACAAAGATAAAAGGTGGCTTCTAGAAGAATTCCATAACTTAGCAATATGCAAATCTAACCAAATTGGCCAATTGATAGTAGAAATTCAATTCCTAGATAACAATAACATTTTACCTAAAACAACAATGAAGATAGTAACGTAGGTTTGACCTATTATTCACATTTGAAATTGAATGTTGTGGGTATTAAAAATCCAAAAGTTCCAGATTGTGTGATTTTATTATTGAATCATAAGACTAGGGGTCACTGTTTTTATTTTTTAAAAGTATTATAAGTCATTTGCTTTAAATATGGAGGAATGAAACTATGTACCAAAAAAATGAGTGAACGAAGTTGGAATAGTTGGTGTGAGTTTGAACTAAAAGTTTGGGTTTGAATTTTTTTCCCTAACATTTACTTGCATTAATCTTGTCATATGAATTAAAGGCTAAAGAGATTTTTCTTGAATTTAGGAAAATCAAAGAAGGCAAGGATGAGTATATTAAAAATGAAGACACCTCATAAACAAGCGTCCAAGGCATTTTTAGTTACCTAAATACGTAAGATCTATGTTTATAAGATGTACTTTAATGAATAAACATTAAATTATTTATTGTACCTTTTTTTCAAAAAATAGAGTAATAAGGAACTAGATGGACAAAAGTGTGATAAGATAATACTGTATAAAATTACTCACTATAAAGATGATAAAATGATGGTGTCATAAGAAGCAGGAAGCATAAAACATGGTTTCACAAGAAGCAGGAAACAATTATGTAAGTATAAAATTTTGAAAATTTGTTATTCAATTATGTGTGTGTGTGTGTGTGTGTGTGTGTGTATTTCTTAACTACTAATGAAGTAGTACTCACTTGATTAAATATTAGTTTTATTCATTTATTTTAGAATAAGATGCCATAGATGTTAAAGAAGTCTTAATTAGAGGGTAATGAGCTCAAAGCATATGAGATATATGATACAGTACTCAGTTCTCACTCAGGTTATATTAAAGACTTTGACTACAGCCCTAAGCTAAATGTTTCAACCTATATTTATAAGACAATCATTAAACAACTTCAAGAGGACAATAACAATCTTAAGGCTACATTAAAGGTTGAAGTAATTAAGTGATAAAAAAACTCAAGCTAAATTAGCAAAACATGATATGTTATTCATAAAGTTACCTAGCTTGGATTATAAAGAAAATGAAGAGGAAAGTGAAGGATATTAATTCTAAGTCCTAGCCTTGTTCTATTACTTCTTATATATAATATAATTTAAATATAATATATTTCCTTAAATTACAAAATCATACCCATGAAACGATAAGTAACATTTTAAATAAGCACGTTGTGAACGGTAAAGTTATGTGGTGTTTGTTTTAATTTGAACCATATAAATAGCGTATAAATTCTCTCATAATAATTTTAGAGACTTGAACCAAGCTTGATATTTGATATAGGGATATTGTTAGGCCCCGGTTTTCGGAGCCAAACTATCTGGAATCTTAGAGCGTGAGCGGGTTTTCTTGTAATTAGCCACCAACGATTCCACAATGTTCATATAACATCTCAAGCCACAAAGGCGAGCCCATACAATGGAAACACAAAAACACAACAGAAACACAAAAATCACAATTGACTTCTTTCCAAATTGTAGCTCTACGTCTCTAATTTATTTCGGAGCAAGAACCATGTCAAACGGAGCTCCATAACTCAAGATATGCTTAAGAAACCAAAGGATGTTTATGGCCCAAACATGCTCTCCTAACCAACCCCTCACCTTCTTCCAATCAATCTTTTTGAATTTAACACCAATGGCTATAAATTTTGGTGGGAAGGTATAACAATGTGTTAGAAATCTATCGCTTCAAGAATCATCTCAAATGGAGGTCGGACGAAGAAGTTACGACCAAACGAATCCAACATGTTCATGTCTTTACTCACATTATACATACCTTGGCGCAATTGTCATAACTCTCATTATGGATGTTGGATTAACTTCATTTTTAGACTATTTGAAAGAAGACTTCTAGGGCTACAACTTTTGTGAAGACTCAAAAATGAAATTTTATCGTTTGGAGGGTCAAAAACATAGACCGTGTAAACCAATACGGGCTGCCCGTGTGACTCTCGGGTGAATGGTGCTACTGCGCTGGAAACACACAGCCCGTGTGATTTTACACGGTCAAGCTGTGTAACCTTCGGGTGAAAACTGTGCTCCTGCGCTGGGAACACAAGGCCCGTGTGATTTTACACGGTCAGGCTGTGTAACTTTCGGGTGAAAACTGCGCTCATGTGCTGAGAACACACGGCCCATGTGATTTTACACGATCAGGCCGTGTAACTTTCGGGTGACACTAAATTTTCACCCTCTAAAACCCAAACCCAACCTAACACCCCCTTAACTCATAATCTTGCCAAATCGAGCAATCTTAGTGCGATAGCGCTCCACAAACTCTAATTATTCGAGATTCACAACCTATGCAACATCGCCTATTCAAACGATCCTATCTCTCAACTTCAACGTCCAAAAATCGCATACTTTATAGCATTGGAAAGCTAGAAGGACAAGCTACTACTTCTATGAAGGCAACTTAATCAAATTCACCCTAGATTAGTGTGGTATTTCTCTCAAAGCTAGAACACAAACCTACCCCTATGAACACTTAGAACTTTCAAAGCAAAAACACGAAATGCCTTAATCAACCATAACAAAAGCAATTTATATCTAATAATTTATTGTGTCTATGATTTAAGAAAATGTCGCCTAAACTTTTCTACAACAAGAAATTGTTGACATTTCGAGCGACGATTTGATAGGATGAACAAATGTGTGATGTTTGTGGATGAACTGGATACATTTTTGTTCGTAGCCTAAAGTCTAGTTTGCTGAAGTCAGAATGAGAGTTTTGTTAATAACTAATAACGTAAGCATTACCTTATAAAATTCTAGTCATTTACTTATTTATAATAACTTTATTATCGAACTAGCCAAATTAATTATTAATTATTAATTATTTTATTTTTAATTTCAATAAGGAATCTCTTTTAATTGTTAACCTCAATATAATTAATATAATTTTGGAAGGATAATAATTTAATACTATTTAATTTTTAATTTGGTTATATGAATTTAAAATTAGAATAATGTATTCTATTTTTGGAATTATTTCAAATTAGATTATTCCTGACAAACAATCTAAATAAATCAAATCGATATTTAAGATACATTATTCCATAGCTAAAAACTACTTCTTTTCATCTTGGGATATGATAACCAAATAACTTTTATTTCAACTCTTGGTAACTTTAACTTAGTTTCCAAATAACACTTATTTTAGGTTTAGATTACATTAACTATGTAGTTAAATAAGGTTTTTGATAAGTGCTAATTGCACTATGTTCTTATTATGATTTAAAGAATATTTAGCCTACGCTTTAATGATTTATATGGGATTTGATACTTAATTTAGCTTATACTTTATTTACAAGTCTTTTTCTAGCTCTTCAATGAAAAATGAATAAATTCGTGCAAGTTTAAGTGGATTTAAAAGATATTAGGATAGTTTTAGAAGGACTTGACCATGGCACTAATATAGGGGTAATATGGTCACCAATATGGTCTCGTGTTCAACTTGAGTTCTTTGTTTTTTCATTTTATTTCTTTCTATTTTTTTATAGCAAAACGAGATTAATATAGGATCGTATTAGACCAATATAAGACCATGTTGGTAGTAATTTTTATCAAAAAATAAGCTAAAAGAGGTGTAAAGCAACATAAAGACTAATACAAAGTTATGTTCGACCTATATTTGACTAAATTTTTAGGATTTCTGATAAGACGATAAAAAAGAGAAGACAAAGAGAGACATTTGGGAGTACTAGTAACCAGTCCCAAAATTTAGAAGACTCAAGAGAAGCAATCTTAAAGGAAAGCAAAATTCCCTCAAGATAAATCAAGAAGGTGCAAGATTCAAAAATAATAAGCTCATTCTTTTCTTTTGTTTCTTTATTATTATTTGTGAATTATCTTTGTTTTATGATGAAATAAATTGAGATATATTTGTTTTGAATTGATATTTAGTTTAGTGAAAGATCCTTGTTTTGTTAAGATTTGTTCATGTTTATATATTAGGTTGAATTAAAGAAACGATAGTTTGAGAATTAGATTCATACATTGAGATCGAGATATGACATGTATGTTTAGATCACATCACAAATAAAGAGGATTATATGTTGCATCTTGATCAGGAGTTTAATGTGTGTAAGTTTTAATTAATAACCCTTGATAGTTCGCAAGCGCATGGTTTGTTAGCGTAGTACCTAAGGTGTCGATCCCACGAGGAGGGATAATCTAGTCCTAAAATCTAAGGCTAGAAAGAAATCACAGAAATTCAAAATGTACGAAACTAAAACGAGAATTTAATTCAATCAATCAAATTAAGAATCGAACACGAAATTATTAATTATTTAGCAGTTATAACACATACCCAATAATCAACCTAAGGAAATTACCAATTGAGAGAAAGGAAATTTTACCTATCTTTAATGCTAACCTAATTGAGTATGAATTATCAGATTGTTGGTTATAGATGATCCTATGGTTGATCACTCTCTCTCGAGTTATAATCATTAACTTTAAATCATAAACCCTAATTAGATTATGGAAGTTACAATCTCTCAATTAACAACCTATCCAAAACCCTAATTTTTTTAAGTTCTCTAATAAACTATTGGAAACCTATGCAAGATCTCTCTTCGCACAATTTACTGATTTGAATTAATTCTTATTCTATTACATCACCTAACTCTCGATAGCCCAATTTAATCATTTTTCATTCAATTTACCCTCTCAGTTTATTATCAAATTATGCACTCATAGAATTAAACCACAACAAATCCAATAACCACATAAACAATCATATTTCATTAATTCAAAGATAAAACTTCGAAGATGAGTTTAAAACATTCTCATCATTCAATATCCTATCATCAACTATTCAATCGAATTCTATACAATAATAAAACTGAACATAAATAGGAAATACGATCTGAACAAATGATAGGAGGCAACGACATCAGGAAACTCTTGATCAGGGAAGTGTGTCGAGTTAGCTTCTTCTCCTCTTCTCTCTTCCTTCTTCTCTGATACCAACTATGCTGGATCCCGTTTTTCAAGGTGGCTAATGCAAAAGCTCCTTCTATAAAAGCTCCCTTGGGTTTCTCAAGGTGGCTAATGCAAAAGCTCCTTCTGCCTCTTTTTTTTGTTCTTTAAATATCCTCTGTGTTTTGAGCAGCCTTAGGTTTTTTCCAGGGTCTGAAATGTTGGATTCCGTTTCCGGAATCCAACTCTTAACAAAATACCATCATACTTGAGCGGGGTTCCTAATAATCTCTTCTCGCTCTGATACCAACTATGCTGGATCCCGTTTCTGGAACCTAACCCTTGCTCCATAAAACGTATGCATATTATTGCTCGTCATACAAACGTGAGCATAATCCAAAGAAATCATGAAGCTTAAAGTCTCATACCATTTCTATGTTCCTTTTCCATAACACATATCACTTATATATATGTATGAAACAACAATTCACAATCAAAATAATCATATCAAATCGACAACTTCCTCAAGTATGCCAAATTTCAACTCAACCT
>JAOTAX010000198.1:40783348-40803841 GCA_025629825.1 Erythroxylum guanchezii | reverse complement strand
CATTTATAAAATATAATATAAAATCTTTTATAGCTATCAATAAATGTCATATTAAACTTGACAATAACATGTCAAAACTATTATTAAAGCATCATATCTTTAGTAACATGGGCTGTCATAGCATGCTCATTAGTGTTACCATTCATATTTAATAACACTTATCACCTGTTACTGTATATCATTTTTGTTGTAGTGGAAGTTTGATTGATCTTTGATTAAGACATTACTTGCATATGTAAAGAGTTCTAAGTGAATGTTGTAGCTTCCTTTTCCCTTGCTTACAGTTTATCAATCATCTCTTGCAAGTCTTTGTCACTTTTCCATTTATGTTTAACTTTTTGTCAGGTACTTGAATTTATAATACTCATTATCAATGAAAATGATTCATTATTAATCACTCCTAAAAGGGCAACCATTGTTTAATTTTAATCCTTTTTCTTATACATAATTTCAAATTCATAACCAGATAGGGCAATTACTTCTATAGAAATGGATGCCATTGTTTTGTTGAAGCAGAGAATTTAGACTGCCATAATTAATTTATACGACAAATCTTTTTCTTAATAAATAATGAGACAATTGTCTAATAACAATAACCAAAGTCAATAACTCATACAAAAACAAATAGATGTACTTTGAAAATAAAGACTTATTTCTCTAGGAAATATCATGTTTTTCTTGTATCAACACAACACATATGCCTTCCTTTCTTACATCATTCTCAATAATAAACACTTACTAAAATCAAGTAATGACAATACAAGAGCTGGAGGGTGAACATTGGAGTTGTATTTTTACAAAGAGGTTGCTCTTTTATAACCAAAAGGTCATAAGTTTATGTAATGGAAACAACCTCTTTGTAAAACTACAAAGGGAAGGTTGCGTACTTTATGATTTTCCTCATACTCTTATAAAGTAGATAGCCTTGTACAATGGGTATGTTGACCTTGACTTTGACAATACAAGAGCTAACATTAATGGAATTTCTAATAATTGGATTGGTTCCTTTGCTTCTTGGCGCCACTTAAAGCATTATGTTCAAGTAAATCAATTAACGATCTACTAATTTGTCCATAACTTTTGATGACTTTCTATATAACTACCTAGACAGCAAAAAACTTAATTGTCATATTGTTGTTGGAACTAGCCATTGTTAAACCACACTTATCTTCTTTGATCGGTTGCCACTCCCCCTTAAGAAATAATATAACCTAAGTACTCCACTTGTTTAGCTCAGTATAGTTAATCTCTTTAATAAATAAAGAATAAGCTCTCAATGTTCTAATGATATTTTCCAAGTGCTTCAAATGCTCAATCCATGTCTTTCAAGCATACATCTCCTTAATTAATGCTGAAAATGGCATTAAGAAGATTCTATAAAGTTTTTGATGCATTTATTAAACCAAAGGGAATTACGAAAAACTCATAATGCTTTTTATGATATATTCTAATTTGACGATAATAACCCTTTAACCAAGGTTTGAAAACCATTTTACCTCATGTAATCCATCCAAAAGCTCTTATATAAGGGGTGTGGGAAATTCATCCTTAAGGCTTTTCCTATGGGGAACTTATAATTAGCATATAATCTTTAACTACCATCTTTCTTCACAATTAAAACCATAGCAGAGTAAAATAGAGTTATATTCAATGGATAATTCTTTGTTAAAACATCTTTTACACCAATTCCCCATGCAATGCTTCTAAACTCCTACGTATTTGTAAGGTCTCAATTTAATGTCTCTAATCCTTCATTCAACTAAATTTGATGGTCAAGTGATCTTAAGAGAGGCACTTTTTTATTTGATTAACATTGTTAATATAATATTGTACATATTTTAATAGTTAAATTATTTTAAAATTTAAAATAAAATTTAATTAGTTTTAAATTTATAAAAATTTAGGTCAATTTCCAATAGGTACATATTACCAGTTTGCATGTCATATAGATGAATTAATGATCTAGTACAAAATAGTACTAAAATATCAATAAGAATTAATTTAGATCTTTTATAAAATATTAGAAAATTTATAAAGTGTGACGGAGTTCATTGTATTTAAGAAAAGATTCTATCACAACCTTATCAAAGGAATTCGATCTCTAATAAGAGAAAATCTATGATAACTTATTTGATGGAGTATGAATTTGAATTTTAATGTTGGCTTAAGTTCTATATTAATTCGTTTCCTAAGTGATGTGTTACTTAAAAATAATAAATATGTCCTTTTCAATGGAACACATAATACTACTCTTTTTAAAGTTTTGTCAACAACATATGCACTTTTATATCATAAATCATTTCTTATCACACTACCCTACTAAATTGCGCTTAATCACCTCCCAATTATCAAATTAGTATTTGTTTATGATAATGAAAGAGCATGTGGTTGAGAAGTGGGTGGGTAACAAATTTACCGTCTCCGGTCCCTATCTTGCCAATGATATTACCTAATTAACAAATGACACTTTGTTTTATTTATCCTTTTTGTTCTGTCCCAAATCCCAATCAGAACCAAGCCACCCTAACCAGGACCTGCTGCGTGCATGTGGTGATAATAGTAGAGCTACTACTCCTGTGGCCGACCTATGGTGCCAATTCTCCCTACTTCTTCCCCTGCCTTTGCTGCCCGCTTTTATAATAAGCTGCTTTCATGTCGTGTGGTCCTTTCCCCTCTTCGCTTCGCCTTTAATCCTTACCTACAAAAAACATATCATGCTTCTTATTCCAACGTAAAAAAAAAAAAGGCAGGTTGAATATTGGGAACCATCTGATCATATCTGCTTCGATTTGAGGGCACGTCAGGTTCAGTAAACGACACGCCTCAGCCCCGAAAACGGCATTGCGTAAGAACATGCCCAGCCTCTTGCCCTACTTCAGCCCTCATCAGAATATCCTGCGTTGCGTCAGTTCACTGATTCAATTGGGTCCCATTGCATTTGCAGTTAATTTTAATGAACAAATCAATTATTAATTCATTTAATGAACTTGCACTCAAAAACACAGTAATTATCAATTCCAATCTCTTTGAGCATCCCAACCGTCCATCCTCGTAAAACTGAGACCGCCCGGTACGTATCCCTTCCTCAACTGCCGTTAAACACCCACCGCAATTTCCCTCCTTTCACATTCCAAAATTCATTTCCTTTAGACCAACCACCTCCACGTCGCCGTTCTGATCCAATGTGGCAACAATACGCACCTAGTCCAGGAAAGAAGAGGAGGGGCAAACGACAGTGGACCCCACCAAAAGGGCGCCGTGTCGGGTGCTAAACGGAAAGGCACGTACCAACAAACGGCCGTCTCTTTTTTTCGCTCTTTAGGAAACAAAAATGCAATACGTCCATGTACAATTCACCAAACTCATGCTGGCCGTTCCAAAATCACAGTTACCAAATCCAACGACACACAATATCTCTTAATACAGTTATACCATAAACGCGCACGCACACCAAGTCTCACCCTTCGTCCTTGATAGTCCGCTTTATTGCGAGTTGCTCTTTCTCTCTCCCTCACCCTCTCTGTTTCAACCATCACTTACATTGAGCGGAAGAAGTGAGTATTGAAGAAAAAGCAACCAATCAGCCAATTACTTCAATAATAAACAAAAAAGATAGAGAGAGAGAGACTGACAGAGTCTGCAGCCGCCTTGTGCTCCACCACCCACCCGATGCCGGAGCGGTGGTTCCTTGATCCTCACGAAGGCATTACGTTTCTTTGCCGGCTCTGTGCGTGTGAGATCTCTAGTGGTTAGTGTTTGGCAGCTGAATCTTTGATTTCCATGGGGAGTTTATCATCGGACGACGGCTCCGATGACCAGCAGAGTGAAAGGTGCGGGAGCTACAGCTTGAGCGCTGACGTCAGCGAGTCCGAGAGTTGTAGCAGTTTGTCCTGTCAGCGCTTTGATGCGGAAGGGGCGTCGAGCTCCATGACTTCATCGCCCCTGCCGGCGCCTGGAGTTTTCACTTTCCCGAAACTACCTTTGATCGGAGGTCAAAATGTGCTGATTTGGGACGAGAAGAGCGAGAAAAAGGATGATGATTTGTCTGGTAGCTCTCTTGTTTACTTGATTTGCTTTTTTCTGGGAGTTAATTGCTTTCTGTATTGATTGTGCTTCTGGCAAATAAAGGAAAGATTTTGCTTTGTTTCTTAGGGAATTTGAAATGTCAGAATATGAATGTGGGTTTAGATTTCAGTTATATATGTTTATTGAAGATCTTATAATGTGTTAATTGATGGCTGCGTTTATGCTTCGATGCTTGTTTATGCATATTTGTGTATAATTGGTCTTCTTATGTGTGTAGAAATTGAAATGATGAAAGAGAGATTTGCTAAGCTACTTTTAGGAGAGGACATGTCTGGTGGTGGTAAAGGTGTCTGTACGGCACTTGCTATCTCGAATGCAATCACCAATCTTTCTGGTTTGTATATAAGCATTGTCCACTGAAATGGTTTTTGGTATAACTTACATAACTCTGAACTCGAACTGGGTTGGATTTGCAGCAACTGTGTTTGGTGAACTGTGGAGGTTAGAGCCTTTGGCCTCCCAGAAGAAGGCTATGTGGAGGAGAGAAATGGAATGGCTATTGTGTGTTAGTGATTCCATTGTTGAGCTTGTCCCTTCGATACAACAATTCCCTGGTGGGGGTACCTATGAGGTCATGGCAAATAGGCCACGTGCTGATTTATATGTGAATCTCCCTGCTCTCAAGAAGCTTGATGCAATGTTAATAAGTATGCTGGATGGGTTTCGTGAGACGGAGTTTTGGTATGTGGATCGGGGTATAATTTTGGCTGATAATGGTGATTGTGATTCATATCCTTCTGGTCTTTCTAGTGGTCGACCATCAGTTAGGCAAGAAGAAAAATGGTGGTTACCGTGTCCAAAAGTGCCCCCAAATGGGTTGTCTGAGGATGAAAGGAAGCGGTTGCAGCAGTCTAGGGATTGTACAAACCAGATATTGAAGGCAGCGATGGCAATTAACAGCTGTGTGCTGGCTGAGATGGAAATACCCAATGCGTATTTAGAGACGTTACCCAAGGTATGTGGTGATTGCCTATTAATAGCTATATGATATAAGGATGCCAAGGATTACAACCAAATCACCTATACTGATGTTCTAACTGTGATGCGTAGTTTTTCGCTAACTATTAGTTTGTTTGAATTCCCAAACTATTGGGCTTCTGTTTTTAGAAGCTCGTGAAGAAATTGGTTCTTGCTGTGACAAGTTACTAGGTCTTTTAATAAAAAATGTAAACCTGTGATCCTTTGTAGCTGATTGTGAAATATAAAGAAGAAAATTTGGGTCCTTTGGTTAGATGATCTTGTGTTAATTGTTTCATTTCCTGTTTCCTAATTAATATGACTGTGTTTTATTTTCTTGTTGTTCTATAATTTTACTGTGTTTTATTTTCTTGTTGTTCTATAATTTTCTATCAGAGTGGGAAAGCTTGCCTGGGTGATACCATTTACCGCTACATAACAG
Organism: Erythroxylum guanchezii; assembly: GCA_025629825.1. Classification (NCBI taxonomy): domain Eukaryota; kingdom Viridiplantae; phylum Streptophyta; class Magnoliopsida; order Malpighiales; family Erythroxylaceae; genus Erythroxylum; species Erythroxylum guanchezii. The sequence goes on along the minus strand of JAOTAX010000198.1, from coordinate 40,798,356 downwards.
CTGAGCTTTTCTCACCAGCATGTCTCCTCGATTGCCTGGATCTGTCTACTGAGCATCACACTCTTGAAATTGCTAATAGACTTGAAGCTGCAGTCCATGTTTGGAATCAGAAAGATCAGAGAAAACACAAGAATCATTCAAGAACCAAGCACTCATCATGGGGTGGAAAGGTCAAGGGCCTGGTTACTGACACTGAAAAGAATCATTTTCTGACCCAGAGAGCTGCGACCCTCTTACAGAGCCTAAAGCTTCGTTTTCCTGGACTCCCACAGACATCATTAGATATGAGCAAGATTCAATACAATAAGGTATCTACCCTATCTTTCATTTTATTTAGTTTCTGCTAGCAGGACATATTTCATTATCTAGATTTAGACTACTTTTTCAGATATCTCTTATGGATTAACATGAGGTCCAAATAATATATATTCCAAATGAATAATATGCTTACTTCTTTATCTTTGAGAATAATGAGGGTAGAAGGGCAGTGGTGAAAGAATTCATTTTATTGCAGGATGTTGGGCAGTCAATTTTAGAAAGCTACTCAAGAGTAATGGAGAGCTTGGCCTTCAACATTATGGCGAGGATAGATGATGTTCTTTTTGTAGATGATGCCACCAAAAGATGTGCTGCAGCAGAGTCAATGTCTCTTTTCAATAGGGCAGGTTTAAGTGGAGTTCCAATCCAGAAGCGGATGTCTCCCAGCCCCTTCTCAATCCAACACAGCCCTTTCACGTCTCCTTTTGCAACTCCAACATTCTGCTCTTCAACTCCGGTGGCTGGAAGCCCCCCAAGGCTAACGACTTCTCTAAAGAAGAACAATATGAAGGAGACAGCTGGTTGCAAGTATGAAAAATCTTTCCCAGCTGATATTGGGAGGGTTTGGTCATATTCTGGTAATCTCAGTGCAAGAAGAGTTTCTGGGGATGCCCCTGAGCGAGATTGACTCTGAAGCATAAATGTCATAACTCCTGGATAAACTTGAGTTTGATATTGGAAGAATAGTACTAAAAATGGCTGTAATAGGAGTCTGAAGGCAGAGAAGGCCTTGAACTTTAGGTAATTCTACGACTTCGATGTATATTGTCTAGCGATAGAAAGATTATCTTCTGAATTTTTTATTTTGTTCCTTTTATCTAGTTGTATTGATCAGAGATTTTTGTATGTATGCAGTTAAAGTATGCCCTGTTATCTGCTAGGTGTTAATTATTTTGCGGCCTTAGTATGCGTTGAATTTCTCATGCATGTTGCATGTGAATGTACTTTTCATAACCGAACATGTACAATTTAAGGCCATGGAAGTCTCAGCCCTAGTTTATTCCAGTGTTCTAATTTTGTCAATGAGCGGTTTTGTCCTTGATTACGCCTAAAACACGGGTGACAAACTGATTGTAGAACGACGCCAAGGGAAGCTTACGTTTTAAGTTGGGAACAGCAGTTTCGTGTCATGGATTGCTGATGTCTGTGTAGACCAACATATGTTTCCACCGAATTTGGAAAGATCTCGTGTCTCTACTCGCCAACATTTTTTCTCCACCATGTTTTCAAGTGTTTCGATGCCTCTAAAGAACCATAGTCCAACTTCTCTCAGAAGGAGAGGCGATGCCGATCTACATTCCTGCCACCACTTCAATTATCATCCAGAGCAAGCAGGCATGCGTTGTGGTTGCCTTTTTAATATTTTTCCGGTGGCAAATAGTGGTCCCTAGATTCTGGACATGCACACAAGCACGCTCATGAGACCCAATTTTTCTGAAACCATACACAACACTCTTATGCCTCTCACCTGCATCAACATGCGACCAGCCTGAAGTACTATCTTGCAGTTTGCCAGCAGCTAAACATTCAAACAAGCATCTTGATAGGCCTCTGGTGCATAAGCATTATTGTAGACGCAAGAAGAGGAGCGTGGGGCTAGAGAAGGCGGGCCAGTGACGTGAGATGGAGGGAAGTTTGTTACGGGCATGTTGACTTGTGTTTGTTACGAAGTAAGAAGGGGAATTCTGTTATCATTGAGTAATATATATATCAGAGGATAGGGAAGAATGTGTGGGATCATTAATTTTACTCAAAGAAATCACAATGAGTTTGTTGGAGAGCTGCACCCTCTCGAATTGGTATTAGGAGATATTCAACCTCTCAAATTGTTGTTTACTTTCTTTTGTCAACAATTTCAACATTCTCAATACAATATAATATCAAGTATTCTACTCTATTATTATGTTCTGTCATTTCTTTACTGCTGGTTGTTCTCGGCTACTGTTCTATTGAAACCTAGGTTGCTTGTTTGGCTCTTGTTATTGTCGAATCTCATCATTTTTGGTATCAGAGCATAAATCGATTCTGATTGGTTGTTCATGCCACATACCAAAATGGCAGATAAGATTAAAGTGATGGAGAAGAGGTTGGAAGAAAATATCACCAAACACATGTCCCAATTAACCGAAACCTTGCTAGCCTACATGACCAAAACAGCTGCACGTTTGGCTGAGTTTGCGAATTGATTACCTGCTAACGCTGAAATTGGATTTTCTGGCCACAACTCACCTTCAACCGAATCTGATAACCACCATGACCCCCCAACCCAAAACACCACACCCACAAATGACAAAAACCTTGAACAAAACCCACCCACCTACCACTGTTGTGAACATAAGGATTATTCCAGGAAGCTTGAAATGCCACTCTTCTTGGGCGAGGACCCCCACTCATGGGTGTTCCGAGTGGAAAGGTATTTCGCCGTGAATCATCTCACCGAGGCGCAGAAGTTGGAGGCAGCCGTCGTTTGCTTGGAGGGCGGAGCCCTTTCTTGGCTTTGTTTTGAAGAAAAGCGGAGGAAATTTTTGACATGGGAAGAGTTAAAGAATCAGCTCTTGATCAGATTTCCTAGAGGCACAACCAATATTCCTTATCAACGTTTCCTGTCTTTGAAACAAACCGACACGGTGCAGGAATACAGGGAGCAGTTTGAGGCCTTATCCATACCTCTGAATTTGGATGATGAGATGTTGATGGCTATTTTTATCAACGGTCTAGTCCCTAAGATACGGGCTGAAGTAATTATGCTTAATCCCACCGGGCTAGCTGAGACCATGGATACAACCCAAAGAGTGGAGGCCCGCAGTTTTGATCTATCCAACACAGATCCATGGAAGTGGACATCCACCAAAATGACATCACATATCGGTTCACCTATTACTCACACTCATTCAAACCACAAAACAAACACTGGGAACCAAAGCCTCAGAACCACAAATTATCAAACCCTGCCGCAACATAGCACCCCAAACCAAACATCCAGACATTCCTACACCTCATCAGCAGCTAGTGGACCCAACCGCGAGATCTCACGTGGTACTTTCAAACGGGTCATTGGAGTAGAGGTGCAAGCACAAAGAGAGAAAGGATTATGTTTTAAATGTGACGAAAAATACCACCCTGGGCATATATGTAAGAATTGCTAGTTGCACGTGCTGCTGGTTAATGATGACTCGAATGGGGAGGAAGCTCCGGAAATGGCTTCTACGCAAGCAGAGGGGGAGGAACATATTATGGGTACTGTGGAGGTATCCCTAAATTCTGTAGTGGGATTGAACTTACCTAAATCACTCCGGTTGATGGGCGAAGTCGCGGGACGGGAGGTAGTTATGTTAATAGATAGTGGCGCATCCCACAACTTTATTTCGACCAGATTAGTGGAGGAGTTGAGTTTGCCTAAATCGGCTACAGGAGGTTATGGGGTTGTGATGGGGACAGAAATAACGGTGGGGGGTGAAGGTGTGTGTAAAGGTGTGACAATGAGATTGTAGGAATTGGTGGTGGTAGAGGATTTTTTACCTCTCGAATTGGGCAGCTCCGATGTAATTTTAGGGATGAAATGGCTTACAACCTTGGGGGAAACAAGTAATAATTGGCAGGAGCTCACGATGAGAGTGAAGGTGGGAAGTAGTGAGATGCTTTTGCATGGTGACCCAATTTTATGCAAGTCAGCCGTGTCCTTCAAGTCCCTGTGGAAAGTATGTCAGGCTGAAGGTCAGGGAGTCTGGGTTGAATTGGGCGAGTTGCAAGCTGAGATAGGACATACGGAGGAAGCAGTGGAACCAGAAGTTCAGTCTCTTTTGAATGAGTTTGAAGATGTGTTCAACATGCCTATGGGATTACCACCCATAAGGGAGAAGGAACATGGCATCGTCTTAAAAGAGGGCACTGAACCAATTAATGTGCGTCCATATCGGTACCCGCACTGTCAGAAGTCAGAGATTGAAAAACTTATTAGTGAAATGCTGGCAGCCGGTATTTTTAAGGAGAGCGGGAGCTCATTTTCAAGTTTGGTATTGCTGGTTAAAAAGAAGGACGGTAGTTGGCGATTCTGTGTGGACTATTGCGCCTTGAATAAGGCTACAGTTCCGGATAGGTTTCCTATTCCAACCATCGATGAGTTACTTGACGAGTTGCATAGAGCGCAGTTTTTCTCTAAGCTGGATTTAAAATCGGGTTATTACCAGATTCGTGTAAAGGTTGAGGATGTACCAAAAACAGCATTTCGAACTCACGAGGGGCACTATGAGTTCTTGATTATGCCTTTCGGTCTAACCAACGCGTCAAAGACTTTTCAATCCTTAATGAACTCTATTTTCAGGAGTATGTTGCGAAAATATGTATTGGTGTTCTTTGACGACATCCTGGTGTATAGTTCTTCATTGGAAGCTCACCTGGAACACCTCCAAGAGGTACTTTTTCTGCTTCATACTCATAAGTTGTATGATAACCGAAAAAAATGCCACTTTGTCAAAAAGCAGGTTGAATATTTGGGGCATGTAATTTCTAGTGAGGGAGTTGCAGCTGATCAGGAGAAAATTAAAGCCATGACAAGTTGGCCATTTCTGCAGAATCTTAAAGGACTCTGTGGATTGTTGGGATTAACCGGGTACTGTCATCGATTCGTTAAAGATTATGGCAAGATAGCCTTGTCGCTCACACAACTCCTAAAAAAAGATGGATTCAAGTGGACGGAAGAAGCTACAATTGCTTTTGAGAAACTAAAAACAGCTATGACGAAGGTGTCGGTTCTTGCTCTACCCAATTTTGCCGAACCCTTTACACTAGAAACCGATGCTTCAGGGACTGGATTGGGGGCCGTTTTAATGCAAAATAGACACCCTATAACAGGTAAGGCCCAATTTAAATCAGTTTATGAAAGGGAGCTTATGATGATTGTCTTCGCAATCCAGAAGTGGCGTCATTACTTGCTTGGGAGGACGTTCACGGTGTGGACTGAGTAGCCTTAATTTCCTTTTGGAGCAAAGGCTAGTGTCTATAGAGTACCAAAAGTGGCTGTCCAAACTATTGGGATTTGAGTTTGACATCCAGTACAACCCAGGGGTGCAAAATCAGGTGGCTGATGCCTTGTCTTGTGTTCATGAAGACCAAGGGAAGGAGAAGACATTGCAGGCTGTAACAATGGCAGGGGTTCTCGACTTAGCTGGAATTTCTGAAAAAGTCCAACAAGATCCCAAGTGCGCAACCATTATCAAAATGTTGAAGAAAGATCCGAGTGCCAAGCCAGGATAGAGCTTAATACAGGGACAGCTGCGGTGGAAGGGAAGGCTAGTTTTACCCCAAGATCCGGAACTTATTAATGTTATATTGAAAGAATACCACAGCAATGTGCTTGGGGTCACTCAGGATTTTTTAAAACATACAAGCGGATTGCCTCTGAATTGTTTTAGGAGGGAATGAAAAAAGATGTGTAGGAGTTTGTGACAAAATGTTCCATTTGTCAGCAAAACAAGTATCTTACTTTGTCTCCTACTGGGCTGCTCCAACCCTTGCCCATTTCGGAAGCCGTTTAGGGAGACATCTCGATGGATTTCATCGAGGGACTTCCGAACTCACATGGGTTTAATGTTATCATGGTTGTGGTGGATGGGTTAACAAAATACAGTCATTTTGTGCCCTTGAAACACCCTTTCACGGCAACTAAGGTTGCGGATATTTTTGTGCAGAATGTGGATCGCCTACATGGATTTCCTCGGTCCATTGTCTCCGATCGAGACAAAATTTTCATTAGCCATTTCTGGACTGAACTTTTCAGATTGCAAGGCACTGTTTTGCGTCAGAGCACTATGTATCATCCACAATCAGACGGCTAAACCGAAATGGTAAACCGTTGCGTTGAAACTTATTTGCGATGCTTTGCGTATATGAAACCTAAGACTTGGCAGCAGTGGGTTGCTTGGGCTGAATTATGGTATAATAGTAGCTTTCATACGGCTGTCCAATGCACTCCGTTTAAGGCGGTGTATGGTCGTGACCCCCTGCCTATAATATGCTATGGCTTAACCTTGACTCCTATTTCGGAATTGGAGGACCAACTTCAGGCTAGAGATAGAGTGCTGGATGAGTTGAAGGACCATTTGTTGATCGCCCAGAACAGGATGAAGAAAGCTGCTAATTTGAAGCGGCGTGATGTCGAATTTGCAGTAGGAGATTTGGTGTACCTCAAACTTCGACCTTATCGGTCTTAGTCATTGGCACAGAAATAGAATGAAAAGCTGTCTCCTCGTTATTTCGGGCCTTATGAAGTGGTGCAAAGGATAAAACCTGTAGCTTACAAACTCAAACTCCCAGAAACTTCAAGTGTCCATCCTACATTTCATGTCTCTCAACTTCGGGCGGCTTTAGGAGTTGATACTCCTTGCTAGGAATTACCCCCATTTTTGACTACGGATTTAGAATGGAATGTGGAACCGGAGGTAGTGCTGAATGTGCGCTTTGGAAGTGGAGGCTCCGGAATAAAAGTGTTGATTGCTTGGAAGCATTTGCCGCGTTTTGAGGCTACTTGGGAACCCTTTGATTTGATCAACCAGCAATTTCCAGCTTTCAACCTTGAGGACAAGGTTCGTCTTCTTGGGAAAGGTATTGATAGGCCTCTAATGCATAAGCATTATTGTCGACGCAAGAAGAGGAGCGTCGGGCTAGAGAAGGTCGGCCAGTGACATGAGATGGAGGGAAGTTTGTTAGGGACATGTCGACTTGTGTTTGTTAAGTACGAGTAAGAAGGGGAATTCTGTTATCAGTGAGTAATATATATATCAGAGGATAGGCAAGAATGTGGGGGATCATTAATTTTACTCAAAGAAATCACAATGAGTTTGTTGGAGAGCTACACCCTCTTGAATTTGTGTTAGGAGAGATTCAGCCTCTCAAATTATTGTTTACTTTCTTTTGTCAACAATTTCAACATTCTCAATACAATATAATATCAAGTATTCTACTCTATTATTCTATTCTGTCATTTCTTTACTGCTGGTTGTTCTCGGCTACTGTTCTATTGAAACCCAGGTTGCTTGTTTGGCTCTTGTTATTGCCGGATCTCATCACATCTCAAGTTGAAACTCACGTGCCTTTCGACTCTCATGACATATTTTATCGTTGAAACTGATAGGACTTCTTGACAAGTGAAGGATACGTGTGCTGGACCTAAGAAGGACCTTTATTGACATGGTACGAGGTGAAGATGGGAGAATCATTCTTCATTTACATAGCTTTGAAGTTATATGGCCTTTTCGGTTTTACTTTGTAGGGAAATTTACTTATTGTATGGCCATATCCTGTGGTTACATACCTATTACATGGCTTGTTGCTGTTGAAATGACTGGCATGGAAAAAGGTATGGTTTGGATAGAAGGAAATACCATGGTTTGGATGCCCCATATCTTGCCTCAAAGTCGAGTAAGGAAAACATCTCTGTGCCTGGTATACAGATTTTGTGGTTAAAGTTATAATTTTCATGAATGATATAACCAAATAACTTTTAAGTCCCAGCTAACTATAGCAAAAGCAATAAACTAAAAGCCTACGTGTTCTGTAGCAACTTAACCAGCTCTGCTTCAAGATCCCTCTTGGGAACTGCACTTCAAATTTTGAAGCAAGTTCTTGAGCAGTTATGTTTCTCTACCAAGCTCCATATAATTGGTTGCTTTTGGTCTATTGACATCAATTCTGAAACTCCAAGCTATAAGCTAGTAAGTATAATTGGTTGCTTTTGGTCTCCTGACATCAATTCTGAAACTCCAAACTATAATCTGATAAGTAATATTTACACGCGTTTGAGCAGCTTTGCCACTATTGCCGGGGGTGGCTTTGAATACGCTACATTTGAAGCTTTCACGGTGTTGCATTTTAGGATACTTTCCCTATTTACTTCACTGGAGGGAGCAAGGTTAGATTTTCGGAATCTAAATGCAATACACATTAAGATTTTGCACCATGTTTTGAATGCAGACGGTAGTTTATAGCAATCCTTAGTCCATAGAACTCTTGATCCTATAGATTCTACATTGAGCTGATACATGGGCCACCGGTGTTACTTTTTCTAGTGACATAAGAGAACTCAATTCTTATCTCCGAGGGAACTTAGTGTCTAATTACAAATACTATTGTCCCAAAATCTGCGAGGCTATCAGGAACATTCTTAAGGCATTGATCACTTGAATCAATTTCTCAGCACACATTCTGCAAGTTCAACCTTTTAACTCCATAATAGCTTGGGATGCCACAAACTGAAGTCTGTCATCAACAAATTTCCAGTCCAGTCCCATGGAACAACAACACAGCCAGCATTGCTCGTCTTGAACGTTTACTTAAGTGCACTATCATGATCTTGCAAATTTAGCATTCATTTCTTACATTACACCTACAGAGGCCACAAGCTACAATTGACAACAAATGACTAATACTGTCTATTTTCAGAAAAAAAAGGAAAAACACGATTAGTTCAAATATATTGTTGTTAAGGAAATGGTTAGATTAAAGTCTGTACAACTTATATCGCTTAGTTACCGGTAACTTAGTCAAAGTAACATATTAAGGAACACCTAGACAAAAATAAAACAATTGCATCTGACATAATTCACATGATGTACTAGAAAGAGAAATTTAATACTTATCCATCTGAACCATGGAGTTATTTTTATTGTTGTATATCAGAATACTTACCCATGGATTGATGTTTTATTGTTATACACAGAAGCACCAGCTCACAGTTAGCTACTCATCATCGGAACAAATTTCTATATCAACAACCAAAATTCTGACAAAAGCCCGCAGTCAATCAACCACGGTGAATCAGTGATCAAAACTCCTCATAATACAAGGAAAATTGACCACACAAACTCCAGCAAGGCGAATGCCAACGTTCAAGGAAAATCTTTGAACTTTCTTCAAACACTGAAGAGACACTCAAAGATCAAAAGATCATTTTCCTTGAGGATTTCTCCAGTTAGCTGTTGAAAGATTTAAGTCTAAGCAAGTCAATTGCTGCCTTTTGTGGCTTGATAGCAGTTATCAGCCTGAGACAACGTGTGCCATGCTGGGCACTTACTAAGACAGCTTATGAACCTAGTTTTCATGTTCGACCTGTTCAATTCACCAAATCAGTTTTAAGAGTCGATTAAAAGCAAAGTAGCAATTGCAAACAAAACTTACGGGAAAGGAAACTTACCCCCAATGTTGAAAACACCCAGTTAGGAGGAGGCCAAAACAGTTTGGAATATTCAGGATAATTACTCAGAGGTCCAATACAACCAGTTTCCAAGTTAAACACACCTATGTCTCGACCTACAAGCTCCCCATCATCTCCCCCGATGGGATACTCCTCCATGGAGTAAAAGAAGTTATCCACAAAAAATATGCAATTCCCTTTACAACCAGAAAAATCAGAAGCCAATGCTGAAAAGGTAGAATCGTCGCCTAAAAACAACACACGATCTCCCAAACTCTTCAGCTCAATCCAGTTCTGTGTCTCTTCATTCAACTTATAAACCTTAAACTTCACGGTCCTCTCACTCATATATTGAGCAAGATGCTCCAAAAATTCTTCACCAGTGCTCAGACTCCCTTCACCTGTATCAATACTCAAATACATATCAACCAACAGCAACTGCCCCTCAGACTCCACTAAATATTTCTTGTCACCTCCAAACACAGGATTTGCAACAAAATCCAATTCTGCGTTCAACCCAACAAGCACAGTCCTCCCTATGTTATCCACTGCAAAGAACTTGCCTTTATAAACAATAACATCATCATAAGGAGAAGGCATGTCCTGCATTATATTCCATCTCTTATCACCACTTGTAAACATTGCCAACTTACCAGAAACATGAATTGTAAGCAACACAAAGGTCTTTCCGCAACTTGATTGTATCATCACCACTTTCTCCATGTACAAGGTACCAGCACTCTCATGAGGGGACAAATTATAATTCAGAAGATGCAAAACATATTCTTTACCCAATTCACAGACCCTTAAGTTCAACAAATCTAATACTCTAGGAAATCTATTGGGTAAAGCATTCATCTTGTACCTAGAGAGAGGGTTCAACAATTGCTTTCTTGGCGCATCTTCTTCAACTTTGACTAACCACCCAACTGTGTCTCCCTGATCATTAGAACCCGGTAACCCGATTCGAAAGATGGTGCGTTTCGAGAGACAAAAACCAAAAGAGGTGTGAGAGATTCCATCATTTGGAAGGAAACGGAAGTTTCCCGAGGAACGGCGAGGTTTGGGCCCGACGGAGCATCGCCACGAAGAACAAACGGAACGGAAACGTAGTAGATCGGTGGAAGTCTCTAAACATTTGGAAACTTGTTCCAAGAGGTCTTTTGGTAAATTAGCCCACTCTATCATTGTTGTCTAATTCTCTCGGGAAGTTCAGAGAGAAAGTGAACGAACCACGTATAGGGAAGGAGAATTGTACATATACGCAATCGTGAAGTTGTGGACTTGGGCCTTGGTTCAGGTCCATCGTTACAATTCGGAAAAGGCTCAAACCTTGATTCGTATTAGGTAAAAATATATTTTGGAATTTTAAGGTTGGCATTAAAATACATATGAGACTTTTATGTTAATAATTTAAATTAGCTAAGATCTTAATAGAGTTCTTCATCAATTAGCACTATTTTTTATTTTTTTTATTTGTGTAACACTTACTTGTCATGTGAAAGATACATAATGGTGATGGTGTAGATTCTACTCTCTTTAATTAAAATTAATTTAATTATCTCTAATTTTATATTAATTAAATCTAATTAATTAATATTTTTTAATTAAATCTAATTAATCACAACTGACATCAATTCAACATTTACTGTAAATAACCTTAATTAAATTTAAGCAATCCAAATTTCACATTTATTATAATTTAGCCTAATTAATTCTAATTATATTATTCTTAATATACAATTTGTTACTTCCGCTCTTTTGTGATTGGACCATATACCCTATATATGAAAACCATTTACTCTTTGCTTCTTTTGTGAGTTATTATGTGCAAAACCCAACTATAAATTTGTCATTTCCTTTCATTCGTATTTATATTCTATTTTTTCAATGTCTTCTTCTTTTTTTAGTGATGTTTAAGGGAGCTTCTAGATGTTGCGTCCTTAGAATAATGATTTTAGAATTCAAGTTTCATATTTAAAAAGAAGAAGAAGAAGAAGAGCAACAACAACAATTTTTAACACCAAGCCTATAAGACAAAATGCTTTTTTCTCTAAATGCTTCAAAGTGTAGAAAACTCTTCCAATACTTTTTCCCTTTAAAGAACCAAACTTTGAGAACTTGAGTAACCCATCACTTTTAGGTTTAATTAAAGTGAATGGGACAAAGTATCATTTGGCTTTAATATAATAATGTGACTCCACATAAATAATAAAAAATTAAAAAATTGTCCTGTGAATATTAAATATAATACTTGATCGATAGAGACATAATTTAGTTAAGAACTCCTATAAGTTAAGATTAAATTTAAACAATTTTTGGAATATTAAGTTTTTTTAATGCTTTAAATATTAAGATATAATTAATATTTTCATGTAAACGTTATGATTAAAAATACACTCTTTACTATTTATATTGTAAAATATGTCCAAGACTTTTGAAAGACATTTGACAACCACCTTGCTATTGTTTTCATAACTTTAGAATTTCTTAGCATTGAAGGAGGATTTCAAGCAAGGTTGGAGGAGCCAACAATAACTTCTCTAATTCCTTTCTTTTACTCTTTTCTTTATGTTAAGATTAATTTGGTTATACATTGTTTTTATTATGTTTAGTGACTAGAAATCTTAGTTAGGATTAGGGATATAACTGAGGATGAATATTTTAATTATCAATATATGATTTAATTATTTATTGGTTGAACTTATTCTTTTTATACTTAATCATTGGATTCACGATTTACAATCACAAATTTAATCTTAGGAATTGTATATAGGATCAAGAGATGAAATATGATATGTGCACTAAGATAATGAACACTTTAGTGCCGGAGAACGAAAATATCCTAGACTATAGTGATAACCAAATAGATTAACTATACTTAATAAGTTTGATTAGCTTGAACTACATATTAAAAGATAGTAGTTGCCTAATTGTGTATACCTATATGTCTCGAGAGAAGGCATAGATACAATAGGTCAATCATTATTTCAACCTGGATAATCAATCTTGTATGATAATTCAAATTTTGCCTATGTGAACTCTAAAGCCCTAATATTTGCTTTATTTATTTTCCATTACTAATTTATTTACATTGATTTAGTCAATGTAGTGGTTAAATTACCTTTCATAATTAACTATTTTATTCAGTTTTAGTACTTAACCATGACTCATAAGTTTAATGAAATAGTTTCTATGGAGTCGATACTCTTGAATTACTCTTGTTTTAATAACTTATTACAATTGACTTTGTGCGGTTGCAGAATCAATCGATTTAAGTTTTTGGAATGTTGCTAAGGAACTATATAATTACTATTTTTTAATTTAATTTTCTTTTACTTTTGATTTCTTTAATTTGTCTCAAGTAGTCGGCACATGATATGACTTTTAGGAGTTATAACTTAGATACCCTACTTTGATTTGATCTTGAAATTAAATGAACTTATAGATAAAATCGAGTGAGAAGGAGAGAAGCGATGACGATTAATCAAGATATTATTATTGTTAACGTGGAGCAAGACCAACAATAACCACAAAGGATATGTATAAGGGACATCTAATTACATATGATTAGTGCAAATTCCTTATATATTAAATTGAGTCATAAGGAACAAAATTATAAATTGAAATAAGTAAATCTCCACTTGTTTTTGACCTTTGGTGGATCACCTAATGACGATGCGATCACATTTATAAAGAATTTTTATTTAGTGATCCAAACACTTGTATTTGCCTCACAGAAGACAGGCTTCGTATAAGGTATTAATGTCAATTAAGGTAAATTCTTTTAAGGAGTGGGACCAAGTTTATGTTGCTTTCATTTTGAGATTCTTCCCTTTATAAAAGACTATCGAGTTGAGGATGCATATTTAGAGATTTGCATAGAAAGAGAAGGACGCATTCCATGATGCTTAAGAAATATACAGAGCTCTACTTATTATTGCCCATATCATCAGTATTCCTTACAACTGGTGATGCAATTCTTCAATGAGTGTTTTACAAACTTTAGTTAACACTGCAACTTAAGGTAGAATCTATACAAAAATTGTCAAGGAGGTAAAGTAGATTATCAAAACCTTAGCAAGGAATCATCAACTAAAGTGGTGAAGGGAAGTGAAAAACTTCCCCTTATGAGGTGCAAGCGTCTTCATAATTGTCAATGCAAGTAGCCAATTTTTCAAATTAGATGAAGATATTTATAGATCAAGACATGGATAATAAGAAAGTCTACTATTAGTGTGGCATGTATGAACATCCATCCCATGTATGCACGAATGTCAAGCTAGCCTCGAATTATAGTGAGGAAACAAAATACGTAGCTGCTTATAGTGGAAAGAAATCTTTAAGGAATGATCCCGTCGCTAACACATATATTGTGGGTAGAAAAATCACCCAAAATTTTCATAAAAGAAGTAGGGTGTTGGGCTCCGTTTTCAAAGCCCAACAATCGATCCGGAGTCATAAAGCGTGAACATATCACCCTGTAGGGTTATTTCAATTAACCTTCATTAGCCATCATCAGTTCATCTTCATTCTCATAACATCCTAAAAATTTCCTCACAATTTGTTCAATGGCGTGCCCATACAAATCAATCACCATAATCAAACTCATTTCTCCTGATTCAAAACAGATTTTGGGAAACTTCATACCTGAATTTCAATCTGACTTCAAATAAATTGTGGCTCTAAGCCTCTAGTTTGTTTTGAAGCAAGAACCATCTTAATCGGAGCTTTATAGATCAAGATATGCTTGAAAACCCAAAGTATATTCATAACCTAGTTATGCTCATCCAACCGATCCCTCATTTTCTTTCCATCAATCATTGTCAATTCAACACCAAAGGATATCAATTTTCATGTAAAGGTATAAAAATGTGTTATAAATTCATTGCTTCAAGAATCACTTCATTCGAAAGTCGGATGAAGAAGTTATGACCAAAAGAATCCAACATGTTTATACCCTCAATCAATTTGAACCTATCTTGGCACGATTGCCATAACTTTTACCACAAATGTTGGATTGATTTCGTTCTTAGATCGTTAGAAAGAGGACTTAGAGATCTAAAACTTTTATGAAGAACTCAAAGCGAGATTCTGCCTCTAAGATGGTCAAAATTGTGATTTACTGTAGCTGTCCCTTTGATGTCCGTTTCACGGACATAGACTGACTTAAAAGCCATTTTTCACCCGAGAAGGTCCGTTTAACGGACATCCATGTCTGTTTAACGGACATACACTAGGCTAGGAGCTCTTTTTCACCTGAGAAGGTCCGTTTAACGGACCTAATGTCTGTTAAATGGACATATGACACCCAAAACTTCCTCCCAAGCCTCTCCAATACTTCCTACATCCATTCTAACATCATATTCACTCATAATCTTCCCAAAATCACTTCTTCTAATGTAATATCACTCCTTAAACATTCGATTACCAATTTGAGTGCATTAAACTCCCAAACCTCAACTCAAATGACTCATAACATACACAAATTCTCATCATTCTC
>JAOTAX010000198.1:40753818-40773777 GCA_025629825.1 Erythroxylum guanchezii | reverse complement strand
GGATGCTTAATGTTTGGCATGCTTAATAAGTTATACAAAAGTGTTCGAACTAGCTTAGTACAAAAGCTAACTATCTCGGAGGTTGTCCAATTGCCTTGCAAGGATCACTAACTCTTCTCGATCTACACTTGAAGAGTGGAAAAATATTGGGTTAAGCTACACAGCTCAATGGCTAATATATTTATAGCCATTGGCGTTGAGCCATACAATCAAACATATATGCATCTATTCATATAAGCATACTCATCTTATCTTGATCCAACAATGTAAGTTCAACATTTATAACTTATAAATCAATACTTCATCACAAAAAATAAATTGGATGTAATTTATCATTGAAGCGTAATACACAAATTGCATCATACTTAACATATCAAAATGCAAATGCACAAACAAATGTCTCGAGGGTTCCGTGGAGCAAAACAGAGAAATCGAAGTTTACTCGGTAAACGAAACGAGTCCACTTTTCGGATCTTGTGGGCCACAAGCGGGCAGCCGGGAGAAGGCTTTAGTCGACATACACGTGACTACGAAACGGTTCCTCTCTCGTCCAAACACAATCAAATCTCATGCTCAATTCAATCAATCACAAATTCATATTCTCATGCTCAATTCAATCAATCACAAATTCATATTCTCATTCTTTTTCTTTATACAAAATGCCATGACTCAATTCAATGGTGTAACATAATCATACGCACAATTCAATTTTATCAAATGCCATACATCATAATGCAATTTCCACATCACAATATTTCAAAGCAAGTCATTTTAGCTTACAATACACACACAAGGCATTTTTCTTATTACACAATAACTATAAATAAATTACCCACCTAATTTCGCTTGCGAATCCAAACTCAAATTGGCCCTTCCCTTTGCTCTTGGATAAGATTTTTCTTAATCTCCTAAAACAAACCAATTTTCCATTCAATTTTAATTCAACAAAATCCCTAAAACTTCAAAATCACAACAATTGAAATCAACACAAATCAAGCTCAAACCTAACTTACCTATAATCCATCTAGGTTAAAAAACCCAAAACCTAGCTTAGAAACCCTAAAATCAAATGGGTTTTCCTTTAAACCATCTTCTTTCTCCATTCACTCCCAAAAAAAAAATCATTTTCTGTTTCTAACTCCTTCTCTAACAAAGCAAGAAGAGAAATAAAGCTTACCTTGAACAAATCTTCTTCCTTCTTCTTTCCTTCTTCTTTTCTTCTCTCTATGAATATCTCCTTTTCTCTTCTTCTATTTCACATTTTTTGCTCTCTTTTCTAACTTCTACGATTTTCCTCTTCTTCTTTTAACAAGACCACATTTTGCTTGCTCCTCCCTTTTTACCCTTCATTAAATTAGTTCTCCCAATTTTGCCCCTTTTTGTCCATCAACTACTAACATCTTAACCCGTTATTTTGATTAGGTAAATGAAGAAATTTGATAACACTTACTTCTAGAAAAATGCTCCTCATTATCTTAATTTTCTAATGACACCAAAATCATTCAATTTGGATTGGAAATATGAAAGTTATATCCCAAACATTTTCGAACTATTCTTATACTAAAACAATATTATGTGCTCAACTTCCATCCAAAAATTGAAATTCTTGAAGAATGAATTAGAATTCGATTTCATCAGATAATTTGTAGCCCTAACTCTCTAATTTAACCCAAATCAAGAATAATCTCATTTGGATAACTAGAGAAAAAGTTATGACCAAAACATTGAAGCATACTCAATGAACGTGTTTCAGCTACATTTTTCAGCTTTTAACTTCCAATATTTCACATATAGGAGTTCTAACTTCCAAGAAAAGTTTGGGGTCCAACATTTTTAATTTTGAGAATGGATACTTGATTTACATTTTTGGTCCTTTATATATAATTTGTACATATATTAAGTTAATGTGAATTCTTTTTAAGCATTTTCATTATCCCAAATATAAAACAAGACAAAATAGTAGTATGTTAAATTTAAGTATAAATAATTTCAATTTGTTAGTTTTTTACCAATAAAAAGGTCAAAGTTAAAAAGTGGTGCTAGTAATCATTTGAGATAGTGACCTAGTTAACTAAACAAGAGTGTTCATGATAAGGTGTTTACTCTTGCATCAAAATGCTAGGTGGCTTTTCAAACAAAATTCTAAATGCTCTTATATTGTTTAAATTTAGCGTTTCTAATAAAGAGTTATGAAAGTGTTTAAGGCTTTTAGCACTTTTGTTTTCATATATGTTCATTTTATGCATTAATTAGAATTGTGCGAATTGAATTAAAATTTGAAGAATTATATATTGAATTATATTGATTTGTAATTTGATCCAAGTAACTAAACGTTTAAAATTCTTTGAACTTTGAAATTGAATGATTAATGGAGAATCTTGATGGATATCTTTGATTTGTTTTAATGCTTTCCTAGATTTTTTTATTAAGTTAAAAGTAATAAAATGGATTTGCTTAAGGACAATTGGATGCTCAAGTGTGTAGGAATTTAATAAATATTATATAGACTATATTTCTAATCTCATATTTAGCGCATTTTGTTTGTTTATTTGAGAGTTTCTTATTGTTTTTAGAACTTAATTTATTCCTATAGATCCCAATTGTCTTCATTGGTCAAAAGGAGCAGAAATCAGATGGAATCGAGGCAAAATAGTGAAAGATTAAGTTATCCTTAAGGGACATGGTGGTGTAGAGGTGGACATGGCCATATCCATGATCGTGTAACTCTCTGTGATCATGTTTGTTTGTGATTTTTAAAGAATTGAAGCAAGATTGAGGAACACGATCATGCACATGACTATGTAAGTGACCGAGTCAACTCCATAAACCCTAATTTTGAGCTATAAAAGGGAAAAATAAAGAGAAAACATATGGAGGTCCAAGAAGGTTCGTAGGAGGCTTAAGAAAACATATATGAAGAGCCTAGAGCGATATAAATAATGAAGAACAAGTAAGGAAAAATATTTTGAATGAATTTCCATCAATCTAAAATGGATTTCAAATTAAAAAGGATCTCGTTATAGTTCTTTTAGTTTTCCGTTTTTCCTTTAGTTTTGATGTTATATCTTCTATGATTATAAGCTAAATGTTTGTTGATACTTGGATTAGATGAACTCTGGGATAGATCTTGTAGTGATTTTATTTTAACTTAATTCATTATTTAGTCTTGTTAAGATTTAATTATGTGTTCTTAATTATTCTTGAATTAATATTGCTAACATATTATTTCATGTTTGACTTTAAGCAATTGAGATTGAGAATCCTTTTTATATAAATATATCTACCATAATTGAAAGGAGTTGTATGCAAACTTAGAGATCGATCGGTATAAATCTTTCAGACTAGGTCAAACGTAATTGTGATATTCAAGAATCGATTAATACAATCTTTGGAGTTTAAACTAGAAAGAGGCTTCCATTAATTAACTAAGGATTAAGTGCTAATAATCTTGAGAAAGATATTAGCATAAGATAGGAATTTTCACGGTCTAATAAACTATAGATTAAATTGAATAATGAAATCATGATTGCATTTGAAGTCTTAAAGGATTCGAAGTCCAGGCACCAACGTCTTCTTTGATTGTTTTTAGGTTTAATCTTCATTCTAGTTAGTCAATTATGTTGATTTATTTTAGTTCATTATTTTAAATTTTAGATTTGATTTATCATCATCATCATAATATGTTAGACTAAATAATAGAAAAATGGTAAGTACTAGTAATTTTAGCCCTTATGGGATCTACCCATTCTTACTAGTGCTAGTTATAGCTACACCTTATATTTGTGGTAAAGCATACCAATCAGAGTACCTTGCCTGAATTTTAAAAAATTATGTAAATAAGTGATTATCTTGTAAGGACATGTCAATTCATGCTATTTGAACTTAATAAAAGAAGTAAAATAGTATTTTCTATATGTTGTTTGTATTGTGATTTACTTAAGAAGCATCATATGTTTAACTTTGGCAATTTAATTGAGACTTGAGTGCACATATCTTATATTGTTAACTATGAATCTAACTAATGAGTGTAGATTAATGTTTATAGGTAACATTTAAATAAACCCTCAAGATATTATAACTCATTAACTAAGGCACTTAAGGGTTTAAAGGCTTATGGTATATGCTAAATACTATTATACACCTACAAAAATATAATTGTTTTTGTTCTAGTTAGTTGATTTTAGGTTAGTAGTTAAGGTTTATTTATTGTGATTGCTTAAGGACAAGCAATGAATTAAGTTTGAGAGAAATTGATACTCTTATATTTTGCATGTTGTTTAAGGCTAAAGTACTTGGTATTTTGCATATTTACAGCATGTTTTATATGGATGATAGGATGTTTTCCTATGTTTAGTTCATTGTCTTGTAGATGATGATCTTAAGGAGAAAACATAGAATTGAGTGTAACTTTCTCCATCATTGTCCAATCGAGGAGATTCTTGAGTCATTTGGAAGATAAGAAGATGGACAAAAACTTTGTAGAACACATATGAGATCAACTTTTGCTCAAACATGTCAAAAATTAAAGAAATTAGTAAACAAGGTAGAACATTTATCAACTTATCTGGGACATAGGTGTTTGTCTTCTATTAAGTTTAAAGAACTTGATAAATAGAATAAGACCCACACTAAAATGGTGTATGCAACTAATGCTAGACTCCTTATATTTCTATAGAGAAAGTTAAAGAACAAGATTGGTGCCTATTACAACTTGGGATCATGTGTCAGTTATACACTAATTCATAATGCATAAAAGTTTTAAAACAAAATTTACGTTAGTGTTGATGTTGGTCTAGCACTAGTTTACGTGTATAATTTGCAAGGACATATTATTTCTCAAGTTTAAGCATTCTAGGACTATTTTTGTAACTTTAACAATAAATACTTTATTTAGTTTAACTTATGAGACTTTTATAAGATGTTTGACAACCGCCTTACTTTTGTTCTTAACTTGGTATTAGGTGTCAATTGCATACTGATTCACAATGCATAAAAGTTCTAAAACAAAATCAACACTGGTGTCGATGTTGTCTAGTGCTAGTTTACATGTATAATTTATAAGGACATTATTTTTCAAGTTTAAGCATCCCAAGACTCTATTTTTGTAAATTTAACTATAAATAATTTTATTAGGTTTAACTTATGAGACTTCTAGAAGGTGTTTGGAGATCATCTTACTTTTGTTCTCATTATCTAGGCTTTCATAGCATCGATGCAGGATTCAAAGCAAGAATGGCGGAGCTAGTGACAACTTCTATAATTCCTTTCTTCTACTCTTTCCTTTATGCTAAGATTGATTTATTTATGATTTACTTTTTTTTTAGTGGCTAGAAACCTTAGTTAGGTTTAGGGATGTAACTCGGATAGATATTTCAGTTTATTAACATCTAATTTGACTATTTATTAGTTAAATTATTATCTTTATATTTAAATTTTTTAATTAGTAATTGGCTATTGTAGATTCAATCTTAAGGATCGTATGAAGGACGAAGAGTTGAAACATAATCTTTACACTAGGAGACTAAGCACTTTAACATTAATACGTATAGGGTTTAGCTAAGGCTTAACTTAGGATCCCATAACTCATTGTAATGTCCAAGACATATACATGTAGGAAGAATTGAATCCTCATTAAATTTGATTTTTCATTAAAAGGGGCTCATATATGTTTTATGGTAACATGTGAATACTCCATCCATATGAAATGTCTTTTAACGTTAGTCGATTACCTAAGTCTCTTATAGGTTGATTTGTAATAATACTTATGGCTTCTCTTAATTCCACTAGGTTGCCATAAGTAAGACTCTAACCATAAGATAATCGATAAGATCTAAGATGTATTCCTATTAGTAAAAGGAGTTCAATTAAATATGTATTATCTTAGAAAAGTTATGAATTGATTAATGAGTCCAATTTGAATATCTAGATTTTGAATGAAAATGCATTTTAGACTTATATATATGCACACACACACACACACTGAGATATACATATATATATACATATATACATATGTATGGACGTATTGTTTGTAATACATAACTAGTTAATAATTAGATAAAAAATATGTCTTTTACCATCCCATTTTATGGATATTTTTTGAATTGTATCACGGTTATCAAAGAAAACTTAAATCTTTCATCACTAAATAAAATCTGGGATTATTTTGTTACTTATGATTTAAGCTATATTAAGATGATTGAACCTGTCCTAAAGGAAAACCAATCACTCGCTCAATTTAGGAAGATAATAAAGATCGAATGAATCTTAATTAATTATATGCAGTCACCTAATAACATGGATATCAAAACATGTTTGGCCTTAAAATATTGATAAATGTAAAAATTTTGTGTTACATTGAATTAAAGAGAAACCTACCCCTTAGTGACTTAATATATCATTGAGATCAATCACCAAGCTTTTTTTAATAATATACATGTTAAGTCTACATTTTTTATACTTGATTGATATTTGAGTTTATTGCAAAAATTTTAATGTGAAATCTTTGGATCTTAAAGAAATAAATTTTCTTATCTTAAAAAACAGTTAGGTTAAGCAAATATTTTTAAAAAGTTACTTTTCCCTTAAAATAATTATTTTTAATTTTATTATAGTAGAGGAAAAGCTATTTACAATAATGGAATTCCCCTTAAGAATTTGACTTTTTTCAATCAAAATCTTATGATAAATGAATGAATGTACTTATCCTTTCCACAAAATTTTAATTATCCACTTATTTAAAGGGAGAGACATGCAACAAAAATTAATTTGAATATTTCATTAATCTCCAATTAAGTTTTGTTTATCCTTATATGACATACAAGAAAGGATGGACTATCTTTGTATAATTTTTCTAATTTAAAATTCGAATGAATGATTTGTCAATTTTAGTAAATGATTATGGTCATTTCATATAGGTAAATCATAGGAAAATCACAAAACAATCTCAATAGCAATTAATAAGAGTAGAAAAAGAGAGACAAAACTAATTTCTAATAGTCTGACCAAATAATTAATCTCTGTCTGTTGCTTAAGTTCTACTTGTAAATTCACTATTATCTTCAATAAGTAAAGAGAAGCCCTTTATACATACATCTTCCTTTGGGTGAAGATAAACACTTGTGTATCACCTTTGCTAAAGAGAGACCATTTTAAAATCTTCATTGTCACAAGTGAAGAAGAGCACTAAATAATTCAGTTGCTCTCTCAATTGATATCTCTGTCACTCAAAAAACAACTCAAAAACTCGTCTCTTGATAATAAAATAAACTAAGGAATCATATCATGCTCACATACATATGAATATAATGAAACCATCTTAAAAGCTTTCTAAGACTCCCTATAGTATTAAAAATTCTTCTCACAAGTTAATCGTGATATATTTATACCTAAATTCAACTCAAATATTCATTAGATACATAAATTAGTCATTACAACAATTGATGTATAAATTGGATTGCTAGTTGATCTCTTAACTTTAACTAGCTGGATATCCTTTAATTAAGGTGTCTACTAGTCGAAACTTAGTCGAATATAAAGTCCCCTCTTGGTAAAATTTTCAAACCCATCATTTTCTAGCCGATTATAATCCATTCGCTGGTTGAATAAATAATGAATTTAATCAATAAACGATGCAACTTGTCTACGTTGTTCGATCATTGAACAATCTAGTCTATGTACAATGCCAAACAATAACAATAGTATTGTCTTTGATTAAAAAAAAAAGTTGAATATGGAAATCATTTTAAATGTTTAGAGAATACTGTTTAAGATCAAGAAGTTTTTTTAAAGTTTAGAACAAATTTTCTTTTTATTATAAAACGGTTTATACATTATTGCTTTCATATAGATGATCATACAATAATTGAACCCCTAATTCATTGAGATAACGAAGAAAAAGTTACGAGAAATATCACAAAGATTGTTTCAAATGAAGTGACTTTATCTTTCTTATTCTTGGTCTATTTAATATAAATTATTTTAGAACTCTTAAATTACCAAGGATGTTCTACTCTGATAATTTGGGTCCTTTTATCACTTTTTCCTTTTATTGAACTTGATCTTGGATCTTTTGCTTGAATTTTTGATAAATTAACTTACTTGCAACACTTGTTTTAGAATAAGATAATCTTAGTAATAATCTATTATGAGAAGTTAGCAAAGGTTTTTGTTGTCAATCTAATGAAAAATCTGTTTCAAGTTCCTCTATATTTACCATATAGGGCTAACCATCCCTAGTGACAAACTTTGCAAGAACATTATTATTAGATTTAATTATTTCAAAATCAAAAGAATATTCAGCCAACAGTGTTTGCCATCTTATATATCTTTTATATTCAGGCTAGAAGGTAGGTTATTCTGAATAAATGCTTTCACCTGAGTATTATCAGTTCGAAATAGAAATCTTTTTATTAATAGAAAGTAATAAAAAAAATTCAGCTTTTTACTACTTCCAATAATTCTTTTTCATTAATATGTGTTGCTGAGTAACTAGAGGATATGTCGGAACACATATGGTAACTAAAGATAAAAACGGTTTTACTTCAATAGATAAGATAAGGAAATCTCTTCTACCAATTAAAATCAGATAAGGAATCTCCTCTACCAACAAAACAAGGATAAGACCAGAAGACCTATGATGTGTTTTAAATTTTAATCCAATTTTATCTAACAAAGTCATATTAAATCCACTATCAG
Source organism: Erythroxylum guanchezii (assembly GCA_025629825.1). Classification (NCBI taxonomy): domain Eukaryota; kingdom Viridiplantae; phylum Streptophyta; class Magnoliopsida; order Malpighiales; family Erythroxylaceae; genus Erythroxylum; species Erythroxylum guanchezii. Next base: position 40,765,080 of record JAOTAX010000198.1, on the reverse strand, counting down.
AATTTATAGCAAACATAGTATTATGAATCTTTTTAAGTGTTCTTCTATCAATCAAATCAAAGCTTCTTGACAGTATGTTGTTCAAATGTTTAGATATTTCTAATCATTATATACATTTATCTACTAGAATAGAACAACCTCAAATTCTTGTCGGCTCATTTTTAGTCAAATGTCTACCCTTTTACTTATATGATACTAGTATTTATATTCTTCTTGGAAATAAATTTCTCTAGTTATTTTATAAAATTTTATTTGATAAGTATAAACACCAAATTCATTTTTAAACTCCTTGTCGTCATTGGATAATAGTTAACCGTCTTAAGCCTATGATAGGTTTTAAAATTTTATAATATTATGACGAGAAATAAGTCGATCTGCATAAACAAGAACCTGCTCCGCTACCTATGTAAGCTACAAAATATTCAGCTCTGTATTCTTTATAGGTAATTCCAATAGTTGAATATATATACTAGTTGAGCTAATCATTATCCAGGAATATATATGATATTATTATTATATGTTAATTGTATTCCATTTCGAGTTGTCTTATATGGTTGAACTTGTATGTCATCAGTTTTTGTTATAATATCAATAACTTCATCAAATGGAGCGGAAATAATTTTATTAAGAGCATTTATTGAATTTAAATCTAATCCATATAAAATTTTTTGTGAAAAATAAGAACTCATGTAAACAAAATTTCAATTATGCAGAATAGATTTATAGTTTCAATCTTAAAGGGTCCAATAAGCTTTCGAACCTATTTCTTTAATGCTTTGACTGTTACTTCACTGGATTATCGTCGAGTCTTTTAACTGGCATCTCGGCCTCAACCTCAAGAGTCAAGAGATAACTACTCTTGACGATGCCTTCAAGAAAGCTTAGCACAACCTGATTTCTTTTCCCACCTTCTGGCGTAAACCAAAGAGAACAGGAAGAAGAGTAAAGGATTTTAAGATAGAAAAGATAAAACTGTATGGGTAGAGAAGAAATCTCAGGAAATTCTGGATTTGTTAAATAGAGGGCGTTGATAGCACCAAAATCATACAAATCTGTTATTGTTTGAGGATTAGCTCCGTGCAGAAAACTCAGTTTAGGATATATTCATGAAAAAATCATAATTATTTTTTAACATATAAATATTTTTAATAATAGTTATTATATTTAAAATAAAATTTTTTTATGTTGATTTTACTAAAAAAAAGATTATTGAATCCAAATTAAAATATTTTTTATTTTTAATAATTTAAAAAAATTCAAAACGTTATTCAAAAATTAGCAATGTACTGCACCAGTACTAAAACCATTATAAATTGTATTTATAATTATGTTTAAAACTCAATTTCTATATCAAATACTTATTAACTATCGCTCATCCTTTAAAATTATTTTTATATTTTATATTTAAATTTAATTTAATTTTCATTTTTCTAATTTTTTTGTCCGCATCTGTATGATATAAATATAAAATAATTACATGTAAATTTAATTTAGGTATGATAAAAGAAACATTATAATTATTGAGAATCTACCCTTTTTTTAAATTTTTTGGTTTCACTTTAAAATTTATTAGAAAACTTTTGTTATTTTAATTTTTTCCTATTTTTATACGAATTAATTTTTAGTTTTTTATAACCTAATTTTATTATTCACTAAATAAAAATATTCAATATCATTTATTAGTGAAAATTTTGTTAATGTTAAGATCTTTAAAGAATTTTACAGGACTTAAGAATATATTTATAAAGCCAAGAGTACATTTATTTTTTCATAATTTTACATAAATACATTTTGGTAAAATCAAGATATAGTATATAATGCATTTGTAAAATTGAGATAAAATTAAATACATATTAAAATTTAATTGTTAACTCTTTTTCACTTTATCAAGTATGACAAAATTAATAATGCGGAAAGAAGATACAACGATTATTATATTTCTTTACTTTATATTTGATGAAAAATAAATTATAAAAATCGATATACAGCATTATTATATTAAAAGATGCATTTATAGAATTAAGATGTAGTATGTCTTTCATATCTTTTAACCATTGTAAATAATATATTTTAAAAACACTGAAGTAAACAGCTCTAATTTTATAATAAATAACTTGTAGAAGCTAATGAAGCAATTTGTTTGATTTTAAATGATGACTCATAATTAATAGATAATGAAGCAATTTGTTTGATTTTAGTGATGAATTATTAATTGATAGATGCATAAATATATACTTACTGTTATATTTCTAACATTTTATTTATCCAAAGAGACATAGTTTTCAATTAAATCCTGCTATATAAAAGATTATTCATCAATAAATACATGTATTTGACAAATAATATAAAAAGTTAAATTAATTATAATTCTATTTATATCTTTAGATATTTATTAAGATTATATGTATATTTAATAATTCAATGAAACCTAATTTATAATACATTTATTATAACTATTATCTCTACATGTGGGTATGAATGAAGCTTTAATTTACAAAATATTAAATATCTATCTAATAAAATTAACATAAAATATCTCCCAAGTCTATTTAGGATCCAAGCGAAAAACTTGCTTCCTAACTCGCATCATTGCACATGCTATAGGGCATGAATCACTTCTTTGTCTCGTTTCCTATTCTTTTTGCGTGTCCAATCTAAAGGATTAACTTAGTTCTACCATCCAAGTGGATTTTCGATCTGTGAAAAGAAATCGTGAACTTCATCTTCAAAGGTTCATGGAAAAAGCTCATAGTATAAAGCCTCGATAGGATGATTGATATGTGTGATTCAATTTGTAACATAGAAGCTACACACTCGCACAAACAAAGCATGTGCGCCTCTTTGTTTCTTTTTGTGTATTCACGTTTGAGAGCTTTAACTTATAGCTCACAGATTATTAATTTGCCAAGGCTGACTTAAGTTTGTCTACTTGTACCAAAAGAGAAGAATTTCCCTCGCAAGCTTCCACAAGTACCGCAAACCTTTTCTCCATATTGCAGCTTTCAAGGTACAAACATTGTTGCTCCCCATCCAAGTGAGATGTTGATGGCTTGTTATACCCAACAAAATCCAACATCATTCCCTGTCCAGAGGAAATAGTTGAATCGAACCTCAGTATAGTGTGTATAGCTTTCTTTTTCTATCTTTATATACGAGCACACAGGCATATATAGCTAACATGGTGCAGGACAGTTATCATGCAGAATGATTCACTTTCTTCTCCACCAAACCAATCTTATGTATGTGATCTACCTGGGCAACATGCGTTTATAATCCCAGCTTTTCTAGACAGTGAATGAAACAACTTTAGGACCATGACGTTTGTATTCCAGAGTATTAGCAATGGCATGTTGTGTAAATAAATAAAACAGTACGAAACACTTGTTGAAGTGATAACACACTAAACCACAGTTAATCAGCAACTGCAAGGCATATCACAGTAAATTACTTAAGACAGCTAAACAGGAATAATGGCTACCAAGTCTTGAAGAAAATTACACACCTCGTGTTTTTGCTTCTGGGAATAGTCTCGTAAAAGAGATCTCACAAGCTTATTCCGCAGAGACACCTTATCATTGGGATGGAACAAGAAAATGAAAGATGATAGGTGATGCAAAACCAGAGTAAAAGCCATTGTTCCCCGCCTTGCAGCTCTATCAAGAGCATCAGAAACCCATGACTTTACATAAGCTTCCAAAATACCTTCATTATCCTGCAATGAAGATCAAATCATTCTTAAAGGAAAAGATCCATCACACTTTAGAAAACCTCAAATAAGGCATTGAACCAATGCTTGAAAGTGACATATGACAATAATCTGGTCTCGATCAGTGCATGTGGCAAAAGGATGACATATAAACTCAAATTAGAGAAATAAGAGTAGATCATTTTGAGCCAGTTCACCTGGTGGAAGAGGTGCACGTCTCCCAATCAAGTTTAACCAGGAATAATGATAAAAACAGTTTGGCTTTCAGCTACTTACAGAACCTGACTAATCAGAATGAATAAGTTCTTTTATTTCTATTTTTTGTTTCAAATTTCTTAGTTTTTGCTACTTACAACCCAAAGTATGAGCTTCATTCTTTTCACAACTTGAAGTGGAGAAAATTAGCTCTGCCCTGCAGAACACAACTCCGCAATAATCTTTCATAAAAAGTTGATAGGGATAATAGTAGTACCTCTATAGGTTCAAGATACCCTTCTGCCTCAGAAAAGCATTTCTCTAGTGGTGGCAGAATATCAAGCACACGAGCATTACTTAGGGCATTCCAAGCAGCAAGTCTGACAGCAGTTTCGGTGGCACGGTTTACATAAAGAGCTACTTGACGTCCAAATACTAAATCCCCATAAGATACAGCAGCAAACTGCTCAACAAGAGTTTCAAGAAATGTAGCATAACTCTCATTAATCACTGATTGAAACCTCAGACTCTCCACATGAGATTTATTCCCAGTCCCATGCATTATATTTGGGCTTCTGAATTGCTCTTGTTCAAGTTGCTGACCATATAAGTCTTGCAAAGTTTCAAAGCTGTTCCTACTCTTGTCATCCTCAAGTACATCCATTCCAGGGAGCAATATCACAGATAAAGAATGCAATTTCCACACCAAATGCACATTGCGAACAGGAGATGGAGAATCGCAAGGTATGAAAGTGGACATGGTTTCCAGTCCAAGTAGGAAAAAAAGTCCACCTTTAGCAACTTCAAGCATATCACTGGGACCCCGCATACCAGTGTTTCCGCTGTTAGATATGGATGAGATTGGACTGAGAAACCAATGAACAGGAAGTGGCAGTCTCTGGTAAGCCCACTCTGCCGTCAAAGTAGAGCAGTAATGACCTCGACTTGTAATGCTTGATGCGTCCAAGCTCTCATGTATAGTGTCCAAAGATATACTACCCTTCTTAGAAGCCCTATTTGCATAGGAATTACCATCATCAACCGCTTTTGATTTTGTCTTCATGGACAGCCACCTGTTTTTGAAATGAGAAGCTAGTATCTCGCTGAAATGTAAGTAGTCCTCTTTCTTATATTCCCAATGAAATAGTTTCGTCCTTTGGTTAAGTTGGACAAAATGCCGTATACAGAAATCAAAAAAAATAAAAACTGGAAGTTGAAGTAGAAGATCAAATGTGTTCTCCACGGTGACTCTATCCCTAGGTCCAACAGATAAGCATATTTCCAATACTGTGTTAATTTTGTCCACATCAGGCATCATCTCCTCTTGAAATTGTGATTCCCTGGTTGAAACTAAACCAAAAATGTTAAGCATATGACTCAGCAATCCTGCATCTGTCTGAGCTGATAAAACAGTCATGGACCAGAATCCTCCACCAGCGGCACCCCAACCAACTCCTAACCCCGGGGCTGGCCCTCCTCTACCAAAGGTCTCAATAGACTGCACCATTTTCCATTCTGATGCTACAGAATTCATGAAAACATTGAGAACAGATAGCCATTCAGCCCTAGAACTATGCAATATGCCATCCAGAAGCACTTTTAGATCTCCTGAGGAATTGCCTCCTTGGGGTGGACCAGGGATCCCGCCCCTCACTAATGAAACCACATAATCAACCTTGGTCACAAGTCGAAGCAGCTCATGCAGGCAGCATGCAGAAGCTAATGATGTTTCATATTGACCTTGCCGTCTCAAGTGACACAGTTCCTCCACAAAAGAATCACCTTCAGCAGAATGTTTTCCATGATCTACAAAGCTTAAAAACCCATTTCTGATCAATTCAAGTCCAATCTTAAGGACAAAATCTGACAGCCATGTTACATGCTGGGCACTTCCTTGATGACTTATTGCATCCTCTGGGTTCACTGTTTCAAGGATGGCCAAAAGCATTCGGAAGACAGCTGAATACACCCACAACAAGGAACTTACAAGAAAATCTTGAAAATTAAGGTCCCTAGGAAATTCATTTTTCCATTCAAAAACTTTAGAAATACCAATATCTTTCTTTGACGCAATCCACCTTACAGCTAAATCAACCATTGGCATGACATAACTCCAAGACCAGCTGTGTTCGAAATCACTGGGAAAATTACTGTTATCATCTTCTTGAGATTCTTGCATGTAGAAGTTAGGAAGTTTTGTAGCCAGTGCCTCCAAAACAAGATAGCACTCCTTTGAGATGGAAGCAAACTCACCAAGAACATTGTTTGCTTCAAGTTTCTCAAAAGTTGGTGGAGTCAGCCATAAGCACAAGGCAGGGAAGATACCAGGGAAGTATGATATGCAGCAACCATAATACATGCAGACCTTCCAAAAACGTAGTTGTTCAACCATAAAAGCTGATGAAAGTTTACAGTTTTCTTTCCCTAACCTTATCCAGTGGTCAAGGGGATAAGTGCCTTGATACAAATGCCTTGTCATTGCTTGAAAAGATCCATCCTTTATAAATTCAATGCAAATTTTCTTATCAGTTTGGGCCAACACCTGTTCATGTCACCATAGATAATCAATGAAACTGTGTGAAGAGAACAAGAATTTAAAACGTCAATAATCGATAGGAAAAAGTATCATTGATGATTTCCCAAAAAGACTTGATAAAGTTTACCTTCAAAAGTCGTACAGATTTTATTTTCAAGGGATTGATATCATTGCAGTCTTCCGTAAATCGACGAACAATTGCAGGGAGCAACCCTTGGCACTTCATAATTGCATCAGTACAAGTTGGGGAATGCCTAGCTATTGCTATAAGAACAGAGATAATGCACTCTTCCAAAGATGTTGAAGATCCAGCCTGAAATTACAGAGTAAGGCTTGTTCAAGATTAATACTCTTAAAAGCAGAAAGCGCACAGGCCAACTTCTTTCAATCATATCATACATAACACTAGTAAAATAGAAAACCAAATTACCATACATTGAAATGTCTTTTCACGAGGATAGTATCTACGAACATGAGTCAGTTCTTAACAAACCACTATATATTCTTAATTGCGGAAGATGAAAAGATTCCACATTTTAATACGTGAAAGTGAAAAAAAAGCCCTTATTTCGCACTTTCCATAATTTTCAGCACTTGCACTGGATATAGTTAAGCATCTCTTTCAGGCATATTAAGTACGGCAGGTATAAGACTGACATAGTGCTTACCTCCAATAAATACCGCAACCTTGGAAGGATACCCATTCTGACCAAACCTGCAGCAAAATCTTGACTAGCAACAACAACGTCGTCCTGAATTGTTGGACTTCTTTCTGTCTCATCAGCAATCACATCATCACTGAAAGTCAGGATATTAGATGGTTTTGCACTGTACTTCCAGAAACCACCATGGAGAAAACCTGCATCAATCCCAGGCTTGCTTCTAAATACAGGGGCAGTGAAGATATCCTTCTCGCAAGTCGTTATATTCTGGATACAATACAAGATATAACCACCAAGTCAAGGACAAGTAAGGTTAAGTCAAAAGTAAAAGTTAAAAGTCAGTTAGACAACTTTACCTCTAAGATTTCAAAGAAACTCTCATTAAAATTAAAGCTCAGAGCACACTGGATAACTTTTGCACAAGCTAAAACTACTGAATTGTGGTTATCATCAAGGCACATCCTAAAAATCAAAGAAACATTAATTATATTTACGTAGGAACTTGGAGACCAAAGAAATAAAAGATGAGCATCACATGGTAAACAGCTGATCAATTCATGGTTAAACAATCAACATTATGAGCATTAAGATACCTCAAGCATAAACCAAGATCAGGTTCAGGGCCAAGTGCAAAAGCCCATATAGCCTCCCAATCAACTGATTTGTCAATTTGAATAGCCTTTTGCATGGTACACCCAACTTGATTTTGGTGAATACCATGCATAGCCTTGTCAAGAACAGAAACAAGTAAATGCAATGCAAGGGCTCTTTGTCCAGGAATCTGAAAGAAAAAATGAATTGAGCACATACTGTGGAAAAAACATATAGCAAATAGTAAAAACAGTTATTATCTTAGAGAAGCAGGAAAGAAAAAGTAATTTATTTAATTCAAAGTCAAAGGAAGGAGGTAAGAACTGTACTGACCACACTTCTAGTGAGATCTATAGCTTCTTTGATAGTGTAACCAGAAGCACCAGGGTCCCCCTCATTACGTAAAATATCACGTTCAGCAACACTTCCAATCTTAAGCCTATCGTTAGTGGATAAATTACCTTCAACATGAAAAATAGTTACACTTTTTTATATTGATGCATATGTCTATTAAATGACACAATTCTTGTGGAAACAAACACTAATTATCTGAAGTTGAAACGTGTGCAAGAAAACCCAAGGCTTTCACTCAACTTTAGGGGAAATTTTGACAACAGGACCAAAATGGTAGGAGATATTAGGAAAGAAGAAGGAAGGACTTCTATTCTACCTTGAAACGAAAACAAATTTGTTTCTGACCCAACCATTAGCAAATAAACACAAAATCACACACACATAATTAGAGAGAAGAGAGAATGTGGGATTTTACAATGTCCAGCAAGTGTATCACAAATTCCTTGTGCTATCAACATTTCCTCACACAGCACGTACATAAAAGTTCTTGTTTTGTGATTCAAGAGGAAACATAACCACTGAAATGAGCAATTTATTTGCTCCTCAAATTCACAAAAGATAAATCTGAATTAATTTTAGATATAAAATAATAAAGGTAGGGAAAAGGTTGCCGTAAAAGAAAGTAAAATGCAGGCTGCGAAGAACATGGAAACTAGTAACAAGAACAACAGTCTATTCTTACCCGGCTTAGATTCAGCTGCAATAATATTGCCCTCCAAAGAAAACCTTAATCCCCTAACAGCCTCAACTCTCTCAGTCCAATTATTCCACAAACTGTCCTTGCCTTGAACTGCAGACTGGACAGCTCTATTATCCAGTCCACTTTTCACATCATTTAATGTACCAGTCATTGCGCCAGAAGTATCACCATTAGGATGTAGAGAAACATCAGACTCTTTCTCAAAATCATTGACCCTAAGAACCCTAGTCACTTCACCAGTGTTAATCCCATCTGACCCTGAAAGATTTTGCTGCTTTGATTTTTGTCGGCCTCGTTTTGTTAATAACTTCAGCAATGCAGGGTTCAACTTCTCAGCTATCGCAGCTTGTGCTTCTGTAATTTCTTCAGATGACATGCTCTGCAAACGGGCTCGGTTTTCAGCATCAATTTCACTTTCAAGAGACATAAATCGTTGTTCATTGCCAAAACCATTAAATCTAGAGGCAGAAGCCATATCAGAAGTTCTTTGTTCTTGTTTCTTTCGCATCTCCCACAATTCAGAATCCATTTTGTCCACTTCTTCAAGCACTTCTGAAGCAGCATCTCTTGAGATCTTCTTAGAGGACCACAATTTAGAATCCATTTTGTCCATTTCTTCAAGCACTTCAGAAGCACCAGTGCTTGATATCTTCTTAGAGGACCACGTTTCACCTTCAAAGGGATGAGATTTGATATCTTCAGTAATCTCTAATAGCTGATGCGAGTTATCTATTTCCATGTCAACTGTTGACTTTTGAGATTGCACATCTATATCATTCGACACAACCTCCTTTTTTTCAGAGGGTGGTACAACAGAACTTAATGTCGTTTTAAACTCCACTTCCATTGGAACCTGATTTGTTGGAGAACAATGATATTGTATGTCTTCCTTCTTCTGTTTATTAATATCCTTAAGATGTAACCTATCTTCTTCCCCCTTACAAGTCTTCTCACTTGGAACTAACTCCTTCCATTTGCTTAGGTCCAAGCCCTTTTTATGCTTCCTCGGAACTGGGTTTGCAAATACAGATATTTGGTCAAAGTTAGTAGGATCATCATATTCTACGTTATCCCGATCATCCTCATTAGAAGCATCACCACCCACTCTATTGCTTATTGGATCCCAATGCTGCAAAAATCGAACCCAAAATCATGCAAGTAAGTTCATCAACACATACATTTTACTCTCCAATTACGTATATAACCAGATGAAGTGTCATCAGTGGGTTCATATCACATCTGTTCTGCGTCAACTTCCCCAGCCTAAAGTAACTCTCTTTCGTTTATTTTCCTAGCATTGAAACAGCTAACTTAAGGCTTAAACACAGAAAAAGAGAGATTCTGAATTTCATAGAAGGCCTGAAAGAAAGATGCAAGCTAGAGACTGAAACTAAGGCTTACCGGTCCATGTGATCGGTGGCGAGCAACTGGAAAAGGTAAAACAGAGAGTTTAGGTGGTGGAGTAGGGTTTGAAGGTTTCTTTTGGAGGTCATCTGATATTCCCTTTTCAAGGATTCTACCAATCAGAAGTGAAGCATTGTCTGTGTACATTCCCACATGGTTTGCTGCAAAAATCCTCTGCCTTGAAGAGAGAGATTTAGAATTGTTTCTTTCAGGGCTTCCCATCTCCTTCTTCTTCATCTTCTTCTCCGTCTTCTTCTCCTTAATATCCCGCTTTTCCATTCAATTTACTGCTAACCAAGTAACAGACTTTGCAAGAGAAAAGCACACGTCCTCAAGTTGAACCGAAAGTTTTATCCTTTTCTTCTTCAACCTAATTTGAGCGATGAGATGGCAAGAAGATGGAATATACAACAAGACATATGACAAAGAGATGGCTCAAAACGATGAATCAAAGCAATGCTAATTTTGAACTCAATACATTGGAAACTACTTGAGTTGATGGAATATATAACAAGACAAATGCAAATGCAAGCGTGTCTTATTTGTCTTTGAAATTGAAATGATTAACTAATACAAATCAATACCCCACATTTCTAAGGAAGGATCAATGATTCCATTTAGCGGAATTGAAAGAATTAAGAGGAAACAGAACATGTGTACATAAACATACAGCATGTTAAGAACAAAATTAAAAGGCATGCAAGGATTCTACTGGATGCATACCCACCCACGGAAAAAAAAAAAATTTAGGGGATAATGGAATGGAGCCTAATAAAGTTAACAAATGGAGGATTTTTTCATTTTAAAAGGATAGGCTCCAATTTAGTCAATCTTGTTTCCAAATATTAAGATTAAACTAAGTGGAATTTTAGGTGTTTTAAATTTGAGCTAAGGGCTACTTTACCTCCACAAGTACTCGAGATTAAGAATAATTCACAGATATTTGAAAGTTAGCAATATATTTGTTGGGAAATATTCAGCTGAATATTTCCTAAGATATTATTTACTCTTAAAAGTCAATAAATCAGATCAGATAACATGTATTAGATCTGATATTGTGTACAAATATTAGGAGATTATGTATAGATATTAGAAGATTATGTACAGATACTAG
>JAOTAX010000198.1:40742237-40753718 GCA_025629825.1 Erythroxylum guanchezii | reverse complement strand
TATTTCAGTTCCTATAAAAGTGTATTGTGACAACAAAGCAGCAATTTCAATTGCTCACAACCCTGTTCTGCATGATAAAACAAAACATGTTGAGGTTGACAAGCACTTTATCAAGGAGAAGTTGAAGAAGGATTAATTTGTGTTCCCTACGTTCCAACATCACAACAGGTAGCTGATATTCTCACAAAGGGATTACGCTAACTATGTACTGATGGAAATAAGAAAAGAAATACAACTGTTCAGTATTTCCGCAATATTGCTTTATGAAAACATAAACCCCAAATGCTACAACATCATGCCTTATTGCCATATACTTAGAATGTAGATATATGTGGAGCTCATATACTAATCAGTTACAATACATGTTGCTATAAATGCAGTGGTTATAAGCCTTCTCAGTATGTGGAAGGCATCTTTTCTACAAAATCTAATGTCTTTAGTTTTGGTGTGTTAGTGCTGGAAATTGTGAGTGGCGAAAAAAACCATGGAATTTTTGTTTTGAATTTCAAACAAAATTAAGCCTTCAAAAATAAATTCAATATAACCCAAACTCTGAAGCATTTTCCCCCAGTCTTTAGCATTGTTTTTTAACACAATTAGCTTCAACTTGATCTTATTTTAGAGAAATATGGTCAAGATTCGAAAACATAAAGCCTCGACAGCAGTTCTTAGATACCAATTCTTTTCTAAAACACGTTAGTAGATACCAATTCGTGTCTGAGATGTTTATTAATTGCAACTCCGATAATACAAACGTAATTGTTCAACTCTAATGGGGTATTTCGTCAAACACTTAAAATGCACACATGTTCAATTGTTCAATTCGTCAGTCAGAACACAACCAAAACTCCACAATCCTCTCCAAACAAGCACACGTGTTCAATTGTTCATGAATATGAATAATACGACAAAACCAAATTTGAGCAGAGAGGGAGTACCTTAATACGTTATAAGCTGGCCAGTGGTGCGTGGCGAAGGGGCAGGGGCAGTTGATGCAGCTGCCGACTCGTGGCGCGGCGACGAGGCGGCTGCTGGCCACTGGTGTCGCGGTAGTGAGAGAGACAGAGACGGAGCGGTGAGGTGAAGTGAGGTGACTGACGTGCGTGAAAGTGAGAGTCTTAGACTGAGAGAGAGTTGAGACGTGCAGCTGAGTGCCGGCGTGAGAGACTTGAAAAGGAGGGACGGTGAATGAAGGAAAAAATAATAATAAAGCAAAACGACGAGTTGAAAGGGAGGGACGGTGAAGGAAGGAAAAAATAATAACAAAACCGACATAAAAAGAATTAGTTGAATATGACAACATATTATCTTATAGTGAAATTCTGTATAGGTTTGTTAAATCAATCACATTGTTTTAGTCATAAATCAACTTAAAGATTTCTAAATTTGGTGATTTTAGTTGCATATGAAAACTAAAACATAGAACTAGAAATACCTAGACAGACTCTAACTTAATTATGGCTTTATGACATTGGAAATTGGGATGGAAAATAATAACCTGATATTGCCCCTGTTTTGAAGCAGCGTGTGATATTTGGTTTATAACTCATGTGTTAGAAGTATGAATAGCTTGATCTTTGATGTTTTGGAAACTAGAGACACAGATGGACAAATATTTAGAAGACCACGAAACTCAATTCTGACTTTTTCTATAAGAATATTAAGGAACAAGTATACTCTATCATGTGATTTATTTATAGACTAATAGTTTGCCTATTTTTAGACCACTTTGGGGTTTAGCTCAAATTGCACTGTTTTGAGTTTGTTTTCATTTCCAATTTTTATCGAAAATTATCTGAACCTTTTTTAATATGTATGAAACTTTTCAAACACTGAGAAATAAATGAATATAGACTTACCACATGCGAATTGGGAGATTGAACATTGGAATATAAGATTGAGCATAATGCATTCCAAAGAAAAATTACATGTACATAAATGATTTGTATGCATATTCATTACTTATATGTGTATAGTATGATTATACAAGTGTGGTTTTGATACCCTTGTAATGGTTGTAAGCCATGGATTGCATGTATGAATGCAAATATAGATTTTATAACTTGAAATGTATATAATTTGATTTGTTAATATATAAATTGTGAAATCTGCAAATTGCTAAAGGAAATGTTATAATACCTTCTCTATTGTCTTGGTTATGAATAGATAGGCATGCCTATAGGGTTACAGTGCAGATGTTATAGTTTGATACCATCTACAGTTTGATACCTTCGGGTATTCACAGTTTGATACCTTCGGGTATTCACAGTTTAATATCTTCGGATATCTACAGCACATTTTATCCACACCCACAAAAAATGTGCAAGGTTAACACAGAAGGAAACTTAACAATCATAAATAAGAAATACAACATGACAACATGAATAATTGGTATTGATGAGCATTTATATTGTTTGTAATGATGTGCAATTATATTGATAATTTGTATTAATGAGTGTTGAATATTAATATTTGACTTATAAATGTGCATTTTCGGTATATGGATAATATATTGAAGCATAATTGCATTATGTACTTTGCTTAAGTATTTTATCATTATTTACATGAGCATTAAATATCAATGTTTGGTTCAAGAATGTGAATTTATGGTATATAAGTTGTGATATTTCTGAATGTGTGCGCTTGGCGGATGACTGTCGTGAGTGGTCATTCAAATTAAGTGTTTTCTCCACTAAGCTTTTAAGCTTAGCATGGGTGTTAATCCGTGTAGTCTATGTTATAGGAGTGAGGTACAGAGATCATCTGCAGGGACCAAGGCTAGTAAATAAAAGAAAAAAATACTTTTGGAATGTGTTTTAGTTACAAATGATTGCACATGTAATAAAGAAAAGAAATTGTATGTTTTCTTTTGGATTATCATGTAAATGTAAAGACATTTGATACAGTTGCTTAAGGACCAGAGAATTTTAGAGAAATTAGAAAGTCGTAGAAGAAACACAAAGAAGAAGATTGGGTATTGTTGAAAAATTGCCTACCTCTCTATTTCATTCGTAAATCCATATTTATAGTTGATTGGATTGGAAGATAAATATCCAATCGTAATAAATATCAAACCCTAACAAACAGAAGTCTTTTAAGCCATTAAACTAGGAAACTAACGTTGGTTACAAACAAACTCTTATTTAGACCTATTCCTACGGAAGCAAAACTCTAGCAGATAAGATAGCTCTTCACGTGAGAACTGGTCTTCAAGCTGAGATGACATATCAATCCTCCCCTCCTTTAAGTCCCTTATCCCCAAGGGAGAAAGAAGGATAACTCCTTACAAGCCGTCGCACATCTTTCCAGGTTGTGTCTTCTTCGGACGTTTCTTGCCATTTAACCAATACTTGGAGTTTGGGTCTATAATGTCCTTTTTGGATTGTGCATTGCTGCAGCACCTTCTCTGGCTGGGGAACCACGGTCTCGTCTTCAGAGGTTGGAGGAAGAGTAGAGGACATCACTGAAGTTGCTCCCAGACATCTTTTGTTTATGCATTTCTAGGTTAGATTTAGAAAAACATAGACCATGATTTAAGGTCCCCTTTAAATATCTAAGTACTACTTAAAACCCAATCAATGTTCTAGACCTGGATTAGACATGAATCTACTTAGTAGGCTGATTGCATGTGCTAAGTCAGGTCTAGTAGAAATCATAATATATATTATGCAACCTATACCCACATCATAAGGATATTTCTGCATGTGTTCCCTTTCTGCTTCTGTTGCTGGACTCTTAGCAACTGCCAGCTATAAGTATGTGGCAATTGGGGCAAGAGTAGGTTTAGAATCTTCCATGTTAAACTTGCATAGGACTTTTCTGATGTAGTCCCTTTGTATCAACCATAATTTCCCTTCTGCCTCATTCCTTATGATCTGCATTCCCAGTAGCTTTTTAGCTCTCCCTAGGTCTTTCATATCAAAGTTCTTCTTCAGAGCATTCTTCACTTCTTGAATTTTCTTTACTGACTTTCCTGTGGTGATTAGATGATCAACATACACTAGCATATAGACCACTTCCTCTTTCTCTAGGTCTTTGTAGTATAGGCAATAGTCATAGGCACTTCTTTTGAACCTCAATTTTGTCACCACCTTATGGAACTTCTTGTTCCATTGCCTGGGAGCTTGCTTTAGGCCACATAGTGATTTTTCTAGAAAGCACACATGATCTAGTTTCTGCTTATCTGTGAAGCCAATGGGTTGCTTCATATAGATAGTTTCTTCTAGCCTTCCATATAGGAAGGTTGTCCTTACATCCATCTAATGTATTTCCCAATCATTTAATGTTGCTAGGGTTAGTATTATCCTTACTGTTTTTAAAACTTGACCACTGGAGAAAAGATTTCCTTATAATCTACTCCTTCTCTTTGCCTAAAGCCTTTTGCAACTAGTCTTGCCTTGTAGGTCTTAGGATCAGCTTCTATCACTCCATCCTTGAGCTTGAATATCCACTTACATTTGATCACCTTGGCATTAGGTGGCTTGGAACTAGCTTCCAAGTCTCATTCTTCATTAGTATTCACTTAGGCAAGCCTCCTTCCACTGATCTGCATCAGTCCTCTTCATAGCCTCCTCATAGGTTTCTGGTGCTTCAAACCCTACTGATTCTGCAATTAAACAAGCATATTCAACTAGGTTAGTTTCAAAGTTTGGTATTACCTGCCTTGGTTCCCTATCTCTGACTAGATGATAGTCCTGTAGTGGAGTTTGAGCTTCTGTTGTTCCCTCTTCTTGTTCTGTTCCCTCCTGAGGGTTAGAACTTGAGTCCAATCTTTCTTCTACTGCTTCTGTAGCCTGTTCAGTAGCTGGTTCTATTTCTCCTCCTTCATATATAGAGGGTGGGATATAGAAAGGAGTCAAACTGTTGTTTGCACCCAGTTGCTGTAGGATATTTTCTTAAACATGCATTCCTCCATCTTTATGCTTTAGCAGTAGGAATTCAGTTTCCCTAAACACCATGTCTCTACTTGTTTGAGTTTTATGAGCTCTTGGTTGTAGGATTAGGACCTTATATCCTTTTGTACCTTATGGATATCCTAGAAATACTCCTTTTATGGCTCTAGGTTCTAACTTCCCTTCAGTTTGGTGGATGTAAGCATTGCATCCAAAAGGTCTCAAGTTATTCAAATTAGGTTTAAAACCAGTCCATACCTATTCTAGAGTCTTATACTTATTTGCAGATGTTGATAATCTGTTTATAAGGTATATTGCTATTTTGATGGCTTCCCCCCATAGTGCTTGGGAAAGGCCTGATGACAGTAGCATGCATCTTGTCTTCTTTAGTAGTATTCTGTTCAATCTTTATACTACTTCATTCTGTTGAGGAGTAGCTTTGATTGTTTTGTACCTTTGAATGCCCTTCTTTTCATAGTAGTCATCAAACTCCTTGTTGTAGAATTCCAAGCCATTATCTGTCCTCAAACACTTTAGTTTCTTTCCAGTCTGGTTTTTCATCAGGGTGTGCCACTTGATGAATGCTTCTAGTGCTTCATCCTTAGACTTTAGGAGATAAATCCAGTATTTCTTAGATTTGTCATCAATAATTGACATGAAATATCTCTTACCTCCCATGGTTTGAGTCTGTGCTGGTCCCCATAGGTTACTATGAGTATTTTCCATGTTGCTGGTGGCTTTCTTTACAAATTTTAGG
Source organism: Erythroxylum guanchezii (assembly GCA_025629825.1). Lineage (NCBI taxonomy): Eukaryota > Viridiplantae > Streptophyta > Magnoliopsida > Malpighiales > Erythroxylaceae > Erythroxylum > Erythroxylum guanchezii. The sequence goes on along the minus strand of JAOTAX010000198.1, from coordinate 40,748,069 downwards.
AAAGGAGTTCTGTGGTGTTTGCCTAGGATACACCCTTCACAGAAGTCAATTTTCTTTACAGTAGTGCTTGGTAGCATTCCCTGTTTCTCTAGGTGCTAGAGGCTCTTATTCCTTGCATGTCCTAGTCTTGCATGCCATAGAAATGTTGAGTTCAGCTCCTTTTCCTCTACTATTAGGTTGATTTCTGTAGTTCCTACAACATAGTATAGGCCTCCTCTCTCAATTACCCTTATAACCACTTTTCCATCCTTGATGATTTCACTCAAACCATCTTTAGATCTGATCTTTTATCCTTGCTTGTCAAAAGCACTTTCGGACAGAAGATTTCTTCTAATTCCAGGGACATATCTCACATTGCTCAATATCCTTCTCTTTCCATCATGCATCTTAATGGAAACATTGCCAATGCCTTTAATGTCTTGCTTCCCTGCATCAGCCATCCTTACTTTGGCTGACAAGTTCTCAAATGTAGAGAACCACTTCCTGTGGGGAGTTACAAGCATTGTACAACCTAAATTTAGACTCCAGTCTGTTGTTAGCCCATCTGCTTCAGTTGTTAATACAAGAATCTCATCTTCACTAGATTCTTCAAGCTTTTCTACATTTCAAGCATCTGCCTTCTCTGCTTCTTTATCCTTCTTTTCCTTCCTGCAATCTTTAGCAAAATGACCAATTTTATCACAGTAAAAACATTTCTTACCTTTGGCTTTGCTCTTTTTCTTGTCATCATCAATTTTCTTTGTTTGCCCTTTCCTTTAGCTTTCTGCCCACCTTTCTTTGAATCGGTATGTGCCGATCTGTTCTCAAATCTTTTGTCCAAGAACATCACCTCTGGTTCCTTTTTGAAGTGATTGTTATCTATCACTTCCTCCATCAAAGAGTCAAGAACCTTCTTTACTGTTAGAGCATCACCACTAGCATGCTTAACCACCTTTCTGAATGCATTGTACTCCTGTGGTAGAGATTTTAGAATCACCACTGCTCAAAAATGACCTCCCCAATAGCTTCAAGATCTTGAATTAATTTGAAGAAGTAATTCAGATTGACTTCTAGGATTACTGTTGTATTCATCTTGAAGTTCGCAAGATTGTGCAGCAATGTCATCTTATTTGGCAAGAATTTTCTGGAATAAATCTCATCTAGTTTGTCCCATAAAAGCTTTGCAGTGTTGCAATCTTTCACCTTTCTGATGACAATTAGTGAAAGATGAAACATTAGCTTGCAATGTGCTAATCTTGCCTTCTTGAGATTCTTTACAGGATCTTGTTCTTCTTCATATGTTGCATCTATAGCCCCAAAGCATTCATAAGATTCAAAAAGGGCTTACGTCTGTAATTTCCAGATTGCAAAGTCCTCCTTTCCTGTGAATACTTCCATCTCTTTTCCCACCATCTTGTAGGTTCTTTGTAAAGACTTGTTCTTGAACTTTCTTTTGATGGATTCTTTGACTTGTGATTGTGGACAGAAACTTGAATGGCTCTGATACCAATCTATTAGAAATCTTTGTGTTGTTTCTGTGTAGTTTCTAAACTGATGATGATTAAACCTTGGATTTGATTTTTACAGAAATGGAAATTGCAAGAAAGTGACGATAACACAGATGATTTACTTGGTTCGATAACACAAAGCTACCTACGTCTTAGGTTAAAACTCACTCATCGGATTTTACTAGTATCAAGGAAGAAAAGTACAAGAGATTGGGTGTTTAAAGAACACCTGCAAGAGTTCTATAAAACTCTTTAGTACCCACTGTAATGTACTCTAGCACTTTCTATTTTTTTCTCATTTGAATCACAAGAAAAATGTAAACTCCGTAGACTTAAATTGTATTGATATTGTTCTGTATATCTAGAGCTTGAACTTTAGCTATTTATAAGAGTTGAGGTTGATTTACTACCTTCGGATGTGTTTAGACTGAGTCAAAGTATTGTGCATGATTTGTCCATATGATTCCTTCAGTCTTCTATTATTGTGTTTAATAAAATGTTGTGTATTGATTAAGAAGTCCCCTTGTGCTATGCGTTTTGTGGCTATTGGATGTGTCTGCGTTTTGTTCATGTGCTGGTCTCCATGCTCTGCGTTTTGGTTATGCTTCTGACTACTCCATGTGGGCCTCACATGAGTTTGACTTAGTCTTAGCTTAACTCTTCTGACTTCATTTCAAATGTTCCAGAGTCCTCTCTTCTCATCGTAGCTTCAAACAACCCCTTTCCTTTCTCCTTCAGTTCTTCATTTGTGTCCTTGATCTGAAACGATTATGTGTGGATTTATGGAGAATCTCATGTGATTCTTCACTCCTTTTAAGTTAACTAACATTAAAGACGTTATATATGTGCAATCCTAGAGGTAACTCGAGTCTATAAGCAACCACTCCTATTCTCTCAATCACCTTGTAAGGATCGAAATATCTTGGAGAAAGCTTAAGGGAGGCTCGAAATGGAACAAAGGTCTGCCTATAAGGTTGTAATTTGAGGTAAACGGGATCGCCCACTTCGAGCTCCACAACACAGCAATATTGATCTGCCAAACTTTTCATGCGGTTTTGTGCTTGCAGGAGAGAAGAACGCAAGTCCTTAAGGATGCAATCTTTGTCTCACGAGTAAGTGTCCACCGCAACAACCTTAGACGTTCTGGGTACATAATGCATCAAACTTGGAGGTGGTATGCCATAGACAACTTCAAATAGTGTGGTGCGGGTAGAAGAATGGTACGATGTATTATAACTATATTTGGCCCACGGTAGCCATTCCCTTTATCTCCTTGGTTACTCAGAAGTAAAACACCGGAGGTATTGTTCTACAGTACGGTTGACCACTTCGGTCTGACCATCCGTTTGGGAATGGTAACTTGAACCCATATTGAGTTAGGTACCTTATAAATGAAAAAAAATTGTCTAAAAATTGCTCATAAAAATTGGTTCACGGTCACTTACAATGCTAGACGGAACGTCATGCAACTTGATGATGTTTGCCATAAAAGCTTTGGCAATGATCATAAAGTGAAAGGGTGAGCTAAGGGAATGAAGTGGGCATATTTAGACAGTCGGTCCACTACCACCATGATGACTTGAACACCTCCTGAATTTGACTATCCCTTTATAAACTCCATAGTGACATCACTCTATATTCTATCAGGAATGGGTAGGGATTAAAGAAGCCCAGCAGGCGCCAAGTTGTCAATCTTACAGTGTTGGCAAACATCACAACTCCGGATGTAATCTTGTATAGTTTTCTGCATATCCACCCAAGTAAAATTGGAATGAACCCGAGCAAGAGTTTTGAAGAACCCAAAATGGCCTCCAGTTGGGGTCTCATGTAGTTTAGAAAGAATAACAAGAATTACTGAAGAAAGAGGATTTAAAATTACCTTTTCATTAAGCAACCATACCTTATGACGTTGGAAGGCTTGCATATTGGCTCTCAAAGTCTCATAAAATTTGTCTTGTTCACATTCACGCTATAATTAACGCCACCAGTCGGCCTCGGGACGAGAGATGACAATGAATGCGACCTCTATCTGTCTAGATAAAGAATCGGCTACCTGGTTTTCTGCCCCCTTCTTATACTCAATGCGGTAATCATAGCCCATCAATTTTAGCAGCCAATGAGCTTGTGAGGGAGTGGTGATCCGTCGCTCCAGTAAATATTTAAGGCTCCTTTGATTAGTCTGAATAATGAAAGAACTCCCTAACAGATAAAGGCCCCACTTACGGACGGACTTAATGATTGCCAACATCTCCTTCTCATAGGTTAACAATTTGAGGGCGACATCTTTCAAGCTTTCACTAAAATAGGCAATAAGCCTCCTGTCTTGCATCATAATCGCGCCAATTTCGTTACCACAAGTGTCACTCTCTATGATGAAGGGTTGAGAAAAATCAGGAAGTCGCAAGATCAGGGTATTAGTTAGCGCTTCCTTTAGCTGGTCAAAAGAAGCAGTTGCTTCTTCTTTCCATTCAAATCCGTCCTTCCCTAACATCTTATTAAGGGGAGCAGCAATAGAACCGAAGTTTTTCACAAACTTGCGGTAGTAACCGGCTAAGCCTAAGAACTCTCAGACCTGGCAGACGGTCATCGGAGTTGGCCATTCTTTAACCGCTCTAATTTTCTCCAAGTCCGATTTAACTCCATCCTCTGATATAACATGACCTAAATATTCAATTTTCTGCACACCAGAAACACATTTTTCTCTTTTCGCATACAATTAGTGTTGGTTTAACACTACTAGAACCAACTGAATATGCTGTAAATGTTCTTTCCAAATCTTTAAATAAATTAAAATTTCATCAAAGAAAACCAAAACAAACTTACACAAATAAGGGCGGAAGATCTCATTCATCAAACTTTGGAATGTCAAAGGAGCATTTGACAGTCTGAATGGCATCACGACAAACTCATAATGTCCTTCATGAGTACGGAAGGCAGCTTTAGGGATGTCAGCCTCATATACTCAGATTTGATGGTACCCGTGCGTCAAATCTACCTTTGAGTAATGTCAGGCTCCAAACAGCTCGTCCAAGAGTTCGTCAATCAATAGAATTAGAAATCGATCTTTGACGGTGATGGAATTAAGCGTTTAGTATTCGATACAAAATCTTTAATATCTTTTGGCCTTTTAACTGGTAACACCAGGGATAAGAATGGGCTAGTATTGGGATGGATCAAACCTGGCACACGCAGTTCTCGAACTTGTCTCTCAATTTCAGTTTTTTGGTAATAATGATATCGATATGGTCGTACATTGACAGGCTGCGAATTTGGGATGAGGGGGATTCGGTGGTCCTTCTCTCTTTTAGGAGGAAGTTGGGTAGGAGCTTGAAAACGGTGAGAATGGTCTTCAAGGATTTTATTGAGGTCAGGAGGATGAGAAGTTGAAATTTTTATGGCGTGAAATTGTGAGGGAATGAGTTGAATAAAAAATTCGATTCTCTCTAAGCTACTAGAACTCAGCTGGGTAGTTTCCTTATTAGATTAAGACTCTATCTCTTTATACTACAAGCCGTTAAAAATATGATGGACCCCATTCAGAATAAAAGACATAGTCAACATATGGTAATCTGTGGTAATGGGCCCTAGGGTTTCTAACCATTGGACCCCTAGAACAATCGAACAAGTTGCTATGGCAAGATATAAAAATTGGCTTTAATGAGGCAGCCTTGGATATTGACAAGTAAACCACGACAAACTCCTGCACATTCAATTATTTCCTAGTTCATAACTATCACGTGGAACCGCATATTGGTATCAACAAGGAGTCCAAACCGAGTGACCAATTTTTGCTCGATGAAGTTGTGGGTGCTACCTTCGTCGATCAACACTACGACTTCTTTATTTTTTTAGCTTTCCTTTAATGCGAAAAGTCTGGGGGTGTTGTGCACCGGTGATAGCCTGGAAGGATATGTGAGGTAGCAAAGATTCATTCCCATAATCCTCCAATTCATCTCCTCGTTACAAAAGCTCTTTTTCTCCCATAGCATCTTTTATCATGAAAAGTTGCGGACGGATACATCGATGACCAAGTATGAACTTTTCATCACAGTAAAAACACAGTCCTTTCTCTCTTCTTTCTCATGCTTTTTGTGGGGAGAGTTTCCTGAAATTAGGGATTCCTGCTTTAGTTATTGGAGTTGGTCCTAACACGCCAGGATTGGATTATGGCAGGTTGGGTTTTATGGTTCCAAGTGCCACAGTGCATGAAGCAGTGAAAGGTCGTTTCTGTAGTCCGTTCCTTTCCTCTACAAGGCGTGTTACACTGATTGTAGGGACCCTGATCTCGGGCCAGGCGGCCCTACCGGGGTGGATTTCCCCTCGGTATTGTCCTCTTTGGTACTTG
>JAOTAX010000198.1:40699762-40702730 GCA_025629825.1 Erythroxylum guanchezii | reverse complement strand
ATATTATTTTCATATATATATTATTTTCATTTTCAATAAATAATAGATCCTTCTAAAAATAAAATCTTAAAATATTTGTTATTAAATTTAAATGCATTTTGTAAGGGCGGAGCAATTAAAAAGAAATGCTACTGACAGACCTATCAGCGGACCGGTCAAACTTGTCAGGCCAACAAGTCAACGATTGAAGTTGACTCAATGTGTATAGCAATTAATAATTGCCCCAGTACATAAATAAAAATATAATTGAAGATTAACGCGTAAGCAATTACGTACGACACCGGCGACTGCCGTCTTTTGCCGCTTTCTAGATCAACATCCCACACCCTGTTCAAAGTTGAAACAACTGGATATGAATGAACAATATTTGTATTCATGATAAATCTACACTAATCTCAATCATGTTTATCCTGTACGCTCATATCTAACACTAGTTGTAGCCCGGAAAGAGTAGTAAATTGGAAGCATACAAGTACCGTTGAAGAGAAACTGAAGTTTGTCTGAGTGTGGAAGCAACACCAAGCTCTTCTAGTGCTCGCCAACCATTGGTGAGAATAGCAATACCGGCGCCTGCAGCTCTCAGTGTTTCTGATCTTTCCAACACCACGCTTTTAATACCCTTCCTGATATGTATAAGGGGATACATCAATGTTATGTATACAGTACAATCAAAAACACCATTTCAATATGATTTAGAAGTGCCATCAACAAAAACCAAATCAAGAAGAGCAAACCCATAAGGAAACAAGAAGTACCTGTGAAGAGCAACGGCCGTGGCAAGTCCACAGATGCCACCACCAACTATCAGAATTTCAATCTCTTCCATTCTCTCTCTCTCTCTCTCTCTCTCTCGCTCGCTCGCCAGTCGACCCGCCCGCTAGCATCGTTGGATTACATCATAATTTATGTTAGGAAAAGCGATTTTTTATTAATTTTTTTAAAAAAATTAAATTTTTATCTAATTATTTTAATAAAATTTTATTACATGATTAAATTTTTATTTATAAAATAATTTTCATTAAAATAATTTAACAAAAAATTAATAAAAATAGTACATGCTTTTCATATTTACAAAATATGATTCAAATAATTTAAAATAATATATATTTATATTTACGGGAAAGTTTTAACTCTTTTACGGTTTTACCCCATTTCATTAACCCGCCAAGCAATTTCCTAGGTATATGATACACCATTGACATAGGACGCCAGGCATGTACTTATCTTAAGTGGTTTTGACATTGTATGGTCTTGTCCCTTTCTTTTCTTTTATTTCTAACAAGTCCTTTAAAATCTTCAAAATGATCCCGCCGTGGCCAGAACCTCTCTTGCTGTTAACTCCCAAATGCGTTTTATGCAAGCAAAAAGAGGAAGTTCTTACTAAATATGTAAAAGTTTGTCCAAGTAGTAGAATATGATATCTAAACATAGTTCGTAGAACCATGCAAGGCCCTTCTTTTCTTTCAATCTTGCGGCCATTTCCAAATAAAGTTTTGTTGAGAAATAATTAGGATGAAATTATAGGTGTAAGGGAATATGAATAAAGATAATAAAAAAATTAAAGACAATCATAATTTGGTATTTTTTAAATTTTACTTTTATAAAATCAATTTAGTCTTAACTTTTATTTTCTTGCATATTAACTTTGTTACAAATCACTTTTATGCTTTCATAATACCATTTTGGAGATGATCCAGCCAACACTCTTCTTCTCTTATTTTGATTATTCTTAAAGGTGGTTTAAAAAGCCCAACTCGATCGGCTCAACCCAACCTAATTATAAATCAACGAACTAGACTCGAGTTGACATAATTTTGGGCCAAGCTAAGAGTTTTTTTAATATAATTTTGAGCTTTAGACTGAGCTCAAATTTGGACTACTATGTTGATCCAACTTGAAGCCCAAAATAGAATTTCATACCAAGCTCAAGCCTAAGCGGACCCAGCTAGCCCAACCCATTATGAAGCCTAATTATTTTACTACTATCAATTAGTTTAGTAATCCATAATTAACATGAATGATTGGTACAAGTAGCAAGTAGGTTATTTGTGTGTTTGCATATTTAACTTATGAGAAACAAGAAGACTAAATCAAATAGTTGTAGTTATCTCTATTATTTAATTTAAAGTTTAGTCTTTTTATTAAGCTTATTTTCACTTAATTAATATGGAACATTATTATATCCAATCAATTAATAGTAAATTTGATTAAATTGCTAGGGTTAATTTAATTAAGTTAAGAAAATTGAGATTTATTATATCTATTATAATAAGTTTCAGACTAACTGCTTAAGTTGTGAAAAGTTATTTTAAATCAATGATCAAAGTTACAATGAAATGAAATCCTTTATTTGAATTAGAGTTAGCCAGTTAGGTGAAATTGAATTTCTCACTTTTATAATCAATTGACTGATTTTGATTTCTAATTAATTTTAGTTAATAAGTTAATTAATCATAAACTTCTCCTTTTATTTTGTCAACTGAAACTGAAAAACTGATATTTAGTTCTCTTGGGATTCGATCTAGTTCTATGATTACTACAAAAATTTAGTGACTAAGAAATTAATTTTGAGAGATTTGACAATCAATTTATCATCATATGTTCATAACTTCAATTTTTTATTTACTATAATCTTATTCATATACAACATAGTGTCAATGAGCAAACTAGAGGTATTAAGAAGACAATCATATTGTTGGACTTATTGTAGCAAAATATGGCTAGAGTGCATTGAGCACACATTTGATGGTCACAACCTTGAATTTCAGTTGTAAACATTTGTTCAAAGCATACTTCGGGTGAGTGAGGCCTTCAAACATCCAAAATATGTCAGGTTTGTAAATGACATAACATTTTAGTAGTATATTTAGAACCAAAAGTATACATTAATCCGAAATACACCGAGATTGTAAATGACATAGCACTCCTGATAGAAAATGATGACTCCTTCATAAAAGAAATCCAAGGT
>JAOTAX010000198.1:40672262-40694762 GCA_025629825.1 Erythroxylum guanchezii | reverse complement strand
TTTATAATAGAGTAAATAAGCCACTAATATTTTCTTTGAATCAAAGAAGTTTAATGATTTCAATTGCATCATAAATGTGCATTTATTGCTCTTTAAATGTTTTGAGAAAGTGCTACATGTTTGGTATATGAATTGTGTGATTGATTTATGAAATAAAAAATGGAAATGATTTTGAAAGGATATCAAGTTTATGAAATCAAGTTTCGAAAATGTGTCATTTTGGGCAACAAGTTTACAATTCATGAATTATATGTTATGTGGGTTTGTAATGGTTTCCTAAGTTATGTCAAGTGTACTTTGGCAAAGGCTTCTCCCGCCTGCTCGCTAGTGGCACAGAGCTCCTTCATAGACTCCTATAAGTTCACGGTTACGCAAAACCATTATATGAGATTGCGTTAATACGTTCTATTCACGACTATACAAGATCCTTATGAGAAATGTGTAGTATGTTCTATTTTGGATCCACCCAAACCATTTTGATGTCCTTATGTGCTCATGATATGTTGACAAGAGTGATGTATACATGATTTGCATTAATGTGAATTTTTACAATGGAAATGATTATTTCAATGGTTTTACTTATTTTTTTGTTATAAACTGTTACCCACGAGCTTTCAAGCTCACCTCCTTTTCATCCTATCTTCAGGTGAAGAAAATAAGATTGAGTAACCAACAGTCGAGGCATCATTCTACTTTTGCAATGTTTTTGTAAATTAAGTTAGATTTTATAAAAGCAAGGCTTTAGTCGTATTTTGAGAATTATTGGGTTTGATATCTTTTGTATTTTAGATTTTGATACCGATGATGTAATGTGGCTTGGGATGCCATTAAAGTTTTGCAAACTCTTATTTCTGTTCTTAATGAAATATGAATTGTATATGGATGATGATGATGATTTTGAACATGAATTTTTGATGTATATATATAAATATACGTATATAAGTGAGATGTTATGGACAAAAAAAATAGGAATTATGGGTGATGAGAAATGGATGTAGGAACTATTGGAGACGCTTTGGAGAGTGTAGTTAGTGATTTAGAACTTTAGGTGATGTGAGGAAGACCCTGTAGAAACCCCTTCGTCTGAACCTTTGATTGAATCCCTTAGTCTGATTCAGCTTTGGCTGAATCCCTTCGTCTGAACCTTTGATTGAATCCCTTAGTTTGATTCAGCTTTGGCTGAATCCCTTCGTCTAAACCTTTGATTGAATCCCTTAGTTTGATTCAGCTTTGGCTCAATCCCTTCGTCTAAACCTTTGATTGAATCCCTTAGTCTGATTCAGCTCTGAATCTTTGATTGAATCCCTTAGTTTGATTCAGCTTTGGCTAAATCCCTTCGCCTGAACCTTTGATTGAATCCCTTAGTCTGATTCAGCTTTGGTTGAATCCCTTCGTCTGAACCTTTGATTCAATCCTTTAGTTTGATTCAGCTTTGGCTGAATCCCTTCGTCTGAATTTTAGACTGAAACTTCGTCTGTTATTTCTTTGACCAAGCCTTCGTCTCATTCATCTTTGACTAAGCCTTCGTCTGATTCATTTTAGACCGAATCACTTCGTCTGATCCATCTACACTATTGGAAATTCGAGATTTTGACCCTCTAGATGGCAAAATCTCTCTTCAAGGTCTTCACAAAAGCTATAGATCTCGAAGTCCTCTTTGAAACCGTCCTAAGATGATCTTAATTCGATATCTCTAATGAAAGTTATGTCAATTGTCCCAAAACAGGTACAACAAGATTAAGAATAAAATCATGTTTGATTCTCTTGACCATAACTTCTTCGTCCGACTTCCAAATGACTTGATTATTGAACCAATAGATTCCTAACACATGTTTCTACCTCTTCATAAAAATTGGTAGCCTTTGATGTTGATTCGAAAAAAGATTAATGGAAAGGAAGTAAGGGTATCAGTTGGATGAGTATGAATTGGATATTTTACTGAATATACTTTAGTATTTAAATCATATCTTAATCGGTAGAGCTCCGAATGAGATGATTCTGGTTCCTAAATGAAATAGAGACATGGAGCTACAAACTATATGAAGAAGTCGAATTGTAATTCAGACTCTAAGACTTTCAATTTCTGGATGAAAGTTGAGATAGTGTACTGTTTCAGTTTAATAACAGTCCGAAAGTGTTTGGGCTATAACTTTCAAATTTTTGAACCAAATTGAATGATTTTAGTTTCATTAGAAACCTAAGACAATGGGGAACAAATGATCTGAAGAAGTCAAATTGTAATTTCGATTTGAGATTTCCCAAAATTTGTTTTGAAATAGGAAAAATGAGTTTAATTATGGAGCTACAATTATTCAAAAAAAAAGTCAAGTGATGATTTTGGTGTCTGATTGGTGTGTGCTCGCTCATTGGGGTTTAAGATGTTATGAGAATGAGGATGAACTGATGATGGCTAATGAGGGTTCATTGAAATGACCCAATGCCTTAGGGTAATATGTTCACGTTTCATGACTACAAGAGTTGGGCTTTAGAAACGGGGCGTGGGCCAAGAAGAGGTAAGGCCAGGAATTGTACGGTGATAGACAAATTAAAGGTGACTGGTATTAATGACAAATTGTGAGAGACAAGGCTTAGGTGGTCCAAATATGTGAGAAGGAGACACCTTAACGCTCCAGTGATGTGATGCGAAAAAATAATTCTTAGAGACTGCAAGAGGAAACAAAAAAGACTTAAAAAGAACTGGGGGGAAGTGATCAAGAATGATATGATATGGTTGGAACTTACCAAAGACTTGGCCCGCAATAAGAAACTCTGGCGTACTAGGATAAAGGTAAAGGATGTATCTTAAAGAGAGCATTTGCAGTCTTGTAGGTTATATAAATCTGGGTACTTTGAATCTATTGCGTAGTATTTACCTCCTAGGAAGTTTTGTCTAGTTGTTCAGTCTCTATCTCTTTAATTGTTTGTCATGGGCTAGCAATTGTGTCTTGGAATCGATTTTTCAGCTCAGGTCTGTACGAAAAATTTTTGCATTCAAAGAGCTCCTTGGCTTCGTCACCAGGTATGAGTGTAGCTTTGACAGTTTCTCATCTATCACCTGCCAATTATCAAGTGTGCTTTGTCAAAATTATTATTTTAGTATTTTATTATTATTTATTTATGTATTTATTTAGTTTAATATTACTATTATTATTCCCTTTTTCTCTCTCTATTTATGGGGCATTTAAAAAGACCTTACAAATTTTTTCTTTCTTTCTTTTCTTTTTTTCATGTATAATTTTTGCTATATCTTCATATCACATTTGTATGTGAGTTTATCATAAATAGCCTCTTTATTAAGTAAGAGTAAGGTTGAGTGCTATCAAATCTTCTCAAACCCCACATTGATGCGAGATTTCAATTAGGTGTTAATGATGATATATATATATATATATATATGTTTTGTATGTTAATAATTTTAATTTTTAAAAAATTATTTTACTATGCATGAGACGACTTAAATCTCCCAACAATTAAGGGATTGTTTATTTCTATTTCTATTTTTATTTTTATTTTTATGTTTTTAATTCAATAAAAATCCATTTATTTGAAATTTTTGTTTCTGCTTCTGGTTTTTATTTCTTCTAGTTTTAAAAAACTACGAAAACTATAAAAATTAGTTTTTATTTTATTTTTTTGTTTTTTATAATCTAATTTACTATCAATTAAATATATATTATTTAATTATTTAATTATAATAAAATTATGGATAATTTAATATTACTTAATAATTTATTTAATTTTTAATTTAATTAAATAAATATCAATAAACATGACTAAATTTAAAATATCTTCAAAATATATAAGTTTTTAGAAAATTTTATTCAATAATTAAAATATATTTTAAAATATTAATTACTAAATAAAATTATTTTGTAAATTATTTATTTTAATAAAATAAAATAAATTTATTAATAATTTGTTAATAAATATTATAAAAGGGATTTAAATAAATTTATTTAATTAAAAAATTTATATTTAAGTTTTATTTAATGTATAATTATTAGTGATAAAAATATAAATATATTATTTTAAAAAAAAGTGGAACGGACCTTCAAACAACGGATCATCGTGTTCGCGCATCAGTGCATTTTTTTTTTCTAATCGGAGGGACGAGAGTATTTGCAGTGGGACCATTTCCGGTTTCCATTGCTTGGACGTCAATTCAAGGCTCATCTCCCTAGAGCCAACATCTCATTCCACTACCACAACAAGCCAAAACCACTTCTCATCTCCATTTCTGCTCAAATCCCTTATCGCGTTTTCTTCATTAGCCAAGTAATTCAACGTTGAGTTGTCTTTAAGAGACGAACATTGAAAGGGAAGGCAAAGAATGGTTTTTTCTACAGTAATACCCTCGTCACCTGTTCTATTCATCCCAAAAAGAGGAAGAAATCTTACCCTCCCAAAGCTTCGATCGGCAATCCGCTGTTCTTCTTCTTCTCTATCAGTTTCAAGCCAATCCACTTCGACACAGTTCGATTTAAAAGGTTATTGGACGACCTTAATTGCAGAGATCAACCAGAAGCTGGACCAAGCAATTCCAATTCAGTACCCAGAAAAGATTTATGAGGCCATGAGATACTCTGTGCTTGCAAGTGGTGCTAAAAGGGCACCACCTATTATGTGCGTCGCCGCTTGCGAGCTTTTCGGCGGTAACCGCCTCGCCGTGTTCCCTACTGCATGTGCTCTTGAAATGGTTTGTCAATGATCTTTTCTTTTGTGTGTGTTTGTGGCTATGAAGTTAATTTGGAGCTCTTTGCCTGCTTGGTGATGCTATTAGTTATAGCGGCCTTTGTATTACCACTTTCTTTCTTTGAGTGAAGGAATGATTGTTGATTCTCCTATTAGTGGGTAATGAAAAGTTGCTTTCTGTGTTAGATTCTTACGATTGCCAGTATCATTGGGGAGTATGCGATGGTAATCGGACATGGTTCTTCTAATAACATTAAATTATGTGCATGATGTTAATTGTTACTATAGTATTCTAACACATTGATTAAAAAAGTTAAAAGATTTGAATGAGAAAGAATACAGCTAATGAAGCTCTTGGAAGAATCTTCCCAGTTCCCAGAGTGGTGTTGTTTCTATAAGGGGCCTGCTGTATTAAAGAAGATTCCTTTTATTGGCTTGCAACTGGAAGCTTTTGGCCGTTAGAATTAAGATTTTCTTTTTGATGGAATTTGTTGGTTTATCTAACATTAAATGCCGAACACGATCGTAAAAGGAAGAATGGTTAGTTAGCATTCTTAAATTACTCGAATTGCCTTCATCTCTCCCACAAAGTGACCCTTGACATGTTCTTTAGTTTTTGCGTTTCTTTCTTATTGGCTCCAGATTAATTGAACATAGTATTAATGTAGCTCACCAATTTAACTCATGGACCCTTGATTTAAGCAGGTGCATGCAGCTTCACTGATCCATGATGATCTTCCCTGCATGGATAATGATCCATTTCGCCGAGGCCAGCCCTCAAACCACACAACCTTTGGTGTTGACATGGCCATCCTTGCAGGAGATGCTCTATTCCCTCTTGGCTTCCGCCATATCGTGTATCACACCCCATCAGAACTTGTTCCAGAATCACGCATTCTTCGAGTGATTGCAGAAATTGCTCGTAGTGTGGGATCCACAGGCATGGCTGCTGGGCAGTTTGTTGACCTTGAGGGTGGCCCTAATTCTGTTGATTTTGTGCAAGAGAAGAAATTTGGTGTAATGGCCGAGTGCTCAGCAGTATGCGGAGGATTAATTGCTGGTGCTGACGATGATGAAATACAGAGACTGAGGAGATATGGAAGAGCTGTTGGGGTACTGTACCAAGTAGTTGATGATGTGTTGGATGCAAAAGTGCAGAAGAGTGAAGAGAAAGAAGAAGAGAAGAAAAAGCAAGGGAAGAGTTATGTTGCTTTATATGGAGTTGAGAAAGCCATAGAGGTGGCAGAGGAGTTGAGAGCGAAGGCAAAAAAAGAATTGGATGGCTTTGAGAAATATGATGAAAGCGTCTTGCCATTGTATAGCTTTGTCGATTATGCCGTTGATAGAGGCTTTAACGTTGGTGTATCAAGCTCATGATGAGGACCTGCTTGGGACATGTTAGATATAAATATAGTTTTTAATTTGAGTGAGTGTAAGAAGGAAGGCAAACGATCTACACCTGAAGCTTTTGATAGTTTTGAGAACGGGCAATTGTGAGCTCTCTTGATAGTATATTAGCTTCTGAGGATCATTCATTTTGCCATCTCTTGATAGTATATTAGCTTATGAGGATCATTCATTTTGCCATTCAAGTTATTTTGAGTAGCATAACGATTGTCCCCGGTAGAGGAGGTATTGATGAGGTAACTGTATCCTTGAAGTAATCTTTATATGAAGTTCTGTTAATTTGTTTATTGTCAGTTGAAATGTTCAATGGAGAAGCAATACGTGTTCCTATAACAGCGTCATTCGAGTCAGATGTACTGAAGAACCAAACTCATTGCTTCTTGGAGGTGTTGTTAACAATATGAAGCATAAAACCATGAAAGAAAGACAATGTGTAATAGCGTACCTTATAAACCATTCTAGTCGTGGACTTGACGCCCTTTAAGCCATCGCAGTTCATACATACATAGGTTTTCGTTTCCTTGGAAAACATTTAACAGGAAATATCATCTCCTCTCGCATCTAGTTTATTCTTTCTCTGAGAAGGAAATCGTTCCTTTCGCATATGCACCCATACCCAGTCGCGGGGCTCGAACAAGACTTGCTTGCGCCTTTTATTAGCTCGAAGTGCATTGGAGTCATTCGTTTTCTCAATAACTTTTTGAGCCTTCTCATGGATCACTTTTACCAATTCTGCTTTCCTTTCACTCTCTAAATTAGTCAACTTGTTTAAAGGTAAAGGCATTAAATCTATCACAATAAGAGGGTTAAAACAATAAACAATTAGCGAATTGAAGATAGCTTACGGTGATCATGAGAATTTGAAGTACAAGAATGAAGCTCATTGGACTTATCTCGGAATTTTGAAAAAAGGCCAGTGATAATAACAGCCCACATTGTTGAAGAAGAGCCAACATATATCTCCATGGGGCAACTTGTAAAACCCAAATTTACTATAAATTTAGAGATGTCTACATTCGATGAACTTGAATAAGAGTTTGCAACAAAGGGTAATTTCTATTACTACCCGTCACTTGCAAATAAGATAATTCCTAATTATTTCCTGTCTACCATGGAGATTAGATTGATCGGCAATGCCAATCTTTAGCAATTAATTGTATTTATTACTTTCAATTTGATCTTCATATATCGCGCCTTGCTTTTAGTTATTGGGCCATTAGGAAAAACAACACCTTGAGTGTCACCACCTTGGTTCGAATCAGAAACTATGATCATCAATGGTGTTTTGACACGACACTATTTACTTTAAAAAAAAAAAAAGAAAGAAGCCGCGGAGCATTTGCCTCCTGCTTTATATGCAAATTACTTCACAAAACTAACTCGTAAAATGGAAAGACCAATAACCAACAGGAAGAGGAAATAATTAGATTTTATAGAAAGAGGGACCCTTTTCTCAGGTTTATGATCTAAGGGATATGGACCCCACAACACATTGCTTCACAAAATAGTAAGCAGGGTCCGCACGTTCACGAAACCGTCCAAATTGATTGACACCAGTTTTTCCACTGCTATAGCAATCGAGCAGATCGATCATCCAGTCACACCCATCGAAACAAGAGATACAGAAAGCTGAGGTTGAAAAGAAATGGAAAACCGTGAAGAGAGTTTGGATCAACTTCCGGCGACCCTTCTGGCGACTGTGATGACAAAACTGGATATGGCTTCCATATTCTCGTTGGCTTCCACTTGCAGGACCTTTAGGGGCTGTGCTTCTTATATCCTAACTTTCCTCACCAACTTTGAGCTCCACGTGAGTTTTGCCTTCTCATTGTTCAATTCATTTTTGGGCCGTTTGGTTTGTGGGTGTGATTGTGAATATTCAAGCCTTGGTTCTGCTATTTTCCTTGTGAAATTCGAGAACCCAGATAGAAAAACATTATCTTTTGGTTAGCTATTGATAAAAGCGTAAGCTTTGTTGTTTTGTTCTTGCTTTGCAAGTAACATAATTGAAGAAAATGGCTCTTTCTTCTGGTTCTAGTTCCTCCGTTTCTTTTCCGATCTTAACTCGATTCTCAAAACTTAATGTATGATAAAAAAGGCCTGCTTTTTGAATAATGAGGATTGATGAAGGAAAGAAGTTTCCAATCTCCATTTGTCTTTTGTCAGCCAATTATGACAAATAGTCAAGGATCTGCTATCTAAGTATTGAAAAGTAAACCAGAAGGCATTTGTTTTTGTAGGTTGATAACCATCAAATGGAATCTTTTTTTCTTTCTCTTTTCCTTAAGGTTCTTTATTATGATCATACTATGTAGGATATTGCCCCAACAATAAATTTGTTAAGGCCTCTATTACCGTCAAATCCATTCCTCAGAAGCTTGAAGGTTGATTGTGGTCGGCTTGATGATTCAGCCATCAATTTTTTAGTTCGCCCTTCTTTGCAAGAGTTATCCTTGTATAATTGTGTGGATTTTAGCGGGAAGTTGCTTTCTGAGATTGGAGCGAACTGTGCAGATCTAAGGTAAATTTTTGACCACATTCAATAGCTACTGTCAGTTTGGACGTTTTCCATGCTAATAGAACTACTTGAGAGGTATGGAATCGTGACACATGAAAATCAGGATGTTCAGAAGATATGATGTGTAATCTTTACTTCTATCTGTTTGAATGTTGCTCTTGGCTTTGGATATCAATTAATCCTTTCCATTCAGGCATCTCTACTTGGATTCTATAGCTGAAAAGAGAGGGCGGGCTATTCATATATCAGATCTGGAGGAGTTGCTCAGTGGTTGCACACGGTTAGAAGTAAGGATAAGTTTTGAATAGATAGTTCTGGAATCATTCAGGCAGTTGTTTGTTATGATTAATAGTAATTTATTTCGTCTTTCAATCCAACTTGGAGTTAAATGACAGTATCAGTGCTTTTAAAATTGGTTTAGTCTTCCTATAAGAAAAAAATATTTAAGTTTCCTTACGCAAGGGGATTTGAGTTCTGACTTTTTTGCTATATTATGTAAATTAGAACATATTGGAAACAACTTTCACCAGCATGATTCATGTTTAATAAGGAGCTCTTGTTAGTATATGTGTGAATCTGATTGGTTATTTGAAAGGACTGATGGTGTGAAATATACTGCACTATTCATTAACAAAAATCATCCTATAATGCTTATTCTGCTAAGATGACTGAAAATGATAATTAATGATAGACCACAAAAATGATACTATAATGCTTATTCTTCTAAGATGACTGAAAATGATAATTAATGATAGACCATCTCTTAATGAATGCTATTTGTCATTCCATGTACTGCAGTTTATTCGTTATGCATATGTTATATTTATATTTTTCTTCAATTATCTGACTTTATTTCCTTTATACATATAGCATGATACTTCTTTTCCCCCCTGGCTGGGGGCCTTATCTTCTTACATCACTTTTAAAATCTTAATCTTACTCTCCTTTTGTTTGGGCAGGAATTGGTCCTGATGTTTGATGTTTCATTATTTCTTCGACACAATTTTGCTTGGGTTTGGGCTTTGGCTTCAGAAAAGCTTACTTCTCTTGAGATTGGCTACGTTTCTTCAGTAATGGTTACCGAACTGCTTAGTCCAAGTGTGGGATCCCACCAACCGTCAAACCACCTTCGACCATTTGTTTTACCTAGCATTCGCAAATTGTGCCTTTCAGTGGATTATATTACTGATACAATGGTTGGTGCAATATCTAAAGGTCTTACAAACCTAATACATTTGGATCTTCGAGATGCTCCTCTCATAGAGCCAACAATTACATATGACCTCACCAACGCTGGTCTTCAACAGATTAATCAGCATGGGAAACTGAAGCACTTATCTTTGGTTCGGAGCCAGGAATTCCTCATTACATATTTCAGACGGGTTAATGACCTTGGGTTGCTATTGATTGCTGATAAGTGTGCAAACATGGAAAGCATATACCTCGGTGGCTTCTGTCGAGTTACAGATAGTGGTTTTAAAACAATCTTGCACTCTTGTTCTAGCCTATTCAAACTTAGGGTGTCACATGGGACACATTTAACTGATTTGGTTTTTCATGACATCAGTGCAACTTCCCTTTCATTGACCCACGTTACTTTGAGGTGGTGTAATCTTTTGACAAACCATGCAATAGAGAATTTGATATTGAACTTAGGCCTCAGGGTTCTTGACTTGAGAGATTGCAAGAGCCTTGGGGATGAAGCACTTAGAGCTATTGGCTCTCTTACTGAATTGAAGAGTCTTCTGCTTGATGGTTCCAATATAAGTGACTCGGGATTGTCATATCTACGGGGAAGAGTTATAAACTCTTTATCTTCATTATCTGTAAGAGGGTGCAAGCGACTTACTGACAAGTGCATCTCTGCACTTTTTCAAGGCTCTTCTAAACTTGTGTTGCAGGAACTGGACCTGTCGAATCTTCCTTACCTTTCAGATAATGGAGTCCTAGCACTTGCAAAATGTCGAATTGCCCTTACTGAACTCCGAATGCGGCACTGTCCACTAATAGGTGATACTTCTGTTATGGCATTAGCTTCGAATCAGGTAGCTGAGGAAAACAGATACGGTAGTTGCTTGCGCTTGTTGGATCTTTACAACTGTGGTGGGATTACTCAGCTTGCATTCAAGTGGCTGGAAAAGCCATACTTTCCAAGATTGAGGTGGTTGGGAGTGACAGGAAGTTTAAATAGGGATCATGTAGATGCCTTGGCTAGGAATAGACCGTCCTTGCACGTTGCATGCCATGCAGAAGAGCTAGGCACCAACCAATGGAATTACTCGGACAGTTTGTTCATGCATGACTATGATGAGATGGATGAACTTGAGCAATGGCTTTTGGAAGAAGAGGGTGTGAATATTGATGACGAAGACGACATTATGAATGTGGATAATCACGCGGAGATGTTTTGATGATTTATTAGAAACATATGGCATATATGTACTTGCTGCTATGAACTTTTCGTACATTTGTCATGTACTTGTATTGTATCATTAGTTGCTCGTGAACTTAAATTAGAAAATGAAGATATTTCCTTTCTATTGTAATACAAAGGACTGTAGCATGAGCTTTCTTTCAATGAGCACAGCTTTGTATAGAGGAAGAATTGAAGATAGTAATTTCATTTCCTAGCTTCCCTTCATTTTCTTTTCCAAGCTCAACCCCTTTTCCTCTTTATGTGCTTTGAAAAATAAGTTTACTTGGGTGGGTGAAGTTTGATGAAAAAGGAAGTTTTGAATCTAAATATATGTTCTTTTAGCTAATTAAGGACAGTTAGCCAAGAATCTGTTATCTAATGATTGGAAAGTAACACATGAGCATTGTATCTGTATTCAAGTTCATATTGGTAGAAGTCGGGACTCTTTCTCTTCAAGTTCTTTATTTTCACGGAAACCAAACACGGGCCGAAACAGAACCATTCACCGACTAGCCCATTGCTTGATGATCCAAAATTTATATCCATTAGCCCTATATTCATTCTGCTCCAACTTGTAATGACAATGGCTTCCATAATATTACAGTACTGGTGGATTCCGTTAATCTTTTTGAGCAATTAAAACACCAGAAAGTGAAATACGTTTGTCTTTTGCTGTACAAAAATCTTTGGAATGATAATACTGAAGATTCCTCTCCTCTCATTCTCAAGACAATCACTTAAACCCCCATTTTCTTCCATGCGATCATGTCACCCAAAACTTGGAGCTAAAGTGGCTAAGATTCCAGTAGCTTTTGGGAGAAGACTTGGACCTTAGTAAACAATCTGCTAGAATTGATCATGTCAGCAAAAGCATATAGTGATAGAATAGTAAACAAGTGATGCTTTCTTTACGTTATAGGCTCCGGGATTTCTATTTCTTAAGGTATCGTTTGGTTGACGGGAAAGTAAAGTGAATTTGGAATATCATTTTTTGGAAAATAAATCTATAAGAAAGTAAAGATATTTCACATGTTTAATACTTATAAAAATTTTAATAAGAAAGTTGAGTGGATTATTATTATAGTTTTGGTATGTAACAGTATTTTATAGAATATAATTTAATTTTGACTTGTGTTTTCAATTATATCCCTACAAACAGAATAAAAATTAAAATCGTTAAATAAGGAAAAATATAAACCTAAAGATTGTCGATTGAAACTTTTGAGAAAAGTTATTCAAAATCTAAATACCAACCGATACCGGAAATTTTAAAAAATAGAGGAAATTTTTTGCAAAATTTTCAAAATTTTTTAAAATTTCCCTCTCTCCCTCTTATCTCTCCTTCCCCCTCTTTTTTCAAAGTTTTTTAATTAGTTATTTTATTTATTTCAACTTTTATAATTATTGTGAATTTTTTAATTTTTTTTAAAATAATAATCAATATTTTTTATTACTAATAATAATTATAAATTAAATAAAACTTACAAAAATATTTTTATTTAAATTTATTTTAATATTTTATATAATATTTATTAATAAAGTATTAATAAAATATTTTATTTTTAAAAATAAATAATTTAAAAATTATTATTTATAAACTAATATTTATTTTATATATTTTTAATTATTAAATCAAAATTTATTTAAAATTTATATATTTTAAAGTCTCAGAGTTTAGAGAGAAGAAAAGGTTAAATTGTCTAGTGTATTTTTTAGATTAAATTCCTGAGGAAAGTAATCTAAATACCAAGGGGGTGTTGGGATTTAGATTCCAAGGAAAGTGCCACTACTTTTCCTAAATTAGGAAAGTTTTTACTTTCTTAGCTATCCAAAAAAACGAACCAAACGTAATAATTTAAATTTTAAGAAAAAGATTGCTTTCCCTGACAACAATCTGTGCTAACCAAACGGGGCCTTAGGTTATTATTGATTATTGAATTAAATTAGTATGTAAAAAAATGAAAAGTGAGAATATACTTGCTTTTATAATCCATATTTTTAGTAATCATTGAGATAGTTAATTTGATTGAAAATTGCATTTTATTTACGCACATGAAGCTTATTTGTGAGTTTTTGAGCCTAAGAGCAAGTATATTATTATTTTATGCTTTTTAATTGTTCAATGTGTCTTATCACGCATAGTTAAATGATTCTAGAACTTGCTTTTATTATTCATTTTGAGACCATATTTTTAAACTAGATGCATTAAAATGATAAAGACACTTAGATTCAACCATTTGTTTTATCTTTTTTTCTTGTATTATTATCTAACCAATCTTTTATCCATTAGGAGTAACCATTTTTGAGAATTAGCCTTTTTCTTAATTGAATATAAAAACTTTGATAGCCTTTACCCTATTTTTCTTAAGAACCTTTCAATATTTTTTAAGCCTAAAGGAATTTGCCTTTACTTAATTGCTTGGAACTTGGTTATATTGAGAATATTAAAGAAAAGATCTAATATTTCTATAATTGTTAGTACGTAGTGACTATGAATTTTTTTTCTTCTTGAGTGCTTTAATCGTATAATTTTATATTCTCTTCAAAGTTGCTTAAAGAATTTCAAAAGTTGGAAATTATTTGTTGCCAGCTTATTAAAAAATAAACAAAGAAAAATTGTGATATTTGATAGAGAGCAAAAAGAATTAATGATGTACCAATGAATTTATTGTTTGAAGGACTTATACTATAAAGAATCTAGTTCTATTCAATCTTATTGATGTGAATTTTCTTCAATCTTATTACCCTTTTTATTTATCCTTACCATACCTTTACCTAAGCCTTATTACATCCTGCTTGAAGGACGTTTGCTTTTATTTTTTCTAGTTTACTTATAATTGGTGGAGATGTAATTTTATTGTAAGCTTATGGTTAAGAATCCTTCTATATAATGATCTGCGAGTTTTTTTTTAATGTTTTCCACCCTAAATACTTTGAGTGTAATGAGTGACTCCTTCATAAAGGTATGGAATTTGTGCTTTTGATTTCAAAAAGATTATCAATATGATTGTTGTTGATATCAACTTATGAAAGTTGGATAATTTGAATATAATTATATTTTAATTTGATTTATATGATATAATGATTTAGGTGTGGATGGACATGTTAAGGTTAATAAGGGATGGATGTTTTGCTTGTTAATTGAGAATTTTACATTATTTTTGCTACTTAATTTGTTTCAAGTGTATTTTCGGGTCTCAATTACCTTTATGGATCAAAAGAAGAAGAATTATCAAACAGAAGAATTAGAGTTATTTTGGAAACACATGTCTGTGTGAATATTAGCATGCCCGTATGAGTAACATAAGCAGTCATGTGTAGAGACTATGTAAAAAAAATATACGTGTAAAGTTTTAAAGACATTATTTTTGTCTGTGTGGAGATACACACACTTGTAAGTAACATACACGACCGTTTCCTTTAATTATGTAAACTCCTGCGAATTTGTAAATTTGCAATTCTGAAGTATTTTTGTACGATAATTTATAATTCAAAAATCCTAGTTTCACAATATAAAAGGCAATTATAAAGAAGAGATGAGGAAGAGGCAACTAGAGTCAAAAACTACAACCAAAGTTAGAGTAGAAGACACAATTCTGAACTTACGACGAGGAAAACACAAAGATACTTTAAGAGATCCGATAGAAAGCAACCTCTCATCAAGGATTCAAAGGGATTTCATTATAAAGAAAGGGGACATACTTATCTGTGGATTTTTTTTCTTTTTAATGCATCGTTTGAACTTTTGATGTTTATTTCATTTTCTATGTTTAGGAACTAAGTTTGTTTAGTGCTTAGGTAAGATGAACCCTAAGTTGTGAGGATACTCTGATTTGATACTTTATTTAATGCAATTTGATTTATTGATGCTTTGAGACTCAATTATGCATTTCTATTCTTGAATTAATATGTCCACGATATTAGTTTAATGTTTGATTTCGTATGATTGAGATTAAGAAATCCTCTTGTATGAATAGATCTACCATAATTGGAAGGAGTTATATGCAAACCCAAAGATAGCTCGACATAAATCTTCAAAATTAGGGCCAAACTTAATAGAGAAATTCACAAATTGGAGTAGTACTATCTTAGAGTTTTTAACTAGAAAGAGAATTCAGTTAATCAACTAAGGATTAGGAGTAAAAAGTCTTGAGAAAGATATTAACACAAGATAGGAGTTTTCATCGTCCGTGATTGATAATTAAATTGCATGATAAAGGGTTAAAACTTAAGATATCTTAGGGTGATTAATTACCCAAGTACTAGTTATTTGATATTGAATTAATCATTGTGATATATTTGTCTTGATTCATTATTATGTTCAATTTTAGTTTAAATTAAATCATCATCTTATTCGACGGTCAGATAATAGAATAGAGACCATTATTAGTACTTGTATCCTCGCGGGATCGATCTATACTTGTTAGTGCTTGTTATAACTATACCATGCACTTGAAGTTTAAAATTACATTGATTAATACCATTTTTTGAGATATTAAAGCGCGTGTAGTAATAATAGATTTGCATTAAAAAAACAAAAACAAGAACAAAAGAAGATTTTAATGATGTTAGGTCAATTAGATATACCTACATATTTGAGAGTCAAGAGCAATTGATTTTACTATATTGATCAACAACTCTTCTGACGAAGATTACATATTTCTTTAATATAGGTTTACATAAGTATAGTATTAATAGAATTCTCCTAGTGTTTATATTTAACAAAAAATGCATTTTTAGACAAGGTTGTCTATCACAAACATGGCTAGGCCATGACCGTGTCCTATTAATTATTTTTCTTTAGAACATGAAATGAACTGTAGCATGCATATGTCCTCAAATCGTGGATCATCCTATTTCTTTACGCACGAGGACATGACCTATGGCATGACTGTGTCTCATTTCCATAGATCTTACTAACTCTTTCCTGTTCAAAACACGGTTTGTTACATAGCTATATAATAGACTTTGTCTCCCTTTGAAAACATTTCAGTTACACTAATATATTCGTGTCTTCAGTTTTAATTTCTATTAAAAAAAATGCCTTGAAATTTCTCTCTCTCTTTCTCAAGAGATTTTGTTAGACTTGGAAGTGTTTAGTTAGTTAAAGCCATATAATTAGGGGGCTACGAGTGACTCAAGATTTTCGTTATGAATTGTTGTTTAGAGTTTCTCATCATATTACAAAACATTTTCACTTCCAGGAGAACCGGAATCAAATCGCCACATACAGAATAATCCTAGAACGAACTGCAACAACTGAAGAACAGAATCAGAACCCAATAAAGGAAAAGGGGCATCTCGCAATTGGATAACGAATATGTTGTACTAAAATTGAAGCACAAGATCGTATGTTACATGAAGCCAACATGACGTTGTATCCTTCCAAGATATTCTCATGCTCCCATTAGAATAAACCTCATCTCCTAAAATCCTACTTGTCAGTTGTGTTTATCGTCTTCTATATTCCTGGACTCCCAAAATCTAAATTTAACTGGTAAAGGCCAAAATAAACATCGACTTCATCAAAATGCAAAAATAAACATCGACTTCATCAAAATTCACATACAAAGTAATTCTCTTTTTTGTTTTCCAATGGAGGCATTTCTTAGAGGAGCTAATCTAAATGAACTAGCACACGTTTTCCAAGAATTCATTTATGTGGTTTTTGATGCAATGTCAACGAGGGAATATGTTCGCAAATATTGGGTAAAATGGGTGATGAAGTATTTCACCAAAGAAAACGACCTGTAACAGAAAGAAAATATGATTTCCCCCCCTTTACAGTACAAAATCCTGAAAAGGAGGGCATATATGCTCACCACCTCAGACATTCCAGATGTGACCATACCTCACCGATTCCGCAATTTGGTAGGTCACGATCACGTTTGAGCTCACCTGCGGATTACAATATAAAAAGGACCTCAGAGGTACAATTGGATTGTGCGTCAGAGCTGTTATATTCATTCATCTGGTTCGCCAAGGTGGTGCTTTTATTGCTGTTGCACCATGTGTTTCTTTAATGATTTTTCGTCTAAATTATTTTCCCCGTATACATTTGGACTACTGTTTTATTGGAAGATTTGTGGATGATATTCGTGCACTAGCGTTGCTTAGATCAGTGCTTGTTTAATTTACTAAAGATTCCACGATCCTGACAACGGAGACACAAACCTTTGTTTTCGACTATAAATTGGAATTTTTAGGCTTTTGTTCTTCGCTCATCTATCGTACTTCTTCATGGGTTCTATAGGTTTTAATCACTTCCATTTTCTCTCTATCATTGCATTCCATCTGTCAAACATTCCAAGTCTTGGTGGTGATGACATGAAGAGTTTGTTGAAGATTTCTGAAAACTACGACAGTTTGCTAATCACAAAAAACCTGAAACCTTCTTGCAGGGAACTTTTTCGTGATGGACTCTGACGGGAGGGCAAATACACACAAAATAGAGTGCTTGCTCTTTGGTATGTATGCTCGTCAAGTTCTTGATTATAGTGTTTATATAATCTTTTTGAGAAATTGTCGTTTTTATGGTTTCTTGATGAATACAGACATGGATGATACCTTATACCCCTTGAGCTCGGGCCTCAACTTGGCTTGTCGCAAGAATATAGAAGGTTAGACCATAAACATTTAAAAGTGGGAACTAAAGTACTGCTGACAATATCGTATAGTTAATGCGATTGAGAAGCCCTTTTCTTGGTTGTTTCCGCAGAGTTCATGCTGGACCGGTTGCACATCGAAAAAAATGAAGTGCCCAGGTTGTGTTTGGAGTTATACAGGGAACACGGAACAACAATGGCGGGTTTAAAGGTGAAACCTGCATATACTTTGATGCCTTAGTAAAGTTCGTCTTCTTGTTCAACTTTGTTTTTGGAGGGCATATTCTATAATCATTCTCTCTGTTCTTAGGCTCTCGGATATGAATTCGACAACGACGAATTCCATGCATATGTTCACGGGAGATTACCCTACGACGCCCTAAAGCCTGATCCTGTCCTCAGAAATCTCCTACTCTCCATGCCACAACGCAAAATCGTACGCGCAATTTTACTCCTTTCGTTTTACTTTCTTTTCTTGGAGATTAATCGCAAGACAAGTTAAAGCTATAGTGACCCTGATCATTTCAGATATTCACTAATGCCGATAAGGATCATGCTGCTGAAGTTCTCAAGCGGTTAGGCTTGGAAGATTGCTTCGAAGGAATTATATGCTTTGAAACTCTGAATCCTTCTGTCCAATCTGTTGATTACTCGGATGAAACAGCCGAAAGAGAACCAGACCCAGATGATCTTGAAAGTTGTAACTCGGAAAGTTCAAGAGTTAAGTCACGAATTCTCTGTAAACCCTCTTTGGAGGCAATGGAAGCAGCTATTCGGCTAGCAGATGTTGACCCAAATAAAACGGTGAAAGTCTTTCCAGAACTAGTAGTGGTTTTGTCTTCTTAAGGGTTATATGCTATAACTTAATTTTCTCTTTCGCAGATCTTCTTTGATGATAGTACTCGCAACATTGCAGCTGGTAAAGAAGCAGGGCTTCATACGGTTATAGTAAGTCCTAATATCAGAAGTTTGTATGATAAAAAAAGAATGTCCAGGTTTCTCCAGAGAAGTATGTTTTGAATAAAAATTATGTTGACTATGAAGGTAGGGAGCTCAGTCCTGGTGCCAGGAGCAGAGTACGCCTTGAGTAGCATACATAATATCAAAGAGGCAATACCTGAAATATGGGAAGTTGAAGGAGATGAGCAGCTGGAACAAGTTATCCCGACCAGTACTGCAGTTGAGAATGTAGTCTTAGCTTAGCTTCATATTGATTACATATCCACACAAAGCTCTCCTCAAGGTTAGGTGACAGCAAAGTAATTAATAGCTGGAAGGATGAAACCGATTGAAATATCATGGTTAAGGCAAATGTAATGGTGGCTGAGAGTGAGAATCGAATTTAGAGCATACCTCAAATAATCTATGTTTTTATCTTTACCTAACAAATGGCAAAGTGAGTAACGGACATAACCCGACGTGGATAAGATTGGGATGAAGCTGTGTGAAAATGTTCTTCAAGCCTTCAATCGTAGCTCTCTCCAATTCCAACTGCGATTTTTTCAACAAATCAATTTGAAAGCACGTTTTCTTTAACAATATTTTAGCCCAAGTAAAAACCAATGTTATTGATTGTACCTTAAAATTAAAGCCGCGAGCAGAAGTTTAAAGACGTAAATATTTCGTTATAAAAAATTTAAATAAAATTAAAGAATTTAATATATAATTAAAAATTGTTCTTAAAAATTTAAAATTTAATTAAAAAATTATTAAATAAAATTAATTGATTTAATTTAATTTATAAGAATTTATTAATTTATAACAATTCATCAATTAATTAATAAATTAATCAATTTTTAATAACAAAATTATTAAAATAAATTAAACTGAAAAATTAAAAATTAAATTAAAAAAAAATAACGATTCAAGAATTTTAGATTAATTTTTAGTCATCCATAAAAACAACATTAAGGCCTGCCAACGTCCAATTGCGCCTAAAACAGACATAAGAATTACAAATTTTTGTAACTGGAGAATTTGCATTCGGTTTTTCTTTTTTACTCTAATCTTTGGTAGAAAAAGATTTTTTTATAGCAAGTTGTTTTATTTTAATTAGATAAATTTATTTAATATCTTATATAATATTTCTTAATTAATTATTAATAAAAATTGTTTTATTATGCTAAAATAAATAATTTAAAAGTGACTTTTATTTATCAATTAATATTTATTTTAAATATATTTTAATTATTAAATCAAAATTTATCAGAAATGTATATATTTTGACGATATTTAAATTTTAATTATATTTATCCATAATTATTAAATTTATATTATTAATAATTAATTCTAGATAATTAAATATATAATATTACATTAAATTATTCATATTTCTTATCAATTAACATAATATATACTTAGTCAATAGCAAATCAGATTAAGAAAAAACAAAAACAGACAATAAAAATTATTTTTATAATTTTGATAACTTTTGCAAATCGAAAGAAACCAAAACTAAAAACAAAAAAAAACAAACTCGAACAAACAATTTTTATTAAATTTAAAAAAAATCAGAAATAAAAATGAAAAACAGCCCCTTAACTTTAATATAATACTTGAAGAATTATATGATAATTAAATAATATTATAATAATTTTTTTAAACCGAAAATTTTAAATGAAAGAACAGCAAATTATGTTATCGAGTTGAACTTAGATAACTTGTACAACTAGGGCTTAGAGACCATAAACTTGGGCCACAAAGCCTAACCATAAGAAAGAGGCATGTGGCAGTAGCAGATAGAGAGAGAGTATCAGGAGAGAAAAGGATTGTGGCGCTGTTATGTATTCTCCGGAGTAAACATAATGCGCGCGTTTGCAGTCTTACTACACAATTACCCTTCCTCTTATCTTTGTCGTCCAATCATCACCAGCGCCAATTCTCAACATCGTCGACCCAAATCTGTAAATTTCGTTGCACACTCTGATTCCTTTGCTACTTCGGTAAACTATCTTCGTTCAAGGCCCAGACCTCATTGCTCCACCGCAGAGTCCAATGATCTCGGCGAAGACAATTCCTATGATCATGACTGGTCTGATTCTGTGCAGAGGGATGGGGTTATTACTGAGATAGAGAAGCTTGGAAACAACACCAGGAGAATTCGTTCTCGGGTTGCTATTGATGCGAATCTGGAGACCATTTGGAGCATTTTAACTGATTACGAGAGGTTGTCTGATTTCATTCCTGGTCTTGCTCTTAGCAAATTGATCGAGAAGTCCGACAATGTTGTTAGGCTTTATCAGGTAAGTTCACAATTTTCCTTTCCTTTACAGCAAATACTGAAATAAGGCAAATTTGTCTCATGTTTGTGAATTTGATTCTTAGAACAGATTGGAATGCAAAACTTGCCGCTTGGTCTGAAATTCAATGCGAAAGCAGTTTTGGATTGTTATGAGAAAGATGTGGAGATTTGTGAGTTTGGTAAAAGGCGAGACATAGAGTTTAAGATGATAGAAGGTGACTTCCATTTATTCCAAGGCAAGTGGTCAATTGAACAGGTGAGACTCAACTCCTCTGTGTGGAATATTTAGTTCTTGATATACAAACTGA
Source organism: Erythroxylum guanchezii (assembly GCA_025629825.1). Lineage (NCBI taxonomy): Eukaryota > Viridiplantae > Streptophyta > Magnoliopsida > Malpighiales > Erythroxylaceae > Erythroxylum > Erythroxylum guanchezii. The sequence continues at coordinate 40,673,575 of JAOTAX010000198.1, read as the reverse complement.
TCATGGAAATGGTGACTGATAATGCAGTTGGATAAGGCAGGGTCTGAAGAATCTGATTACACCCTTGATCAAGAATTTCAGACAATTCTTTGGTATTTTGTGGATGTGAAGCCTAAGATGTGGTTGCCTGTTCACTTAGTTGAAGGCATACTATGCAAGGAGGTCAAAATCAACCTCTTATCTATCCGAGAAGAGGCACGGAAGATGAGCCACAATACACTTCAATCTGAAGAACTAATTTAGCGTTGTTCTGTTTTCACCAAATACAATTTTCTGCGATGATAACTTTTTATTTTCATGTGCTGTATATAATAATGCGAAAATCATACAAATCACCTGTACCTTCATCTTCTGGGGCTCTTTGTCAAAGTTTTGTTTAATAAGCACATATATTCATTGTTACTACTTCCTTAGTGCTCGTCGGAGTTACTTGGCATCTATTATCAATTTAGGCTATTAAGCACATATATTAGTAGTAGTATTAGTAACAACCGTATGTTGGTTAAATTTCCCTTTCTAGTATCTTTGAAGGAGGAACAGTATATGCATAAAGGGTTAAATAGCTTAACCTATAACAATCCTTTCTTATATCAGTTTAATGTTTACCCACATAATTTATTTCAATTTAATTGTTTTCTTTAACAAAGTATATTTCTTCTCAACTTTGAAAACACATTTTGATGTTATGATAAATTTTTTATTTTTTTAAAAATAGATAAGTTTATATATAAGAATTCATGTTTTATTGTAAAATTTTAAAATATTTTTTTGATAAAAAAGTAAGAATACTTATAAACCATTTGCAAAATAAAAGAGTCTTGTTTGATAATCAGCGGATTGCATTACTTGTTAGCTGATTATATGGTTAGTTAATAACGGATTATATCAGCTGATTTGACTAACGGATTATATCAGCTGATTTGACCAACGGATAATATAAATTATTTATTTAAAGATGTTTGATAAAATTAGTGATTTAGTATTAGCTATTTATGTATAAAAATAACTTATGATGGTATGACTTACAAAATGATTTATAAGAACATAAGTACTATATCTTAGTTTTTTTTATATTCTCATAAGAATTTAGATTTTAGATATTAATTTAACAAAAATTAAGTTTATAACTCTAATAGCAATAGAACATAGTATAATAATAATAATCGTAATCATAATCATAATCATAATAATCGTAATCATAATCATAATCATAAATATTATTATTATTATTACTACTACTCCCTCCGATTCATAATAAGTGTCGTTTTAGGTACAATTTAATTATTCAAAATAAGTGTCATTCTTGACTTTGT
>JAOTAX010000198.1:40637242-40663801 GCA_025629825.1 Erythroxylum guanchezii | reverse complement strand
GGTGTCGTAGAAATCAAACCTTGCGTATCCTTTATTTTCTTGTTTGTTGAATTCCAAATATCTATCCTTTTTAATTCTTCTAGGTCAAAAACCTATAAAACAAAAATACCAATTAAAATTATCATCATATCGTCATCAATCTTTTTGCGGTGCGCGTAAGAGAGGACGAGGGAATCCTTACATCTTAATTTGCAAGCTCCATATTGATGAAGCTTTCTGTCAATCACATAGAGTTAATCCGTTGCTGTACGCCAGTACCTTCAATATTTATCAGATATATTAAACGAGTATCTTCTAATTCTTGTAAGTTAAGATGAATGTATGCAGACCCGTCTGGACAATGAGACTAGCTCCATAACAATAGTAACGTTATCATGTCGACGTTGACACATTGTGTTGTCTATTGCTGCTGTAAAATTATAAAATATATTTACCCTTTTATTCTTTTCATATAAATAAATGGTTTAATGTATTTTTGTATTCTTTAACTAAGAGTCAGGTCAGAAGCTCCAGTATCTTTCGATTTTATAAGAGAGAGTCAGAAACCTCTTATTTAGTTAAAATATTACACAAGCACCAGACCACCGGCTTGTTGGTACGAAGTCTTTATTAATTTGATAAGGACTTGAAACAAACGTTTCTTTTCAATTGAAAAAGTTAGACTTTCAATCATATCATAGACTCGAAATAGAGTGTTGCAAAATTTTTATGAAGTTTTAAATTTACTAATTATCAAATATTAAAAGCAATATATAGCAAATTAGTAATCATAATGTTCTATAGCAATTAATTATAATTATAATATATGTATTTTTTATTATAATAAATGTTAAATATGTTACGTAATTATAATTTATAGGAAAAGCACTTGGATGCAATCATGTTTAAAGTAATTTTAGACATTATTTTGATAATAATTCTTAATTTATTAAATAATCCTAATTAAATGTTAAATAAAATAAATATTCACATTTAAGTTTAAAATTTTATATTTAAATAAAACGAACAATTTTTAAATTAAAATTTTCCTTTTTCAATTATTTTAAAAATATACATATTTGATAAGTTGTAATTATCTTGTTTTAAAATTCTTATAAGTTGAATTTTACATATTTGATAAGTTATAAGTTGTAATTATAGCAACATTTGGAATAGAGGAAAGTAGTAGTCCATTCCATTTTTTAGAAACGGATATCAACTTTTAAATTTTATGTTATGATAAAATTTTAATATTTCCCAAGTTTAAAATCAAAATTTTCATATTAAATATATGTGAATAAACATATATATGTATGTATATAATCTAGTCATTGCGAACCAATTATACACTTTAAGATAGTAATAAAGTAATAGTCTTTTATATCTAACTAATTAACAACATAAAACTTTGATTACACCACACGCGTATTTTAAAGTAAAACGTAAAAATAAGCAATACCTATTTCGAATAAATCACTTCAACAAATTTATTGGTTCACGACTAAGTAATAATTCAATTAAAATGTTAAAGCATTTAATATGGAGCAAAGCCAAACATTTATCATTTGGAGATACTTGGAAAGGCCTCTAACATTTAAAGCTACTCTCTTCTTCTTCTTCTTCTTTTTTTTTTTTTTTTTTTTTTTGAAAAGGAGATGGAGACAAAAGACCCCTGGCTAATGCCTTAAAAAGGTAATCGAACACTGATCATTAGGCAAGAGAAGCCTCATCCCTGGGATCGGATTTTAAAGCTACTCTAAAAGACCCTAATAGCATTTGAATGATCCTTAAAGACAGTAACAAGTTACTCAGTCAATTTAACTTAACTGATTCAATTATAAAAATTTTGCACGATTTTATTTTTAGTTAGATTTTTAATTTTTTGACTTAATTTATTATAATAATTATTGTTGAAAAAATTAATCAGTTTATTAATTAATCGCTTAACTTTTATAAATTAATAAATCTTTATAGACTAAAATAAATCAATTAATTTTTATTTAACATACTCTTTTTTTTAATGAACTTTTTAAATTTTAAATCTCTTTTTACTTTTTTTAACACGTTAGTAATTATTACGAGAGTACCCGTAGAAGCTACATAAAAGGAAATATAGGTTGTTCTAGGTTTATTTATTCTCCTTGTTTTTAATATTCAAAATTGGATTAGATATATAAAATTTGAAGTGCTAACCATGGACGTAGTTATTATATTTTTGGATCATTGTGTCAGCTTCAAACGATGCATCATCAAAGGAAATGACCGAGCCGTTGAGGGTGGGTTTAGATTAATAAGTCAAAGCTTCGTGTAAAACGTGTCTGTTCTTTTAGAAATTAAAACTAGTGGGGATAATGATTGTATTTAGGATGTTAGGTTTGAATTGTACAAGAACACCTACATCCTACGTGGGGATAATGATAACTATTTAGATAAGCTATCTTCTCCTTCCTTTCTTTCTAATTTTTCTCCACCTTCATTTTGCTTTATGTTGATGGCCTCCAGAATAATCTACACTCCATGTTCATAGAAACTATGCAATGAAATAGTATACACATCAAGAACAGTAATGTAAGAAATCAGACCAAAACCTTTCATGAGTTGGCGTGCTTTTTCCTCCTGATTGCAACCCATCGAGCAAAAGATGCATCTTCACAGAAATCTTGAATTTTTATATATATAAACGTACGAACAATAAATGCAAGTCTTCATCACCGAAAGTCATTTAGGATAATAATTAGACAGTTCGAACCTACCTAAAAACATCTAATTGGTTAATAAAAAAACATTACATTTAGAGTAGTGTGGCTAAATAATATTGAAATTCCTCTTCAATTCATATTTACGATTTAGATGTTACGACAAATAGCATGGCCCATGCATGTGAATTTCATAAACATTTTTAATTAGTATACGAATCTTGCACCTGCTGATGTAATTAACTTTAAGAAAGAATAAAAATTCTCAAACTACAAAAAAGCTAATATTGAGATTTAGTATCTAATTTCACATAACAATTCCAAATGTATCATTTAAGTTAAAATACTGCAAGTTCACTTGCTTATTAAATATTGAAAAAGAGCATCTGCTAATTCAAAGCTGGTGGCCATTTGCCTATACGAACAAAGATGGGGTGGTCCTCCCTCAGGCAGTCTCGACTGTCCAAAATCCAAATGCTTACCCAAGGTAGGTGCTATCTAACTGCCAGCCAGGTTCCCAACTCTTATCCTGAACTAGAACAACCTACTCCTTGTCTTCTGCTGTTCCACAGAATAGTAAGGATACTCGCATGTTTTATCCAAGACCTCAAGTTCGTATCTTCGTGCTTTGCTAGCATAGTCCCGGGGCCAGTAATGCCTAGAAGTGAGCACGTGTCCTGTTCCACTTAACTACTCAATTTCTACTTCTCCTTAAATATCTAATAATAAAAATTCAAATTTAATGCATTAAAGAAAATTTTAAAGACTAAGTTAGTCTTTTTCCTTTTTTTTTTTAATGACCAAACCATCTTAAATTATGTATCGTCTTAGGTTATTATTTCTGATATTCTCTACTTGGATAAGGTTTAAAAAGCAAGTGGTCGATAAACGTGGGAGAAAGTTTGCTTTGCGTTATTGGATTCCTCGAGTCGTACGTAACACCAATTTAATATATATCTATTTTTTAAAATTTTCAAGTTCCGACTAATTCCAATAAAGTTCTCCACGTGACCTTTGGGGACGCTGAAAGGTCACTTTTTCCACGTCGCCTCCATCATCCTACACGTGTCCGCCTACACGTCATCTCTATCCTAATATTCCGGCTCTAACGGCGTTACCATTTTTTTCATACTTGTACCACTAACGACTCCTTTCAGGATGCTTAATTACCTGTGTGCTTATGCTTACTTAAATTGTTTTACACTAGGGGTTGAATTTAGCCATGAGGTTTTGCCATTACTATTAAGGATTCATATCTATAGAACTACGAACCCCTTTTTCCTAATGACTTTGATTAGAGGGTTTGATTATGATAACTTGGTAGTACCCACGATTTCAATGTGCATAGCTTGCTAGTAATTTTCTACTGATCCCAACAAAGTGTCATTCGTCTAATAAACCGTCATTATCAACTTGATTTACCACCTAACCGGAATTTGATGGTGTAATTCAAGATAGTTCATTTTTTTAATTAACGAGGATAATAATTCATTAAATCGTCAATATTAATTACTTGTCTTCCCAACAGCAATATACATGACTCGACATTGGGCCACACTAAAGTTAGAAGTAGATCGCTATGTTATGCTGCATGATCTGGAACGTAAGATAAAATTGCCTTTTCACATGGAAGACTACACCACCAAAACGCCATCAAGCTATTCATTTAATTTCACATTATATGTACATATAAAGAACTTACGGTGTGTTAAGTAGAACAAATATGTTTTGGTGAATAGGAGGAACGCACACGCACACGCACATTTATCGAGTAATAAGAAAGTACGCAAGTAGGAACTAACTTGGATCACTTTCTCGAGTGGAATTCCGAGTGCCATTAACAGCTCCAAATCACTCCAGAGCCTTGTACCAAAGTGGTCAGTACATATGTTGGTTAAAATGCATGGAACGATTGGGACAAAGTTGATGAACTCGTTTTACATGCTATGGGCTAATGCGTGTATCGTTCTAAAATTGACTTTCTTGCATCAAATCGCGGCAATTAGAAAATGGACGAGAATGACGCTGCGTTGGTGGTCCATAAACGTACTGGGACAACTGGAAAAAGGTGACAAGCTCGTGAAGGGGAACATGCATATAGCTACCACGTATACATATTGAATGATTGGGACCTTGATTCCACCAAAGCCAGGACAGGACTACCCTGCTAGTGTGTGCTTTATTTCTTGCAAGTCTCGGAGGGTAGCTTGCCAAAGACTTGGGGAAAATTCATGTCTTTTTCTAATATTATTTATTTATAAAGGTCAGGTTATACATATACCGTGAAATGTGATGGTTATGATGAATCTTTAGTGTTCATCCTCCACCTTACAAGTCCATATCAAGATAGAGGAAAAGAAAGTGAAGAAAGGTTTCTCGGGAGAGCAACTCTTCCTTGCCTGAACATCACTGCTTTCCCATGAAGCTCGTTAGTTCTACTACTTTATGAAATTTAAAGCGTTGGACTTGGAACTGAAAACTTGTAATGTTAATTAGGGTTTAACGAAGCATGAAACTTATCCAAATCAGAATATGCCCACCATGTACCTTTCGCATCTGATTGGTCAGACGAAGAGGTTAGAGGCTGGCAATTAATTATTAATTGTCACATAATAAATCACCCCTGCCAATTGATAAGATCTACTTACTTACAGACCACAATTACAGATACGTTTATGGTAAGATGATTCAATAATACCAATGCTTTTGACTCCTAGTTTCTATTCTTTTTCACATAATTAATTTAAGCCCTTGATTAAAATTGTGATAAATTAACATTAAAAACCTACCTTTTGATATAAAAGGGAAATAATGAGAAATAATCAAATAAAAGAAAGGAAGCAAGCACACCATTTGCCATTTTCCACCTTCAACCCCAAAGGCGTGATATTTCATTCGGTGCGCAACTGCGCATAGTATTTTAGTTCTCATACACGTTCAGATCCTACAAATCTATACAGATACACAGACAAATCCGTTGTTCTATAAAGAGAAAGCCAATAACACAAACAAATTCCATAAAACCATCAAACCTCTCTCTCTTTCTAACGTTCAAGCGCTTTACTTGCTTCATCTAACGAAAGATGGTGGAGGACAACGAGAGCTGTGGCAGCCGGGTGCATGACGTGGCGTCACCGTCCCCTTCCTCGATGTCGCAACAAGGAAGGCAGCAGAGACAAAAGCTGGAGGTGTACAGTGAGGTTCTTCGTAGACTTAAAGAATCCGAAAACCCTGAAGCGAATTGCCCCGGCTTCGAGGACCAACTCTGGGCTCACTTTAATCGACTTCCTGCTCGGTATGTTAAAGTATGCGTGTACCCATATTGTATTATCGGTTTATACGTGTTTATGGACTTGTGGATGGCGTTATGAATGTAAAGGTTTGAACTTTCTTGTTGGGGATATTAATTGAATCTGTTTTTCTGGGAAGTCGGTGGTTAGTTGCGGTTTTGGGTATGAAATTGTTATCTTCTTGGTTTTGTTTCCATTTCCGTTATTACTTTTTCTTCGTTGTTGAAGTTTAAAATATAGTTTCAGTGGGGTTTTAGTGGATTGGTTGTTAAAGAAACGATTTTATGATCTAAACGAATTTAATATCAATCTTTAGGCCTAATATGATTTTCTTCTATTTGACTTTAATGTTGTTGATGTAATTGTGTTGCAGATATGCATTGGATGTAAATGTGGAGAGGGCAGAAGATGTTCTTATGCATAAGAGATTACTGCATTTGGCTCATGATCCTGCTAATAGACCAGCAATTGAGATCCGCCTTGTGCAGGTAGGTTGGTTCTATGTGAAGTTACGTTCAGAGCGATGCCAAATGTGATTAGGAAGTTTACTTCTGCGTTTACTCTTTTGGCATTGGCAATGGTAAAGTTTTGCTTCTTTCAACCTGTTGAAGACCATTAAGAGGATGGATTTTTGTCCTGTTTACTTTTTGAAAAGTCAATCTTATTTGACTCGTAAGCATTTTTTCTTCTTGCGGGTGTTTAGATGCTTGCTTTCTTTCTATCTTTTCTTTTTTCACGTGCTTCCTTTACTTCATCCCTGTTGGAAATAATCACATTCATGAGGCTCTACATCTTGATCTTCCTTCTTAATTTATAAGACGCATTATCAATTTCTTGGAGTTCCAAATTTTTACCGCGATTAGTTTGGAGTTAGAATTTTTGGTGTAGCCATATTGGTCCTGTTTTATCATACTTGTCTGAAGCTAAGCCATTGTTTTCCAAAAGTGAGTTGTTAAATTTCTTCTTGAGGATCTTGGGAGTTTTGATATTTCCCAACTTTGCTGAATGAGATTCTGGCAATTCATCAATCAATCACTTTCTTTTGCAGGTTCATCCTGTTTCTGAAGGGAATTCAACAGATTCTGTTTCTTGTGACTCACCTGATAGTAAAGTGAATCGAAGCACTAAACACAGGTTTGGTATTGAGTTAATTTTTTTTTTTCCTGGAAATTCAAGTTGACAATGGTTATGTTCCATGTGCTAACTTATTCTATTTATGTTGTTCAATTCTCGTTACTAAAATAAAATTCATTATTACTGCTTGTAACGCTTGCATTTTCCATGGTCAGCCTACATCCTCCACCTGCCTTTGGTTCATCACCTAATCTTGAAGCACTTGCCCTTGGGGTGAACAAGTTTGACAGCGAAGATGATGATGATTCTGTACATGCTAATTCAAAATACTCTCGGTATTCTCTCGTTTAAAGTTTCCTTTCTAGGCTCAAAATTGTCTAGTTCGGCTAATCAAAACTTGGTTCATGGATTTTAAAAAACTTGGTTCGTGGATGTATTCAGCCATTTGTGATCTGAGTGTTTAACTACATCTAATAATATAATATTTAATTTTCCTACATGGTAAACTGAAATATACTTGCTCTTTTTATACATTTTTTTGTGTGCACCAAGTTATGAGCAAGTACTACTTTGCTATTGGCAAAGTGAATCTTTAAGCAAATTCATTGTTTATTTATCTTTTTGTTAATTGCACTGGTGCAGGCCCTTGCATGAAATTACTTTTTCTTCAGATGACAAGCCAAAACTTCTCAGTCAGGTGAAACTAGGTTTCTTTTGTTCATGTAAACTTTGTGCTTTACTTATAACAAGTCATTGTTTTGTTGTTGGCTTCATGTTTTCGTCTTCACACTGTTCTTTTAAATCTGAACCTATTTGAGCCCATGGTTTTCTTTTTTAAATTCTGTAAGCTTTTACCTTCTCCATATGCTAGGTCTGCTCAACGTTAAGGAGATAGTGGAAATTCTCACTTATCAGTTTAAAAAGCTAGAACCTTTATAGTGTCTGCTAATTGTTCCCACCCAGACTATCCCTTATAGCAATGCCTCCTTCCTTCTGATGCACACATATGCAAGTCCAATATTTATCCATGTGTGTAACTAAATGTAAGACATCATTTTTTTTTTCTGACCTTTAGAAGGCCTTTCAATGCATGTTGTTGCTGCTGTGCAAATTCTGAAGTTAACTGCCTTACTTGCTGAGATTGGGTTGAACATCCAAGAAGCACATGCTTTTTCTACAATTGATGGCTTCTCCTTAGATGTTTTTGTTGTTGATGGTTGGCCATATGAGGTACTCATCTTTTGCACATGCATTGCTTTGTCAAATGTGGTTATGTTGCTGTTTTTCAAAATTTATTCAGAAAAACCTGCTTGACAGCCATAGTATTGAAAATTTCAGGAGATAGAAGAGCTTAGAACTGCATTAGAAAGGGATGTTTTGAAGCTTGAGGTAATTCTTTTTTTCTGTGTTGCAATGGTTATCTGATGTGTATTATCTAAGATAGTTTGAAGTTTGCTCATCTTTCCTTGGATCTGTTAACGTAGATGGAATCAAAAGAATCCTTCCTTTTTTTTTTTTCCTTCTAATTTTTAACTTCTACGCCATTTGTTTACTGTTATCTAATACTCTCTTAATTAATTTTCTTGGTTTTTTGTGATGTTGAATCCTTTTGATCATATCAGCTAGCATATTTCCCCTTTATCTAATTTGCCAACTATGCCGTCAATTTACCCTGAACATGTTGTCATGTAGAAGCAAGCATGGATGGGTCAACGTTCATTTTCTCCTATAAGTGAGCCAGACCCACCTATGATCAAACCTGATCCTGATTATGTGGCAATACCAAATGATGGGACCGATGTATGGGAAATAGATCCTCAAAGTTTGAAATTTGAGAATAAAGTTGCATCTGGATCATACGGTGATTTGTAAGTTCAATCTCTTCTATGCATAATTGAATAGCTGGTGATTGTGTTTTTCATTTTTTCATTTTACTCTCCTTTTATTGACTTAGGTTCAAAGGCACATTTTGTGGTCAGGAAGTGGCTATTAAAGTCCTTAAGCCTGAGCGTATAAACTCAGATCTACAAAGAGAATTTGCCCAAGAAGTCTTCATAATGAGGTTGGATATAATATCTCTAATTTACTGCTACCTATTCAACTTAAGCTTTAGATATTCTCCGAAGCATTAGAGGGTTAGGCAAAGTTGTATCACAATATCTCTTATTATTTGTTTAAGTTGGGTCTGTTCCTTTCCCCATTTCCACGCAATTACTCACACTTGCAGGAAAGTTCGACACAAGAATGTTGTACAATTCATAGGCGCATGTACCAAGCCTCCAAGTTTGTGCATTGTGACAGGTAACCATCAATGAGTTCCTAGATCTTTACATATTCAACCACAGTTCAACATTTAAAATCAATAAAGCTGCCCATTTTTGATTTTCCATTCCCATATCAAAGTCATTGGAATTCATTGTGTTATTGTTCTTCTATCTTTCCTTATTTGATAAAAGTACTTTGCATTTACTTTATGTTATTCAACAGAATTTATGTCTGGTGGAAGTGTCTATGACTACCTACACAAACATAAAGGTGTCTTTAAGCTTCCTTCCTTGATTAAGGTTGCTATAGATGTTTCTAAAGGAATGAGCTACTTGCATCAAAATAACATCATTCACAGGGATTTGAAGGCTGCAAATCTTCTCATGGATGAAAATGAAGTGAGGTTCTCCCTTCAATTTATGTTTCTGTTTGTTTTTGTCTCATCCATGGTGTTTTTTTCCTAAAGAAATTTAAACTTGCAATACTTTAACTGCGAATACTTTTAACTGCGAATTGAATTTGTAATAGAAAAGTTTTCCTGATTATCTTTCATTCATCTATTCTCATTTCATGAACCAAGAGTAGTGACTTGCATTTTACTAATCATTGGCTGTGATGGCAGTTCTGCCAATACTTGGGTGTCTATTTATGAGACCCTGAAACTCAACATATCTCATTTTAGGAAATTTCCATCTTATGAGGCAAGTTTATTGAATGTTGAGACTTGTTTGCATATCAGGTGGTTAAAGTAGCTGACTTTGGGGTTGCCAGAGTGAAAAGTCAATCTGGAGTTATGACAGCAGAAACAGGGACCTACAGATGGATGGCTCCTGAGGTGCATCTTTTTATTTGCCCTTTTCTCTTCTTGGTCCCCAAGTAATTTTTAGAAACATAGCTAGTTAGAACGTTTAGACCTCTTTATCATTGCTTAAAGTGTATGCAGTTAAGTTTTTGATGATGTTTCTTAATACTCGGTACTTAATTATCTATTAAGCATGCAGAAGATACCATTATTGGCCCTCACAAATGTTGCAAAATGAACCAGTGGTGCTTACATGTCACAAAACCCTTTTGGCTACTCTCAAAACGTACAAAACTATTTTTCATGCTAAAAATTGATGGCAACCGGATAACCTATTTATTTCAACATATTGGTGTATCTTTTACTAGTACTGATTTTATTAATCCATATTTCTCACTAAAATCAGAATGAATTTTCCATGGGAAAGAACTAGGATTCTGCACCAAGAGCCATATCTTTTGGCTAATTGTGTTTTGTACCATGAACTGGATTCTATTTTCAGATTTAAAATGTTACCTTGCTTTATGTCTGCAAGTGGTTATTCTCATCTTATACTACTTATTTCCTAACTTACAATAGACCAGTGACATGGACCAGTTCTCATCTGGTAATTATCTTGTGTGTCGAACTGGTTGTCCATTTTACGATTTCTTACAACAGTTCTTTTGCTTTGAAGGTCATAGAACACAAACCTTATGACCACAAGGCTGATGTTTTTAGTTTTGGGATTGTATTGTGGGAGCTTTTAACTGGAAAGGTACTGTTTGGTTGTACTTTTAGCTAGTTTATTGGATTTTCTGATTCCGTTTTAAATAAATTTTTTTGGGCTAAAGTCATGTTTCTCTTATTTGGCTTCCCAGCTTCCGTACGAGTACTTGACCCCTCTACAAGCAGCAGTTGGTGTGGTCCAAAAGGTGCAGTGGACATCATACTTTTATCTTCTTCTAGCTCTTGTGTCGAAGTACATTCTGTGGATTTTGGAAGTTATTTGGGATTACATTAAGAGTATATGATGATTGCAACTCACAGTAAATACTTGCATTGGTGCTGGTTCAGGGATTACGGCCTACAGTTCCGAAACACACTCTTCCAAAGCTTGCTGAGCTGTTAGAGAAATGTTGGCAGCAAGATCCCGCACATAGACCTGATTTTTCTGAGATCATAGTGGTCTTGCAGCAAATAGCTAAAGAGGTATACTCTTACTCTTGTTTATCGATCATTTTATTTATCAGCAGCGCAAGAATTAAGAAGCAGCAATTTCTTTATGTGTAGATTAACTTATCACTGACATACCTGTTCCTCTTTTCTTTTCCATTTTCAAAAGCTTTATCAAGTATTTCATGGATGTAGGTGGCAGATGAAGGTGAAGGGCGGAAAGAAAGATTATCTGGGGGATTCCTATCAGTCCTCAGAAGGGGTCACCATTGAATAGACTCAAAATACAAAATAGAGGTGTTTATAACTTGAATCTATAGGCTTTAACTAATCTCAACCGATTTTCAATCCATCTTATCACCTAAACTTGTACAGTAATCATCATCTTCACCAAGCAGTAGGTGGTTTCTTTTTTAGAAATTTGGTCTGTTGATTTATCTTCTCATGATTAATTATTGTTAAGCCAGCCATTCCCTTTTTTTTTCGTCACATTTTCATACTGTGACGCCATAGTTATCATTGTACAATAGGGATGGTAGTGAAGAAGAGCCACGTAAATGATATGTACAGAGGCCTTACAATACCAGCTTACTAATGCCATGTCCAATGTATATCTATCTTTTTACGGTGTCTTGTCGTTTCTTATCAATTGTTGAACTAGCCTATTTAGTATGGAATTAATGGATTTTGTATAGAGAGCAGTTGAACGATGGATCAGATAGACCTGGTTTACTAAGCTTTGTTAGCTACCTTGTTCATTATGGAAGATCATGTCGCTGGAAGGGCCGTGTAATTGGATGCTTTTGGGAAGCATAAGATAGATACGGTCGATGTTGGGAAATGTCCCAAAGAAATTGGAAGTTCTTGAGATGATTCATTAATAATTAATGGTAACAGCTGATTCTTACAAGAAAGAAGTGTGGGGGTAGAACCATTCTTGGACTAATTGTGTTCTTTGAAGTAACCACGAACGTAAGTTCTAGTTCTACTAACATACCTGGGTGCATGCATGCATGGGCTTTTTAGTCGTGACATCAACCTTTGACTTTTGCGGCCGTCTATAACTAAATTCTCCTCAGGTTAATTGGAGTGCGAATAAGGGGTTTAGATCATCGTTTCTTGTTATTTTGTTTCTACCATGTTTTATTAGAATTCGTCTATTCAATTTCGATTTTATTTATTGATTCGTTACAATATTTCCAACACTGGCATATGAACAGCAGTTTTGCTATTCAGAAACCCTTAACGAGTTGCGAGAAGCCAATTGGACTGCTGATAATCGTAAAGGAAGCGTATATACAAATATTTCCAAGCACGAAAGTTTCTGCAAGATACATCAACTTCAAGAAAATGATCACTGGTCAGGGCTTTTACCCTGATAACTGAACACTTAACTAACTTCGGTAAGCATCCTAATATTCTTGGAAATGTCAAGAATGTTACGTATCAGTACAGGAGGAAATTTTCTTCCGTCTTTTCTCAGTTCCTCAATTTCTGATACGAGGGTATCTGGGAAATGACAATCACTTTCAGCGGTAAATGAAGAGTGGTACAGACTTTCTTCTCCTTAACGATGCAGTTCACGAATCCTCATGACTAGCCCTCCTCACTTTTAAAGCTGATCTTGTGATTAGGAATCGGAGCAGCAGCTCTTATGAAAACACTTTGAATGAATGAAATCATCTGCAATATTTTGTTAATACAATATTAATTTTCTTCCTGGATCATTGGAATCTACTAGCCAATTTACTATTGAGCATCAACGGCAGTAACTCGATCTTGTCAGATCTCCATTAACAACAAATTCCACTCCTTAGAGATTTCAAGCCATGAACTGTTATATGACTGAACCGGAAAAAGAATAGCAAGAGAAATGGTCATACCATAGCAAATCCAATGCACAAGATACTGAAGCCAGGGAAATTAAAGGGTGCTTCTTCAGAGAAAAACAAGACTGCATAATTCATAGCAAAAGCAAATCAGCGATCCCAAGTAATAAACTAGTCCCTGCGGATACTTTATTCTTAAATTCACAGACCTGTTAGAGGACTAAATATGATTGGAGAAATAACGGTGGCTAACGAATTTATGCCTTGAATGCATCCTTGAGCCTTTCCCTTGTTACGTGCGTCGAATCAATCGAATGGACAAGTAGGTAATGAGTAAAATTAAACAAGAAAATCAAACCGAAACCACAAAAGAATTGGGTCAGGACACCCAGGATTGTTTTTAGTCAATGGTTTCTTCCTTTCGATGTGTATAGAGATTACCAAAAGAAAAGTGGACATTTTAGAAATCTTGGTTGGTGCTCAGTAGAACGTGAACAAATGCAATCAAAGATAACTTGTAGATGGAGCTGTACCTGCTCATTTGGCCCAATTTGTTTTGATGCAATGCTTCCCAACTTTAGAAGTTGTGAAATGGGTTAATTCAATGGAAAAAAGTGAGTACTTTCATAGAAGTAAATGAGAATTTCGGTCACACAAAAAAGTTCATTACTCACACATGGAGGCACGATGACAATCATGGCAGAAAGCAGAGCATTTGCATATGGAACCTGTCCACGAAGAAGATGTCGTGGACACGTAAGGAGAAAGAAGACATGTTTTCGCCCAACGTCATAACCCATAGAATGCATGAATTGTCTCAAAGGAAACATATGGTTAATTAAAACGGCAGGAAAATTAGTTGAAAGAAAGTATTACCCATTTCGACCATGCTATGCTGTAAAGCAAAAACTGCAAGGCACCACACAAACAGACATGGTCAGCATTTTTCCTCCACATCTTCATTTTCATAGTAACAATGAGCATTAAGATCAAGACTCTTACATATGTGAAGCCCCCAAAGAGTGCTACTGAAAGCAGTCTTTCCTCTGCTATAAAGGGTGTCAAAAGAGGCACGAAAAGAAGCTGCAGAGTCCATAAAATCAAGAACTGGAAATATAATAAATGTCTATTTTTGGAATACTAAATCAAGTACCAGAATTTGAAGTGGAACGTGGGTTAGAAATTGAAGAAAGAATATAACAACATGGTTTGATGATGAATACCTGCATTACCATTGCTGTAACACCACCGATTAGCATTAGATCAGCATACTGGTCTTTGTTGAAGTTAAACCGTGCCTTCAGGAAATACTGCGTGGTACAAGTAACAAAACTTTGAGTAAGATTCAAATATAGAACTTTTGACATTTTTACTTGCAGGCCCTCCAACTTATTCTGATTCTAGCCTTCAAACGCCTTTCGTTCTTTTGCTGAGCAGTTGCATATTGCAACTATATGCAGAACATCTCACAATGATTTTCTTTGATTACTATTCTTTTTGCAGGCTTACCTACACTTCAACCAATAACTTGAGATTTTCCTACAAATTTTCTGATCTAATCTTTATCGTAATTTTTCAGTAATCAAGGGAACAAACATATCCGGCGCCGTAGATACACGATTATATTATTAGACAACAGAAATTTACCAATAAAGAAACTTCTACTCCACCCTCTGCAAGACTGTTGAAGAAAGCAATCACTGCTGCTTGTGAAAATGTTGGGCTGCAACACAAGTTTTACAAGATAAATTATGTCAAACCTACATCTACAGGAAGAGAAACAAATCAACAACTATCTCTTGCCAAAGCCCAATACACTAGAAATATGAAACACATTATTGCATTAAGCGTCCAGTGATACCTGAACTAACTTGCATGTCCCGCGTGCAAATATTACTGAAAATATGTCATAAAGGACCACTAAAGGCTTTTACTTCGACCAACAAAATATTGTCTTGAAGGAGTGTACTAAGAATTTCATGTGGTTCAAGTAAAAGATAATAGTGCTTTCTTCCCTACAACTGATTGGGATATCCAAGTGGGCAAATAAGATCATCACAGTGCGATTAAATAAAATATAAAACTAAAAGACCTGTATCATAGTTTCTGATCAAGCTTGCGTCCCAACTAGAAATGCAAGATTTTCCACTCAACGAGCACTTGAACTTTAAAGCAACAATGATTTGCACTTGTATTTGCAAGTTCTATACTCCTACCTGATCTTAAGTAAGCGAAAGAGATCTCTAGGAGATGGAATTGCCTTGAACTCTGTTGCCTTTGCAAGTAAAGTGCTATGACCTTCAATGTCATCTGGTGCTTCCTTCAATATCGGCTGCGTCAAGTTTTGAACACTTTCCTTGAGGAAAATTCTCATGTAGACAGCAGCAACTATTGACACGCTTGCAGCAATCTGCCATAAAATGATTAGTATTATCAAAAAACTTGCAACCTTCTATTCCTGTTGAAGTTCGAACTTATAATGTTGAAAGAAGCAGATGACAAAAAATATGCTAAAACGGCGAAGACAACCTGAAACGCCAAACCAGTGGTAAGGCAGCGAGTAGCCAAGGTTCCAAAAACATAAGCAGCAGAAACTACGCCTGAAAGAATTCCAAAAGCCGATGCTCGTTGTCCATCTGACACAACATCTGCCTGAGAGAATGACAACATCAAATGGTTTCTTGCATGGGAGGGAGACAAAGTGGAAAACTTTCTCAAGTGTTTTTATGTCATAACTATATTTAACTGTCTAGCAACTTATCAGGGTTAAGATAATGCTGCACAGTCCATACACAACTTGCAAATTCCCAACTTCTGGACTGTGACTTAGATTGGTATCTCCTAAAGTAGGCAAGATTAATAGAAAAGTGACCCAGTTGAGATAATTACCACATAGGCAAGAGCAAGGCAGTTAACGCCGCCACTGGTGATCATAGCTGTAATAGTCCTGAGCAGATAGTAGGCGTAAAAGAAGTTGGTTGTCCTTCTATATGCCAGTATAACTGTAGAAATAATATCGGTGTTTAGTATGTGAAGTGGAAAAATCACAAGGACGAAAAGGTTCCCTTTTCTTTTCCAAAACAAGGCAAAGATAATAATAGTAACGTTGGGGTGGTGGGGGTTGGTGATGAGGAGGAAGTTCACTTTAGTCTAGAAAAAGAACAAGGCATGTAGAAAGTAGAGATGAGAGCAACCTAACAGCAACCTGTAACCAAAAACTTCAACAGTAAGAAGGGAGGTGTAATTTTCGAAGACCAAAAACCGCAATTACTTCCATTCCAAGTCAAGAAAAAGAACCGAAACATCTTGGGTTCATATTTTTCATGAAACCTACCAAAAAAAAGATTCACAACACTTTAATAGTGTATGGAGGGTCCATTCCAGAGTCACCCCACACACACCACCAAAATGGAAAGACCTTAAGGAACAACTAATTATGAAGCAAATGAAAATAGCTTACGGCATACCAAGAGGAATAGTGGAGATAGTCATAGGAAGTGTAAGCATAGCTTTCCTACCATACTTGTCCGAAAGATTCCCGATCAGTGGCATCATCACCACACTCCCAAGTCCAGTAATCTGCAATTAAAACTCCTATTTTTGTCACTCCTGTTCTACATTCCCGGGATATATACTCGTCAAATCTATGTTTAGTAAGGCAAAATGGTTCTTCAACTTCATTTCTTTAATGGGTATATTCGTTTCCAGCTTAATCATAACTTTGCTGTGAAATACACCAGATTTGGTGGATTTAGTGAAAGCCATCTTTACCAAAAGATGTATAAAGTATATGCAACAGTTGCGTATTCATCTTGAAGGGCTTGTCAAATGTACTCTCTTTTTCTTTTGTAATACTCTGCTATTAAAATTATATCCTTTAGTTCTAAGTAGAACTGTCAAGAAAAGCCATTTCAAGTATATCTTGTGAAATCCTTATATCAATAAGATTAGTACCATAGTTTATCTTTGATGAAAAGATCCTGGCTTTGGCCATATATGTGGATATTGGAACAGTTTGTATGGTAGGTTTGATTTGCAGTTGGAAATAAGGGCAAGCAGTCCTGAGTTTGCAAGCTAATTACTGAATTGTTCTTATTATGTCAGGTAAAGACAAAACAAAAACATTTATGAATGAGATGAGCTCCAAGCACATCAAACATCAACTGAAATAACTCATGTTTCTCTGCAACACCGTTTACGAGAAAACATGCCAATGTCCTTTTCTTTTATGAAGAGAAAGTTAAAAAATTTGAAATACGAGTCACTTAACTACATAATCAATTTGTTGAAATTGATGTCCTTTTAAAAACAGAGAAGCTATGCATTCTTACATGTCCAATTGTCCAATCCTTTTGTTCTAAAGCTTAGCAGGATCAAGTCAAACTAAGCTAGGAAAGAACTAAAAACTCATCAAAACATCAATAAGTTGATTTAAAGTTATTTGAAAATAGATGATGATTACTGTTTTTACACCAAAAACATCTATAAACTCAACCTTTCAATTACAAATGTTGTAGTTCCAGCATTCAAAGTTCCTGACATTAGTTTATGCGCAAATAACAGTTCATTTATGGTCTTAAGAGGCATGTGAGAGTTAAAAAGAATAAGTGGAGATCCGTTTTTCAACTCCCAAGTACTATATTTAAGAAATCTTCAACAAGTAGTGTTACAAGACATGACCTTTTTAAGTTTTTCTACAATTGTTCCTCCAATGTTTAATATAAAAAGTTATCATACATATCCTGCCAAAATGAGAGCTTATCAGTAACGTTTGATCTTTGGGACGTAGTAGCAACAGAAGCACCGTAGTAGCAACAGAAACACCTCCTCCACCCCTTCTAAACAACTTAATTATGAACTAAATGAAAAATCATAGAGAAAAGAAAAGTAAGAGGTACAAGACACTCGTTATATATAATACATACACCCAATTTTAGATGCCTTCTTTATGAGAATAATGACATGTGAAATCGGTAAAGAAGCTTAGAACAAGGTTAAAGAAGAGTTTCAAAGATTTGAAAGCTTCAAACTCTCAACCTCTTGAGAGAATTTGAAATGCTGAGAATGAGTGAGGTTAAAACTATCAAAGAGTTCAATGATAGATTTATAAATGTAATAAGCCAACTTTGATTATTTGTAGAAGTTCTTAAAGACATAAGAATTATTAGAAAGGTACTCATACTTGTCCTAAAAAAATTGGAACACATTTTAGCTCTGGAAGAATCTAGAGACATGACTTAACTCGCTTTAATATTGATGAATTTCTTGTAAGTACAAGAACAAAGGAGTTTAAGATAAAAAGAGTAAGTTGAGGAAATATTTAAGGCAAACTCTAAACCACCTCATGCTTCAAAAAATAAAGATAAAGACACAAGTAAAGATAAGAACTTAAAGAATAGAGGTCTATAGCAAAAGGTTAAAGGCATATTTCCACCTATCACATTGTGAATCAACCATACTCCAAAATTTTATTGGTATAGGCATAGTGCAAAATGTCAGACATGCAACCAATTGGGACATAGAGAGAAAGTGTGTGAAAATAAAGGCAAAGAGCATCAACAAGAAAAAAGTAGTAGAATAAAAGGAACCACAAACAAATGAGTGTCTCTTCACTATAATGGCACTACTAGCTTGCTCTAACACATCAATAGCTCATGAACTCAAGTTGCACTTACCACATGACACTTGATAAATTAATATTCAAATGACCTGAAGCTTCACCAATAAAATAAGAATTGGTAATGCAATATTTTTTAAAGTGAAAGGAAAAGGTAATATTATTGTAGTTCAAATTCCAATAAGTATAAAAATTATTTAGGAAGTTTTGTTTATGCCTAAATTGGACAAAAACTTATTGACTGTTGGTGAGTTACTTGAAAAGGTTTTTTTTAATGATTTTTAAGAAGATTGAATGTGTGATTACTAACCCAAAAGAAAATGAGATCCTAATAATTGAAATGAAGGGAAGGCTCTTTCCAATTGATTAGAGTTTACACGCTAAAACTATTGACAATAGTAGTTCTTTCAATAGAGTCAACATTATTTTTGTTGAAGAATATATGCTATGGAACAATATATTAGTGCATATTGGTGGTAGTGCTTTAATCAAAATAAAACAAAAGAGGTGGTTGAAGGTTTTCCTAAACTAATAGAAGTAAAACCTATATGTCAATCTTGTCAATTTAGTAAGCAGCAATTGCCATGTGGAGAAATAACTTAGAGAGCAAAAGAAAAGAATAATTAATCCATTCTAACTTTATAGATTAATAAGTGAACCATCACTCAAGTTTTTTGTAATCTTTATAGATATTTTAGCAGATTCTATTAGATCTCATTTCTCAAACATAAGTTAAAAATTAAAGGCAAGATTTGAAAAAAAAAACTTGGTTTATTTCTAAAGCATCTTAGTTTAGAAAATAGTACAAAGAATATCTCTGAAAAGTTTAATGAATTCTCTGCTAAAGAAGAAATCAAACATCAAGTGATAACTCCATATACCCCTCAACAAAAAGGGAAGCTAAAAAAAATATAGAAGTATAAGGGAAATGAAAATATGCTAATGATAAAAAAGTTCTTAAAATTTTTTGAGAAAAGTAATAAACACTTTACTTTTACTAAACATACTTCTAACCAAAGCACTTGAAGGTATAACTCCATTTGAGAAATATTTTAATAAATTTCCTTTTATTTTAGGATTGAAAGTCTTTAGAATTGTGTCCTATGTTTGCATTCCTAATGTGAAAATATTCAAGCTTGATAAGAAGAATTGCTTGGGAATTTTCATAAGTTATAACCACTCAAGCAAAGCTTATAAAGTGTACAACATTGTTGTTAAAAGAGCTAGTAGATGGATGAAAAAACTATATTAAAAAGGAAGAAAATTATTATAGTTGAAGGTTTTGAGGTTAATTTAATACCTCAAATAAATGTTGAAGAGGCCATTGGTGATGATGCTAAAGTATCTATAAGAGACACTTAAATTTTGACAAATATATATAAGAAGTCAAATATAGTTACCTTAACGCCAACCAACTATGATAATACTATCAACAAGAAACATGGCTAGAGGAAATAGAAGAAGAGATAAAAAGGATCTAAAATGATTAAACTTTGTCCTTAGTTGAAAGGCCATCAAGTAGTAAGGTACTTAGATTCAAGGGCTACCTATAATAAATAGAAGTAGATTGTTTTGAAACCTTTGCACTTGTAGCGAGACATGAAACTATTAGATTAATCATTGCTCTTATCACTCAAAATAGGTGGAAGAGATTGCACGTAGAAGTTAAATCAATATTATTAAATGAATTCATTAATGAAATTATACATACTGAACAATCTAATGGTTTTATGATTGAAGGCAGAGAAGAAGATTGTGGCTCCTTATAAGGCTCTTTATAAGCTAAAGTAAGCTTCACGAGCATGGTATAAATAATTGATGGGTACTTAGTGCAAGAATGGGTGGACATAAGTAAAAATAAAAGCTACCTTATATGTATTAAAATATGACAAGGTATGAAATTGGTAGTTTTACTCTATGATAATGACTTATTAATTATAACAAGAGATGAAACTTAGGTTGAAGGGCTAACGCAAAAAATTGAGCTAGACTTTACAAATTTTGACTTAGGAATGGTGTATTATTTCCTTGAAATGGAGATTGAGTAGCATAAAGACTATATTTACGTTGTTCAATGCAAATATACTGAATCAATTCTAAAAAATTCTAAGTAAGGCTAAACGAGTAACCTTTCCTCTTGCCATCAATGTGAAGCTTTATAAAAAATATGGAGAAGAGAAATGCAATATAAGTGAGTATAGAAGTCTAGTAGTTAGTTATACCTAAATTATACCTAATTACCACAAGACTTGACCTTATATATGTAAGAACTCTATGGAAGGAACAAAGAAAAGGGCATTATTATAGATCATCTAAAAGAGTATAAAGATATCTCATATGAACGACTAATTATAGTATAAAGATACCTCATATAAATGACTAATTTTGATTAGGATTGGTAAAAAGAACCAAGTCCGACCCATCTTAACCTAAAGTTAATGTATCAAGTTTGATCAACTCATACTTTGTATAGGACTCAAACCTTGGAGGTTAGCTAGAGGTCCAAATCGATAACTTGAATGACTCGTGTCTCCTACTATAAAATGATTGTTTTAGGAAAATTATATAAATTGTTATTATTTTAGGCAACCCAAATCCGAATTGGTTTTAGATTGAGCTTGAATTACGTCTTGAAAAGATTATGTTGAATTAAGATGAACCAGTCTATTACTATCTCTAATTTTGACATTCTTAATAAAAAATTAGAGATGTACTCTTGTAAGTTTAATCCTTTTAATATAAATTTCACCAAAAATCAAGTGAAGAAACCACACACACACACACACCAATTTTACACTAAAAATATATAATGATGACTAGTTTTACACAAATATTTATCTACTGAAAAATTCAACCTTTTAACATAATTGTTATAATTCCAACACCAAGGTTCAAAATTTAAATTTATATGATAAACTTCATCACAATGCCACTCGTTAAAAACATTAAATACCAAGAGAAAACCAACATACAATTACAATTTCCACAATAAATATCAACTTTACCTTTCTTCTTCTTTTCCGTAAATAGTTCACTTCTTTATATTTGTCTTTATATTGGCTCTTGTAATTAGAAGTTGGAAACTTTTTGACAAAATTTATGTTACCAACGGAAATACTTTTTGAAAAAGAAAACATAGTGATCGAATGGTGTAGAAAAGCAGAAGATGCCATTAAGAAAATTGAAGATTAGAACGTACAGCTTGCTGGAATCCCGAAAGATAGATAGCAAGTGAGCAGTGACTCTGACCAGGGCAGAAAGCTGACATGGTGACATCTGTTATCGCCGGAATCACCATAAAAGTAGCGAAGTAAGATAAGAACACCGTCACAAACAGGTGGCTCATATCAGCCAAACTACCCTCCATCTCTTTTCAAGCTCCTTTTAGTGGCTCCTGCGAGAAGGGTAACTCTACATTATTAGGAATATACAGTTGCGAAAAAGATGTAGCAATAAACAACCGTCGCTTCAAGAAATAAATGTTGCACTTCACTAATCCAGTTAGCTTTATTTACGTGGGTAGAGCATAGTTTCCATGTCCCTCTAGTTTTCATCGCGAGGAATGAGAAACCACTCACGCTACTCAACGGTCATATACATGATTGCTTACTCACCTTACGTAAGAGTCATTACATGATGTTTTATCCTTTTCTCTTGCGAACGATCTCTGAAACTTAATCCTATGCCGAGGGGATGCCTAACATTGGCTGTCCGGCCACTACTCCCTCAATTATTCGTGCGAATATATTGTTTGATATGAAGGAAAATTATGCACTCACGAGAGTTGTACTTCTCATGACTTCTTGTTAGTGTAATGATTTGATTTACTTTTAGAACTTACTATTCAATTTCCCTTCATTTGAATTCGACATTTATTATTAACTATATTTTTTAAAATACAAAATTGATGAATTAATATATATGTTGTTAAAAATTTATTCAATTCGTATTATTTATATGCCATGAAGAGCAAAATATGCAAAGAATTAGGTATGATGAAAACTCTTTAACTTTCTGGTCCATTTTAATGAAAAAGACTTACTAATTCATATGCATTTACCTGTTTTACTACCGTAAAAGTTTTTCTATTATGAGCAGTGACGAAATTAGGATTTTAAAATAGGAGGGTCTAAATATTTAATTTTTTTAAATTTTGAAGAGCCCAATACACTACTAACCTTTAAATAATTCTGTATATATATGTATTAAAAATAAATTATTTAATAATCTTGGGAGGTGGGGCCAGTGCACTACTGGGCCCCATCTACCTCCTTCCCTATGAGTACTTTTTGATTAGCAAAATTTCAACGAAATTATTTTCAAGTGTTTGAGAGATAGGTGTACCCCCATTCTTGATAGGTGCAAAAAATGTTTAGTGTATATTTCCATTTATTGATTGATACACCTAAGTGAATGATTAGGTAATTGTTATTAGTTTTTATAGCGACAAGGTACTGATACATTTAATGTTTCTCTTGAGAGAAGGTAAATTGCTGTTGAAATGATAGGATGAACAAAAAAAAGGTCATCTTTTTTAATGCAGAGGTTTCCCAACTCCCAAAATATAACAGTAAAAGGTAAAAAAGAAAGAAAATTTATATCTAACTGGCCAATTGAGTTCTATAAGGACTTCACTAGGTTGGTATTTGATTAGGTTTATGACTAATCCATGTGGTTGGTATGATAAGAAATCACAATTTATGGTGTCCCAAATGGTGGACAGGGCAATCTTGGGAATTTGACACATGATTACTTTTATGATAGCGTCTATGGAATAAGATAGCTATAGCATCTTGCTTTTGACGACGGTGTATAACAAGTTGATAGTACACTTCTTTAGTGGCTTGAAATTTCCAAACTGTTTGTAATGGGATTAAGATATTTAAGATGTTGAATAAGAAGTGTAAGAAGATTCATATGGTGGTTTGATTGCAAAAAATGGAAGTGTAAAGATTCCAATT
Organism: Erythroxylum guanchezii; assembly: GCA_025629825.1. Lineage (NCBI taxonomy): Eukaryota > Viridiplantae > Streptophyta > Magnoliopsida > Malpighiales > Erythroxylaceae > Erythroxylum > Erythroxylum guanchezii. Next base: position 40,640,133 of record JAOTAX010000198.1, on the reverse strand, counting down.
CAATCATGAACAAAATACTTGTGTGGTGGTACAGACAATACCGTTTTCCTGCTAAGGCTCATCAAGATTGGTCTACAATTAAACGGTAACTACAGTATGTGGTAACAATTGCGTGCTGTGAGTTCAGTTTCAGTGGACCTAATGCAGCTAGTTAGTCCCGTCCCACCAAATAAAACACCTTTGAATTAATACTTATCAATCATATCCAGGAATAGTTTATTTGAATCAAATCACATTAAAGAGGTATTTCCTTCTAGAATCCTATTAATTCTCGAGTAGCGCACATTAACTCTCCTTATCTCAATCCACGGAGAAAAGGGTTATTTCAATTAAACCACATTAAATGGATTTTACCTTCTATAATTATACAAACACACACCAGCATCGTGGTAGAGACTGTTGTAGACTAGTTAGTAGTTCGTCAATGCATATAGTAATTTCCATTTTCACAACAGTAAACATGGTCCCAACTCCCACCAAAAATACAAAAAAAAGAAGACATGGTCCAAAGTGGTATAAAACTTGACTGAATCCAAGAGTTTACTTCCTCGCCTTTCGAAAACTATAATGAGGCAACTAGGCAATTAGGATTGACTAAAGAAGCTCGGTCCAGTACGAAGTCAATGGACTCAATTTGAGTTAATTGAATTTTAAGTTGTATTCAATTTTTTTAAAAATATTTGAACTTTAAATAGAGGTTTGAGCTTGGGTTTTGCAACTTGATTCAATATGAAGTCTGAACCTTATTCATATATAAATAACGATGCTTTGTTTATATAACAAACAACATTATATAATACTTCAATTTGAAGTCATTTTTATAATTAATATTTCAATAACACGGCCCACCCTCCACCTCACTTTCATGTCTCTCATCTCTATTGCCTTAGTTGCTATTGTTCACTTGAAAGAATGGTGGTTGCTATTGCTCTTTACAAAGTTTGACTTGTATTTTAGGAGTAATAATATTGGTCGAGATTTCTTTTCTTTGGATTCTTGAATTCAAAAAATGCTAATTTATACCCAATGTTTCTGGTTTTGGTGTTCCAGTAGTTATTTTCATGGTTTCTAGTTCTTTTCTCACATCATCAAAAGATTCTTTACATGGGGTTTTGTATTTTTTTTTGGTTTCCTTTTAATTGCAAATTGATCATGATGAAAGAGAGTTAGGCATATCAAGTAAGGAGTTTTGATGAGTCAGATTAAAATGGCTTAAGAGTTATATGGTTTAAGATCAAAAGTTTTTAAACCACTTAAAATCTGTTCAATTTTAGATTCGGAGGATATGAATCATATTCAATTGGAATTTGGGTTAGGTTTAGATTACTTGTAAGAGGCTTCAAGCCAAACCTAAGTAGCCTTCATATTAGTTCAGTCTGCCAATTACCAAGCATATAGGTCCCACTTCCCATACAAACATTTTATAATATGACTTATATACTCAAAACTAATTTTGTAACTTTAATATGTAATAAGTAAAATTATAATTTAATTAATCGACACAAATCTTTTACAATAAGGTTCACTCTTCATCATTTTCCTTTTGTTTCCTTCATCTTCATTCATTAGGATATCTAAAAGTTTGAAGATGTTTAGAGAAAGTTTAAGAGATTAACAAAGATTTCTGTTATGTGGCCTTCGTCAAAAGTTTGAGATGAACATTAAATCTAAGAAAGATTTATATAAATGGTGGTTATCGCTATATTTTCCCCTTGTCTTTCTATATTTGTATTTATTTATTTTATTCTTCCTCTTGGATTGATGACAACAAGCAATTTTTTGGGCATTTCTAATCTTACTGGTAATGCATTACTGCCCTTTCTTATAATACCTTTTTTTTTTTCTCATTTTTATCTTCACTCCAAAATCATTAATTTATTTTCTCTTCAAGTGAAAAATAAAGGTTTATAGACAAGTTGTATTTGATAATTGAGACAATTGAGAAAATTTGCAGCAATGTTGTAAATACATAGTTCTTCTCTTGGAATAAAAATCTAGGAGAATATAGTAACTAAGATAATAATAATTATGATATTTCTTTTGATTAATTCAATGATCCTACTAAAGTGAGAGTTGCAATAATCTAAATTAAAACCTTTTATAACATCCTTTTTGGCGATAATTGGTTGAATTGTTACAATTTAATCATATGCTTTTAAGAGAAAATTTTTTATTTTTTCCAACTAAAGGTGCCTACCTCTTTGTTGTTGATAACATTTATCTTGCCAAATATTTAAACCTGATTGTTTACGAATAATGGTAGTATAGTCTTGCATAAAACATTTTTTTGGTAGGAGGGAGCGGAGGGGGGCTTTTTTTGTGCATGCCTTATAGAAGTAACTGGAATTACCTTATTATAGGCATACCGATAAGTTTCCAATTTTGGTTTTAGAGAAAATTGCTGTTGCTTCTCTTTAGCTATTCCCCTTCTGATGTATAACTTTAATCTTTATCCCTCTAGTTGCTTTCTGGTTTTAGCTTCTTTACTCTTTCTACTCCTTTCTCTAGTTAGTTTCTTCTAGCTTTTCTTTTGTTATTGTACTTCCAACTTCTTGCCCTCCTTCCTTCCTCCTAGGTTACAACGGCATTTTGGAAATTTTCACCCTCCGACTTATGGCTATCACTTCCAAATTACTATTTTTAGTTAATTTCTTAATAGGTGAGATCTTTCCCATGACTGCTGTGCAAAGTCTTTTCTATTATAAGGCCTCTCCATATCCCTGACCAATCTCCTCCTGTCCTACCTTTAATAGAAAAATACCTAGAAACCCATGATACAATGTCAAAAGTACTACGGAGACTTTGAGGAGTAGCAAAAAAGCACCGTAGTGCAAAAGCACTACGGTGACATTGGAGTTTTGATAGCAAAAGTCGCTACGGTGCAATTGCAC
>JAOTAX010000198.1:40588583-40612020 GCA_025629825.1 Erythroxylum guanchezii | reverse complement strand
ACATATAAGCCTTATAACTTAAAACCTTAAGTGAACTTCCAACAATGCCCTTCCTTTTTGCCTTAAAAACTGACACCATCATTCTTTATTTCGATCAGATAAATGAAGCAATTTGACAAAACTTTCTTCTAGACAATTATTCCTCTATGTCTTATGTTTCCAACTCTTCAAGAATCAGATCGATCGGAGGCCGGACGAAAGAGTTATGGCCAAAATACTTTCAGATCATTACAAAACCGAGGCTGAACACTACACCTAATTTCAATCCAGAAATCGAAAGTCTTAGAGGCTAAATTGCCGTTTGGCTTCTTCAGATAACTTATAGATCCATGTCTCTAGTTTAATTTGAAACAATCAGATCGATTGGAGCTCTATATCTCAGGATATCTCCAAAATACTGAAGTCTGTTTAGAAAGATATCTAACTCATAACCTTTTAATTGATCATCTCATTTTGATTTGATCGGTCATTCTCAATTCAATATCAAAACCAATAAATTTAGTATGGAGAGAAAGAGGGATATCTTAGGAATCCAACGCTTTAAAAATTAGATCGATCGGAGGTCAAACAAAGAACTTATGGTCAAACAAGTGAAGGGAGGTCGACCAGCGCTCGCTCGCTCGGTCGGCCAGCTCTCGATCGGTCGATCGGACAGCTCTCACTCGATCGATCGGCCAGCGCTCGCTCAGTCAGTCTGCCAACTCTCGCTCGGTCGGTCAGCAAGAAGATCAATCGGCCGTAGAAGATCGGTCGGCCGCAAGAATCGGTCGGTCATAAGAAGGTCGATCAGCCGCAGAGTTTCACAGTCCAACATCCTATCCTCCAACTTTCATATCTTCTGACTCAAAACTTCAAATTTTGCAAATTTGGTATCGATGGAAAGATAAAAGAACCCTCTACAACTTTCATGAAGGATTTAAAAACCGGATCGGCCTCTAAAGGGGTCAAAAAGTCCACATAAGATGGCTGATCGATCAGCCCACCTGAACAGCAACAGAACTTATAAACCTTATAACTTTCTACTCCCTTGTCCAAATATTCCATACTTTATATCAATGGAAAGATAAAAACATAATCTACCAATTTCATAAAGAACTTAAAGCCAAAATCAGTCTCTATAATGGTCAAAAATTCAATCAAACTTTATGTCCTAATCAACTCTTCCTAAACAACTTCCAAATTTCATACTTTATGGCGTTAGAAAACTGGAAACATAAGCTGCAGCTTCCATTAAGACCACTTTGACTAATTTCATCTAGATCAGTACAGTTTTGCCGTTGAAGTTTCTGAACACCATTCCTACACTTAGGATGGTTTATCAACACATCAACTTCACTTATTCCTTCACTTCCACACACTCTTCGGTATCATCAAGCTTCACTTCAACCAATTCATCTCAAACACAAAATTTAAAACTCCAACATGCTATTCCCAAGCAATAACTCAACAACAAACTCAACAATGAAGACATATGCACATACACATTCCTTTTTGCAAAGTCATACACAAACTCATACACTATCTATAAAGCAACACCATCATACACAAAACACCCATTTCATGAATTACCCTTAAAATATCATTGCAATTGCTCCAATTAACATTACCCAAGTAAAAAATTAAACACCACTAATCCCTCATTCCATTTCATTTAATAAATCAAATTTCTAGAAGAGAGTATGACCACTTTTCTAAGTCAATGGAAAGACAAGATATACAGGAACACTTTTCTAGAAGAGAGTATGACCAAATTACTTCATTTTCACCTTCTGATTGTACGTGAATAGTAGACCCGAAAGGGGTGTCTTGGAAAAAAATCTGAAGTGATTCAATGAGAAATGAATTGTGAATTCAATGGTTTTAGTGAAGCATAAACCTAAGTATAAGTTATACTTAGATATGGAATGATATCCGAGATTATCATGAACATGCATTGTACATAATTCATTTCATACATGTGCATTATTGAATACTTATGATTGTACAAATTGTGATATTGTGTATATTATTTGTTATAGAGGAGCAACCGGAACGTCAACCTCCAGACGTTGTCAGATCTTCCAGGCATTAGCTTCGGGAGCAACTTGTGAGTAACCTAGATGGTCTCACTTAATTACTTGCTTGCTTAATTTATGTTTTGAATGATAAATGAATATGCTTGATTGCAGATTCCAGACAGGAGATCCGATGATTGTGTAACGTGGATTGAAATATTGAAGTGCTGCTTGAATGTGAACGTGAAGACCTATGTGCTTTATAATGTGATTGATTTTGGTACATGCATTCCATTCATGAATGCACAATCAGATAATGACAGTTGTGACCAGAGTAGCCACTGATTAGAGCTTAAAGCTCAACGAGTGAAACTGAGCCTCGAGCTCAAAAGTGATTCAGAGTCTTAGGCTCAACGTTTAATGAGCCCTATATGGGACAGTTCAAGCACTCGATCACAACAACATAATAATTAGAAAAGTGCCTCATGAGCATTTTATATGTATCTTGTTGAGTATGTTTGATTGAGTGAAATGCAAAATTGCTTATGCTTAAGTGAAAATGTGTTATTCATGTAAAATGCAAAGTTGTGAAATAATTGTGTTGTGAATTGATGTGTTGCATGGATTGAGTGAACCATTAATGATGGTTACCTCATTGAGTTCGCAAAACTCACCAAAATTGCAACGTTATCTTTTCAGGACCGAAAGACGACTCTAGCTACTGAAAGGCTTTACCAGCTGTGTAGATTGTGATTGGCAAGAGAAGTCAAGGCTCAAAGGTGGGTCAACTGGGATTTTTGGATAGATTAGTTAGATTTTGTATATTTTCCTCTTTCATGTAATACTTTTTATTAGGTTTTGATGATGTATATATAGAAAATATTAAAAGACACAATATAGACATTCAGGTTTTATAAAATGAAATGAGGAAAAAGTTGGTTTTAAAATATTGTCGTTTTTTCTATTAATGCTTTATAAGTGAATATTGATATGATACCATGAGAAGTGAACTTAGTGATCAAACGTAGCTCGCCGTTATCGTAGATTATGTACTGGAATGACCTCCGAGCATTCCGGTGTGTACCTTGCGGTAAGGGGGCACTACATTTAGGTGGTATCAGAGCATGGTTGGCATCTGTTGGGACATATAGAATGTTAAGCATGAAATATCATGAAAAATGTGAATAATGATTGAAGTCATTGTTTGTTATAGGTCATCCGCTCTAGGTGATCAGATTGATCAACCAGCTGACCAAAGATCTGTAGGAGCCAGTAGGGAGTCCTCGGTGCCTCAATCTGAGGAGTTACCTCCTAGAGTTCCTAAAAGAAGGGAGAGGAGGTATGATAGGCTGTGGAAGCAAGGAGCTGTGGATTTCTATGGCAACACAGACCCTGCTGAGGCCAAGGGATGGTTAGAGAGGACAGAAAGGGTATTTGATCAGATGGACTGCGAGCCTGATGAGAGGTTTGATTATGCAGTGTCTTTACTGCAGAGCCCAGCATATCAGTGGTGGAAAATTATTCCAGGCAGTACCACCAGGCCTTGCCAGTTGAAGTGGGAAGACTTTCTGAGGGTCTTCAGAGACAACTACATGCCCAAAATCTATTTGGACATGAAGATGCAGGAGTTCTTAGAATTGAAGTAAGGTAGGATGTCAGTGGCTGAATATGAGATCCTATTTAATGAGTTGATGGTTATGCTACTGCCCTAATCCCTACAGAAGAAGACAAGTGTAGGAGGTTTGAGAATGGACTTAATATGGAGATCAGAACAAGGTTGACGCGGTCAAATCTGGGTACTTTCATTGAGTTGAGAGCTTCTTCAATTAGAATTGAACAACTGATGAGGGAGAAACAAGCTGAGACTGGGTAAGGGTCCAGAGAGAAGAGGCCTAGTGAGAATCAGGGCAGTTCTAGCAGGAGCTTCATTAAGTGCCATAATAGAGCATTCAGATCATCAGGTGGATCTAGGCAGTCAAGATCTGGGCAGAGGGGCAGGTTTTCACAGACTAGCAGTGAAATGGGTACAAGACATAATCAATTTCCAGTTTGTGAGTATTATGAGAAGAGACATGATGGTGAGTGTTAAAGACTGAATGGAGCTTGCCTCAAATGCGGCTCCATGGACCACCAAATCAGAGATTGCCCTGCTACTTTAGGAGCTCAGTCTGCTATTAATGGGCGATCTAGGAGTAATACCACAGTCCAGTAGAGTAGAGGTGGTGGATCTGGACAAAAAGGTCGAGGTAGAGGCAGGGTGAGTTCTGGGAGTTCTTCTGGGAGGACTGAGGCGCGGGGCAACCGACCGCAGTCCCAGGCCAGGGTCTATGCTATGATCAGGCAGGAGGCCCAGGACCCACTAGATGTAGTGGCAAGTGCGGTTCTCATTTATGATTTTGAGGCATTTGCACTGCTAGATTCAGGATCCACACACTCCTTTATTGCACCACATTTGGCATGTAGACTGCATTGTGTTAGGGAGCTGTTATAGTATAGGCTAGAAGTGAGTACACCTCTAGTGTAACATCCCATTACTTGTGGGAGGGTTAGAATAGTAAATGTGAGTGATCTATGAGAGGCTTAAAAATGCTTCTTTATGCTCATGCATAATATGCCATACACTTATACATGAATAGTGAATTTATTTGCACATGAAAAAAATTGTACATGCATTCATGAATAATTTCGGGTATAATTGGATTGATTTATGAATTTTTGAGAATTATGAATGTTTGACATGGGAAATATTAGTGATTAGTGGAAATATGGTATTTGTGAATTTTGGAGAATTTAGGAATAAATTTTGGGAATTGTAGAAAATAGAAAAAGGAAATTAAAAGGAAGCTTTGGAGATGGTTGGATTGTAAAAATGAAAGTTAAGAGAGTTAGTTTCAAAAGAAACTAAGTTAGAGCTTAGGTAGTGGGAGAGTGACAAGTGTCACTTAGGCTTTTGTACTCTTGCTAGAAGTAGGTTACTATTCTTTGAGAGTTGACAGGTTAAGTCTTGTCTAAGTCCCTTCTTTATTATCATCTTTTTCAAACTTTCTTTTGAAAAAACACAGAGTTTTCCATCAAATACCTTATAAGAAACTTTTATACTTTTCCTTTCCTCCACCAAACCCACTTTGCCATTTGTGTCCTCTACCCTAAGAATAACCAGAAGCTGGTCATTGTACTCAGTAAAGTACGTAAAACGTGTGGAGTTAGGGCTTGAAGATTTTGGAGTTTTCAGCAGGTAAGTGGTGAAGAAATCCCCTAGAGTTGGGGATTTGTGAAATAAATTTAATAAGTTACTATCATGGATTTGTGAAATAAATTTGATAAGTTACTATCATCTGCATGGAAAATGGCATTTACATGTTTGTTCATAAATACTGTGTTGTTGGGGATGAAGTATCTGGTGATAGTGTTAATTTAGTGTTTTGAAAGACTATAAGCGATTGGGTGTTGTAAAATATTGAAATGTTGAAAATCTGAAAAAAAAAATGTTCACTGAGTGTGCTTCAATCTGTTAGCCATAGCTTTTCCTCTAGATGTCCAAACTAGATGATTCTTGATTTGGATTAAACTACAGATATATGACAACATTTCTTATGAAGACATTGAATTTCAGTTCTGTCTCTAAGAATCTCAAAATTACATGAAGTTAAGAATTTGGTGCAGTACGTTGGTGTATGAATGGAAAATTCGTCTTCGGACTTTAAGGGCAAATTTGGGAGTGATATAAATATATTTTAGCAACGTTGCCTTCTGGAAAGTTTTAGATCTTTCTTTTATCTTTCCAACGGTATATCGTATGACAATTTTGGACATCGGAGTCAAAAGTTATGATCCATGTAAGTGGAGACATTCTGGGGAAGAAAATGAGACGGAAGAAAATAAGACGGAAGAAATGAGACGCAAGAAAATGAGACGGAAGAAAATGAGACCGAAGAAATGAGACGAAAGAAATGAGACAGAAGAAAATGAGACGATAGAAATGAGACGATAGAACTAAGACGAAAGGAAAGTGAAACGATGCAAAAGTGAGATGATATAGAAGTCAGACGATAGAATTGACATTCTAAGTCTTCATAAAGGTTGTAGATCTAGAAGTCTTCTTTCCAATAGTCTAAAAACGAAGTCCATCTAACACCTGCAATGAGAGTTATAGCAATTGCGCCAAAGCATATACATTATGAGTAAAGAGAGGAACATGTTGGATCCTTTTGGTCATAACTTCTTCTCTAGACATCCAAATGACTTGATTCTTGAACCATTGGATTTGTAAGACTTTGATCTACTTCTCCACCAAAAATCTTAGCCATTTGAAATGAATGAAGAAAGATTTAGTGAAAAATATGGGACGGGTACAGTGAGTGTGCTCTTAAAGGATATGAACTGGTATTATTCCACTGAACTTACTTCAGTATTTTGATGATTTCTGGAGCTCTACTGATCCAAATGAGATGATTTTTGTTTTTGGGTAAACTAGAGACATGGTGATACAAATGGTATGAAGAAATTGGAATCTAATTCAATCTCTAAGATGCTTAAATTCTAGATGGAAGTTTTATATAGTAAATTGTTTTTGATTAAGAACAGTCCGAAATTGTTTGAGATATATCTCCCGCATTTCTGAACGAAATTGAGTGATTTTGGAGTCAATGGAAAGATAAGACATAGAGGAATATTTTTCTAGAAGAGAGTTTGACCAGATTACTTCATTTTCACCTTCTGATTGTACATGAAAAGTAGACCCGAAAGGGGTGTCTTGGAAAAATCTGAATTAATTCAATGAGAAATGAATTGTGAACTCAATGGTTTTGAGTGAGGCATAAACCTAAGTATTAGTTATACTTAGATGAGTTTTGGTATGAGGATAGTGTTGTGCAAAATTTATGGAGTGATACCCGAGATTATCATGAACATGCATTGTATATAACTCTTTTCATACATGTGTATTATTGAATACCTATGATTGTACAACATGTGATAATGTGTATGTTAATTGTTATAGAGGAGCAACTGGAACGTCAACCTCCAGACGTTTTCGGATCTTCTAAGCATTAGCTTCGGGAGCAACCTGTGAGTAACCTAGACGGTTTCTCTTAATTATTGTTTGCTTATGATTATGTTTTGAATAATGAATGAATGCAATTTGATTGTGGATTCCGGACAGAAGGTTCGATGATTGTGTAATGGAGATTGCGATATTGAAGTGCTGCTTGAATGTGAATGTGAAGAACTATGTGCTTATAATGTGATTGATTGTGGTACATGCATTCCATTCATGAATGCATAATCAGATAATGGTAGTTGTGACCAGAGTAGCCACTGATTAGAGCTTAAAGCTCAATGAGTGAAATTGAGCCTCGAGCTCAGCAGTGATTCAGAGCCTTAGGCTCACCATTTAATGAGCCTTATATGGGACAATTCAGCCACTCGGTCACAACAACGTAATAATTGGAAAAGTGTCTCATAAGCATTTAATATGTATCTTGTTAAGTATGTTTGATTGAGTAAAATGCAAAATTGTTTGTGCTTAAGCGAAGATGTGATATTCATGTACAATGCAAAGTTGTGAAACAATTATTTTGTGAATTGATGTGTTGCATGGATTGAGTGAACCATCGATGATGGTTACCTCATTGAGTTCGTAAAACTCACCAAAATTGCAACGTTGTCTTTTCAGGAACGAGAGATGACTCTAACTACTGAGGCTCTACCAACCTTGTAGATTGTGTTTGGCAAGAGAAGTTATGGCTCAAAGGTCGGTCAGCTGGGATTTTTGGCTAGATTAGTTAGATTTTATATATGTTCCTCTTTTATGTAGTACTTTTGTATTAGGTTTTGATGATGTACATATAGAAAATATTGAAAGACAAAATGTAGATACTCGGGTTTTATGAAATGAAATGAGGAAAAAGTTGGTTTAAAAAATATTGTGGTTTTTCTATTGATGTTTTATAAGCACATTTTGATATGATGCCATGTGAAGTGATTGTAATGATCGAACGTAGCTTGCCCCTTATCGTAGATTATGTAACGGAATGACCTCCAGGTGTCCCAATGTGTACCCTACGGTAAGGGGGTGCTACATCTAGGTAATACTATTGTCTTAGGAGAGGTCTACAAGGGGTGCTCGATTAAGATTGATCAAGTAGAGTTTAAGGAAAACCTGATTGTATTACAGTTAAGGGAGATAAATGTGATTCTAGGCATGGATTGGCTCACTGCCCATAGGGCCATCATGAACTGCTACACCAAGGAGGTAGTGCTGAAGTCTCTTGGTCAGCCAAGGGCAGTTTTCAGAGGAGTTAGTCAGGCAGTGCCAGCCAAGATGATATCATTCATGAGTGCACTGAGATTAATGCAGGGAGGATGTAAGACTTATCTGGCCCACATCATTGATACTAGAGTAGAGTAGAGTGTACTGGACATTCCAGTGGTTAGGGAGTTCTTAGATGTGTTTTCTGATGAGTTACCTGGTTTATCATCAGATCAGGAGACAGAGTTCACAATTGATTTAGTTCCAACTGCTGGTCCTATATCTATTCCTCCATATAGGATGGAACTTGTGGAACTAAAGGAGTTGAAGGCTCAGCTTCAGGAGTTGTTCGAAAAGCGCTTTATTAGACCCAGTGTTTCACCATGGGGAGCTCCAGTGCTATTTATGAAGAAGAAAGATGAGACTTTAAGGTTATGCATTGATTATAGGCAACTGAATCGGGTGACAGTGAAGAACAAGTATCTATTCCCTAGAATTGATGATTTTCTTGATCAGTTACAGGGAGCTCAGGTGTTTACTAAGCTAGATCTGAGATCAGGGTATTATCAGTTGAAGATAGTAGAGGCTGATGTACATAAGAGTGCATTCAGGAGTAAGTATAGGCACTATGAGTTCTTAGTGATGCCGTTTGGGTTGTCTAATACGCTGGCAACTTTTATGGCCTTGATGAATAAGGTGTTTCAGCCCTATCTGGATCGATTTGTGATTGTGTTTATTGATGATATCTTGGTGTATTCGAAAAGTAGAAAGGAGCATGCTGAGCATCTGAGAGTCATCTTACAGATTATGAGGGAGAAGCAGTTGTATGCCAAATTCAGTAAGTGTGAATTTTGGCTGGATCAGGTTGTATTTCTGGGGCATATAGTGACTGGAGATGGCATACAGATAGATCCAAAGAAGATTGAGGCAATAATAAATTGGGAAGCTTCGAGAAATGTGTTAGAGATTCGAAGCTTCCTAGGATTGGCCGGGTATTACTGAAGGTTTGTCTAGGGGTTTTCTCTGATCTCAGCCCCTCTGGCAAAACTTCTGAGGAAGAATGTAGTATTCAGATGGAATGAAGAGTGCCAGAAGAGCTTTGAGGAGCTAAAACATTAGTTGACTACTGCACCAGTGTTGACTATTCCATCAAGGACTAGAGGATATGTGGTGTATAGTGATGCTTTGCATCAAGGATTAGGGTGTGTACTGATGCAGTATGGCAAGGTGATTGCTTATGCATCGAGACAATTAAGGTCTCATGAGATCAACTATCCAGTATATGATTTAGAGCTAGCTGCGGTGGTTTTTGCTCTAAAAATTTGGAGACATTATCTATATGGAGAGACTTTCCATATATACATAGATCATAAGAGTTTGAGATATTTGCTGAGTCAGAGAGAGATGAACTTGAGACAGAGGAGATGGATTGAGTTACTGAAGGATTATGACTGCACTATTGAGGAGATGGATTGAGTTACTGTAGATATTGAATTCTGGCAAGCCATCAGAGTGGAGCTACACTTCCTTCTACAGATAACGTATAAGTGTGCTATGATGTTGACAGAAGAAATGCAAAAGCAAAACATCATCTAATCTTTGCACTATCTCTAGAAGAATATAAGAAGATATCTTACTACTTTACAGTAAAGAAAATGTGGGATAAATTACAAGTCACCTTTGAAGGAATGAATGAGGTAAAGAAACATAGAAGAAGCCTTTTAGTGCATTAATATGAAACTATTGGCATGAAACAGGGAGAAACCATAGATGAATTCTTCGGATGATTCAACAATGTCATCACGACCTTAAAGAACTTGGAAAAGATATATCCCAATGATAAGCTCGTAACGAAGATTCTAAGGTCACTACCAAAGGAATGGAGATCTAAGGTGATAACTCTAGAAACTGCAAAAGATTTAAACACTATTTCACTCGACTGGCTACGAGAAAATCTGATGATTCATGAAACCAAGCTTAGGTGAGATGAAGGATCCTCCTACAAAAAAGGAATGGAACTAAAAGCAATTGATGAATCAAATGATAATGAAAGTGGCACTAAGTTGCAAATAGATGGAGATGACGAGTTCAATTTCATGGTCAAAAAATATGTTTGCTTCTATTAAAAAAGCTGGAGAAGAAAAGAGAAGGAAACAAGAAAGCTGGAAACAACAGGTTCCTATCAAAAGGCAGCAGTAACAATAGCAATACACAAAACAATCAAATCATATGTTATCACTGCAAGAAGCCTAGACACATAAGACCAGAATGTCCTCTTCTTTAAAAGGTCAAGTCAGAGAACAAAAAACCCATAAAGCAAGTGATGACTACAACCTGGTCAAATGAAGATTTTGAAAACTTTAAAGAAGAAGAGTCAAAAGAAGTCAGCAATATTTGCTTTATGGCTGAATTAGGAGACAATGAGGTACATTATTTTGACTATGATATTAAAGTTGATGAATTGAAAAATGCATATCATGAATTGTAATATCAGTTCAAAAAGTTGACAGTGAAGCATTTCAAAGAAGTTTAGAAGTCCAAAAACAATTAAGCATCTCTAAAGAGTAAGATTAAATCATTGGAATCTGTGAATGAGAATTTGGCAACCAAGAATATGTCTCTTGAGCTTGATTACAAGCAACGGGTTTCTAAAAAGGAAGTTTTGGAAGAAAAAGTAACCAAGTTGGAAAATACTTGACTTATGAATGATTCTAATAAAGTGGGACAATTAGAAGAAAAAGTTGCCGCCCTAGAACTTGAAAAAGAGAAATGTGCTGGAAAGATCTTATCTATAAAAAAAGATCTTGCAAATTTCATTGATAGAAGGGATAACCTTAATGCATTGCTTGGTAATGGTAAATGCATTTTTTTATAAGGCTGGAATAGGTTACAATGAAAACAATAATATTAGGCCATACAAGAATTTCTTTGTTAAATCCAGCAGTAGCTATAGCCAAAACAACAGGAACCTGACACATGGTAGAAATTATAACAACCTTCATTCATCTATTTTATGCTTCTACTGTGGTAGACATGGTCACATTAATCATTCTTATTATTTTTTTAAAATGGAGAAATTATCTCAATTGTATGTTTGGAGATCGAAAGGTCAAGTTACTAACCTGAAAAGACCCAGAAAAAATTGGGTACCTAAAATGAGATAATACTTTCTGCAGATATGCTTCAAAATGAAGACAAGAGAAAATCAATAGATAGTTGATAGTGGTTGTTCGAGACACATGACAAGTGCAATATCACATTTCAACTACATTGAAAGAAAAAATAGAGGTAATGTTGTCTTTGCCAATAAAAACAAGGCAAAAGTCACTGAAATTGGTAAAATTAGTGACTCTATTTCTGTTTCTCTTAATAATGTTCTTTTTGTTGATTGATTGAAACATAACTTGATGAGTGTAAGTCAATTATGTGATAAGGGTTACAGATTTACTTTCTATGTATCACATTGTGAAATTATTGATAATCTTAATGACAATATTGTATTTGTTAGTCCTAGAAATCAAAACATATAATGTGTTAAATTGGAAGATATGTCTTCACAAAGTGTTAAGAGTTTTGTTTCTATAGAAAAAGATTCTTTTATCTGGCACAGAAGATTTGAACATGCTAGCATAAGCATTCTACCAAAATTGTCCAAAAATGAGTTAGTAAGAGGACTATCGACTTTGAAGTTTGAAAGCAATCAGGTTTGTGAGGCCTACTTAAAAGGTAAACAAGTTAGAAGCAGCTTTCCTCCTAAAAATAGTGTCTACTAACTAACCGCTTGAACTTATGCACATAGACTTATTTAGTCTAACTATAACTCAAAGATTTAATGGTAAACATTACGACTTTGTTATAGTAGATGATTATTCTTACATGAATTTATTTTCTATCAAATAAGGATGATAATTTTGAAGTCTTTGAGAAGTTTTGCAAAAAAAAATCAGATTGAAAAAGAATAATGCATTACATCTATTCGGAGCAATCATAGAGGATAATCGATAACAAAAAATTCGAATATTTCTATAATAAAAATGGGATATCTCACAATTTTTCATGCCCAAGGACTCCTCAGCATAATGAAGTTGTTAAGAGAAAGAACATGATTCTTGTTGATATGGCCAGAACAATGCTATACAAAAGTGGTCTACCTTATGGTTACTGGGCAGAAGCCATGTCAATTGTTTGTTACATACTTAACAGGTGCCTTATAAGACGTATTCTAAAAAAGACACACTATGAATTATGGAAAGGAAGAAAATCGAATGTCGCTTACTTTTGAGCATTTGATTGCAAGTGCTTCGTTCTAAATGATGGAAAAGACAACCCTGGAAAGTTCGATGCGAGATTAGATGAAGTTATCTTTTTAGGCTATAGTACTGCTAATAAAGAATTTAGAGTTTACAATAAAAGAACAAAGAAGATAAAAGAATCAATACACGTCGTATTTGATGAAACGTTACCCTCGACAACATCAGTTTATTCAGATGATGAAGAGGATCCCTTGGCTTCTATAAATACATCACAAACTCAAACAATAATATCTTCGGAATTACAAGATCAAGAAGGCCCTTCTAAAGCTAGGACAGAACAGGCTCCTTCCTCTCAGCAGGAGCTAAGAGAATAGAGAGGCCTTGATATACATCAATACATTCTAGGAGATCCCTTTGAAAGTCTAAGAACTAGATCATCCTTCAAAAATAACTTTGTTGCCCTCATTTCATAATTAGAATCAAAGACCATTGAAGAGGCTCTTATTGATGAAAATTGGGTTTCAGCCATGAAAGACAAACTAAATCAGTTTGAAAAAAACAAAGTTTGGAATCTGGTACCTCGTCTGAAAAACAAGTCATTCATTGGAACTCGTTGGGTATTTCGAAACAAACTTGACAAAAATGATAAAATGGTAAGAAACACAGGTAGGCTTGTAGCTCAAGGTTATAATCAATAGAAAGATATTGATTTTGATGAAACTTATGTACCTGTTGCTAAACTAGAATCGATTAGAATTTTACTTGCTTTCGTATGTTATAGAAACTTCAAATTGTTCCAAATGGATGTCAAAAGTGCATTCTTAAATAGATATATTAACAAAGAAGTGTTTGTTAAGCAACCTCCAGGCTTTGAAGATTAAAATCATCCTGACTACGTGATGAAGTTGACTAAAGTCCTGTATGGTCTAAAACAGACCCTTCAAGCATAGTATGAGAAGTTAAGTAATTTTCTGGTTGAAAATAACTTCGAAAGAGGAAGGTAGATAAAACCTTATTTATTAACAAAAAAGAGAATGATTTACTCATAGTGCAAATATATGTTGATGACATAATATTTGGTACTATTAATCAATGTTCTATGAATAATTCTCAGCATTAATGTAGGGGAGTTTAAAATGAGTATGATGGGAGAACTATCTTTCTTTCTTAGATTACAAATCAGACAAACAAAAAAAGAGATCTTCATCAGCTAAGACAAATACACAAGGGAACTCATTAAAAAGTACCACTTCGAAAACACCAAACCTATGGGTACTCCTATATATATTAGAACTAAACTTAATAAGGATAAAAAAGGCAAGGCTACGAATGAGGCAAAGTACAGAGGAATGATCAGGTCACTATTATATCTTACAAGCTCAAGACCAGACATTATGCTTAGTGTGAACCTTTGTGCACGTTTTCAATCAGATCCAAAAGAAAGCCACCTCCAAACAGTCAAGAGGATCTTTCGTTATCTTCATGGAACTGTGGATTTTGGATTGTGGTATCCAAAAACTGATTCATTTGACTTAGTTGGCTATTATGATGTAGATTATGTAAGAGATAAAGTCAATAGGAAAAGCACAAGTGGTCACTATCAATTTTGTGAAGGAAGCCTAGTTTCTTGGTCTTGCAAGAAACAAAATTGCACAACGCTTTTAACAACCGAAGTGGAATATATAGCAGCAGCCAGTTGTTGTACCCAAACCTTATGGATGAAACATCAACACCATAATTTGTTTCTAAACTATCATCATATTCCTATATTATGTGACAATATCAATGCTATTAATCTTTCTAAAAATCATGTGCATCATTCTAGGACTAAGCATATAGAAGTCAAACATCATTTTCTTAGAGATCATGTTTTAGAATGAACTATTGATCTTTTACATATTAATACTAAAAATCAAGTAGCTGATATCTTTACTAAGCCATTTTCGGAAGAAAGATTATGTTCACTAAGAAAAGAGCTTAGTATGTGCAGATTATCTGACATTTAATTGTGTTCGAAATATTATGCTACTCTTTTTTACAAGTATTAGCAGGCTCCTTCTAAAGGAAGGCCCTTAGTAGGTTATATGCGTTAATTAGAAGGCTCCTATCAGTTCAAAAGGAAGGACTAACCCTTTTTTTTCTGAAAGTTTCAGTTATTTCTATTCATGATTTTATTCTTGCATATTCATGAGACCCTCACTGGTCTGTTTGATCTCCTTCCATTCTTTTTGATAATGACAAAGGGGGAGAGTAGATATATTTTTTGATAATGACAAAGAAGGAGAGTAGACACATTTTGATAATGATAAAGGGGGAGAGTTAAGTTGATATATTTTGCTTTGCATGATTTTAAGCATAATGAAATTCTAATATATGATATATTTACATATTAGTATTTGAAAAGCTCCTTCTAATGAGATTGTGAGTAAGAACCTATAAAGCTTAGAGGTATCTTTCAAAATCCTTTATTATCATTTAAATTTTGAAAATATATCTATTATTAGTTGTCATCATCAAAAAAGGGGAGATTGTTAGCTCAAGGTTTATTATTAATGTTTTTGATGATAATGTTATAATATTTCAAATTTTAAATTAGATTTATTTTCTTGTATAAATAACAATAAAATTCTTAAATAGAAATAAAATCATAGGATAAATGCTTCCTTTCTTGCAGGAAACTTCCTAATGAAATTACCTTATCTATTTCACAATATCTTGAAGGATCTTATTAATCTCATTGGATTTATTTCCTAGTATAGGATTCTGTTAATCAAATAATTCAGCAATCAGCTCCATGATATCGAAAATTCATCAGATACAAAGTTAACTCAAAATAAAATTGAAGCAACGGTTAGTTGAAGAAAATGTCTATTTAAAGAAGAGTCACTACAGTTGGAAACGAGAAGTGAAGGAAGATAGATTTTTGAAATACATCAACGGCAACAATACTATTGAAAGTCATACCTTTATTAGATTTCTTGTGCCTTGGAAAGTGAAAATTCTTCTTGACAGAAATCATTGAAGCTTATATCGAGCAAATCAAGTCGTACCTTTATCAAATATCTTATGCTTTAGAAAGTGAAAATTCTTTTAAGAGAGAGACCATTAAAACTCATAACGAGCAAATTACTTTGTCATTCGTTGAGAGCTTGTAGAGACCAGCTAAATACTACTAGCGTGGAAGGTTGAAGAATCTTAAAAAATATTCACTTGTGAGTTTAGAGAGGCTAGTCAAATTTACTATTCCGTGTTTTATAATGTAATACTTAAGTTAGATACTTGAGGACTGGACGTAGACTTGGGTTATAAGTCAAACCAATATAAATTGATCGTGTCGTTCTTTCTCTCCTCTTAACTTTTAAATTTTTGTATTATATTGTTTGCGTTTTGATTTCGTAAGAGGCTCCTTTTCTTTTAAAATAAACTCCTTCTGTTTTTAACTTCGCAAGAGATTCCTTTCAGTTTAACAGACTCCTTTTTAACATGTTTTATCGTCTAACAAACTCCTGTCACTTAACATGCTCTTATCGTCTGACAGGACCCAATTTTTTTATAATGTTTAATTAGGCTCTGTCTATTATACGAATTAAAAGGAACTTGCAAAAATTTTTAAAGTCATACACAATTCATCCCCCTCTTGCGTGTATTTGTTTTATCATGTATGACTTTAAAAAAAGGATTTATAAAGATATGAGTGTTATATTTTAATATTTTTTTGAATATTTTCATAAGAATTTATGCTTGTGTTTTAATTTGCTTCAGTTGGTCAGTCTAAATTAAATCCTATTTGCCTATGTTCAAAATAAAAAGTAATTATTTAAATTAATGTTAGAAACTAAACTAAAAAAAGTACTAGTTAATGAACATAAAATTTATTTTTGATTATATAAAAATGTAATCTCTTAATAAAATTAGTCTCATCTTATAACTAAAACTAAAAAAAGATTTTTAATAATTTTATCTATTAAAATTAACATTAAAATAATTTTTTAGACGTAATAACTATTTGTAGAAATATTTTTATGTTTAAAATTATTTAAATATAAAAATATATTTTAAATTTAATGATTTAATTCTTCTTAATTACAAAATTTAATCCCAGTATTAATAAGTACAATGAATACAACTGGAAACTTTCCTGCTCAATCCAATCTTTGAATCTAACATTATAGAAAATTTTGGTTAGTATAAAATAATTTGGTAGCGATTTTTATATTGTACAATACCAAATCTAATGATACTTATTTTATTTAATTAAAAATGGAATAATTTTTTAAAATAATGATATCGATATGAAAAAAATATTAAAGAAAAAATTTCAACTTGATTTAATTTTTGAATAAACCTGAATTTTTTCAAGTAAATTGAATTCACACTTTATGCTTATCTATCTATATCTCTATGTTTATCTCCATCTCTATCTCTGTCTTTATCTCTCTTCTTTAATTTGAAATAATTTTTTGACACAATTGTCTTTTCGTCCTTTAATTTTTTAATTGCTGAAGTTAAACGCTCCTCATAAGAGCGTTTTCAAAAATCGCGGATTGAGTTCAATCCACCAACTTAATTAATTGATTACTAAACATCATTATTAGTGGTTTGATACAATAAAGCAGTCAAATACCTCTTAATCTACTAAAAAATAACTAACCAGTCATTTACCACACAAGGTCAAAATGTTTTTAGAAAAAAGTCTTATTTGGGCCAAAACATAAGGAATCGAAAAAGTTAAAGTAACACTAACAGTAACACAGAAAGAGTTTAAGATGCAGATTTGCGGGGCTGCAATAAGTGTCCCACCCAAGTCCTGAATGGTAGGCAACGTGAGTCCATTTTGCTTAACCAAAGCCCATGTTGGACCCTTTCGCCAAATTCACCTCTTCGCCTAAAACCTGCCTCCCTTTTTTTTCTTCTGGATATTTTTGTCCCTCTAAAGCTTAACCATGTTTCTAAATCTTATTGGTAAGAGCTTGGCCTTTATTGCGTTTCTAGAGTTTTAATTTTTTCTGACTTTCTACTATCAACTTTAAGATTTCGTAGTGAATCAGGCCTGTATAGCCAGTACAAAGCTAAAAGGCCAGAAACATTCGTTGGTAAGAATCATTATCCAAAGGAAAGTGAATTTTTCTTCTTTAGCTTAAATTTATATGCTTTCGACGAAAACATAAGGTGGGTCGTTGTGAAGTTTTTTTTTTTTTAATTTACTTCTTGTTAAAGCTTTTAACTTTTGGATGCTGGTTTTTGTGCTTAAATGTGTTCTCTTAACAATTTTCCCCATATTTGTGTTGTTGATTTTGTGTGTTTTGTTACTGACAATTTTTACAGTTGATAAATTTTGATAAGCGGCGAATACCGGTATATTAAAATGGCGCTTGCCTCTGGACTTCCCAGAAGTTGTTCAGGTCTCTGTCTTAAATTATCATGTATTTTGATGATCTTTATATATGAGACTGCTATATGTAACTATTGATCTTCCTTTCCTTGTTTTTTCAAAGTTCAGTTAATCCGTACCGTTCCAAACTAGCTTTGGGCATTCCGAGATTTGATCATATCAGATTTGATAATTCCAATGCTAATCATCCAGTATCAACGAGGGTAATTGTTTTAGTTTGTACATTGTATGCCAAGTTTTCTGCAGATTCTCCTTGTTTAGAATTGTGTTTTTGTTCTTACAGATTCCTGGAGGAAGATTTCTATGTTGTCCTGTAGCACAATCTGGCAAAGAGCATGTTCTGTTGTCAGTTGGAAAGAGTGATTATCAATTAAGATATGGAGATGATTTACCTCAGGAGCCATTTTGGCTTAGTTTAATCAAGGACGCCATATGGTATGCTAAGATTTTTTCTTTTCCCTGCCTTTATAAACAAATTGTATATTGTCAGTCAAAAGACTGGAGTTGGCACTTTCGTTGTTTCAGAACTAGGTCTCTGATGCAACTTGAATATGGATAAATGAGAGAGATGTGTGTTTAATAGGTTATGATTGTTTCAGGGGTTTGAAGTCTTTGGTTGTGTTTCTGTTCGAGCAACCTGGACAGCTCAAGTACATAGAGTGGCCAAGCTTTCAGAGCACGGTATGTGTGATTAATGTTTTTTTGGCTTGAAGTTGATACCATTGGGAATAGAATGCCTGTTTTAAGTTCGTTGAAGTTTACAAATAAAAGAAGTATGAGAGTTCTTACTTTTGTGTTGGTGATATTATGCAGCTGAAGACTGCTAGCCTCAGTCTGATTCTTGTTGCTCTGTTCATTGTCTTACTATCTTCAGTGGACTCAGTTCTATGCTATCTATTGGCTTTACTGTTAAGAAGAAGCCCTTGATGGACTCCAAGTCTCATCAAAACTGGCCATTCATTCTCGTTTTTAATGCAAATGCTACTGGGTTTGCAAATTAACAAGGGGAAGCTCCAACTGTCTCTAGCAATGGTTGAAATGAACTTCCGGCAGAAATTTGTGATTAAAAAAACAAAATAGCAGCTAGGCATCGAAATGATCAAGATAGGTATAAACAGCCAAGTTATGTTGAGCTTAGTTTGTAGTAATGATCAAGATGTGTCGATTGGTCTGTCTCTGCATTGTATAAAGTGAAGTAACAATCATGCAGGCATTGTCTAGTTACTCTCTCATACCTGTTTTGCATTTGTCACGTTGGAGTTTTGAGCACCTGTTCCCAGAAATTTGAAATACCAAGTTTTAGGAAATGTTGGCTTCCATTTTCGAAAGAGTATTATTGGCTCTGCTTTTCAACAGCTTTAAATGACTTCAGGATTATCATCAATGACAATTCAAAGTTTAATTACTTGAGCAACTGCTTGCATTCTGAAATAAGCAATAGCTCATTTAGAATCAAACATTACAATTTATCAAATATACTCAAAATCTTTATTTTATAGTATTTTATAATACTATATAAAATAACCTATAAAAGATATATATATATACATCTCATTGAAAATTTATTTAGCTATGGAATTTTATTTGATGTTATTTAAACCAATTTTTGTTTTCTAATTCAAGCTCCTTACAAAATTTGATCATATGTGAACATTTCTTTTAATTTTTATAGCTCCTTTCATAATCTTAACCCTTAAAAATAATTTCAGATATATATATTTTTTAAAATCTTATCAAACATGCATTAAATTATTCAGTACTTAAACAAAATTTCAAATTAAATTTTAAAAAATTGAAATTTTTAGAAGAATAATAATTCAATAGTTAAATTACAGTGCCAACTCCTAACTAAGATATATAATATTTTCATAAATCTTAATATTTAATGATACAAAATAAAAATTATAATACACTGAACGTTTTACTCGTAATTGAGACTATTCAAAATAAATTATCCTAGAATCACGAATAGAGATACAACAAACCCAAAGTTTAATCTCGGAGGAATGTTCATTTAACTCTCCGGATAACCTCCTCTATCAGCCCTTGAAATTCCAAGGTCTCATGATATACAATATTATACAAGATACTGATTCAAACATGACATTTGAATTCATTGCCGACACCGCCAACATCCAAGAATGAAACTATATCAAACCCGTTTTGAAAAAAAATGCAAGCATCAACCTCGATTATAAAGTTTAAGAAAAGGTTAGATTTGATCGCTTAACTATATTTTAAAAATAAAAAGAAAAGAAAAAACTGTTGTCCCAAGTGCTTGGCAAATGGCAAGCCCCCAACTCTACTTTTGTAATCTGAAACCAAACACAGCAATCCACAAACAACCATTGCAATGATATGGAGAGCTTCATATTAACTTGAAGCATCAAGGAATTAAGACAATAACGACGACTTTCTCTTGAGAATTGTGACCAAAACCTTGGTCTGTGACTCTGCTTAAATTCATCAAGACACCAAAAGCATCGAGCAACTGACAAATGACCGACCGTGCTGACCGTGCAATACGCGGCTCAGAAGGAACCATAAAAGAATAGTTATACCAGGAGACATCATTAAATATACTTGAGACCAAAGATTTTGGTAGCTTCGCCTTCAGTAGAGCCTCCATGGCCTTACACTGGTCTATGCTCCATTCATAACCACCTGCGACGAAATCTATCAAGCCCATAAATGCATTAGGTTGTCAATGTTGCATCTTTTGCAGAACGATGGCATATAACGTTTAATTATGGAACACATGATTGCCTAAATACCTTTAATCTCAATCACATAGTGATTCGATAAAAACTTTCCTGAAACTTCTCCAAACACTTCTAGATTTCTCATTTTTGGTTTTTAGCCGCAGCAGCCTGTACTCAAGAAACAGGTCATGAAGTAAGAAACTTGAAAAAAGGTAAAACACACGGAAGAACTAATATTTCTCATAATAAATAATGTTTCTCATTATCTCTTTCTAGTCAAAATATATTCTTTCATCTTTGTTAATAAACAAGAAAAGAGAGACTCCTCGCAGTTTCCAGAGCTTAACACCTATGTTGAAAGTTTTGCTTTGGTGGAAGAATCGTTGTTAAATTCAAAATGCCCGTGCTTCACAACTATCATTTTACAAACAAGTGCCCCAAGCATATAGGTCATAACCAAAAGTTGTATCAAATTTGAAGACATACATTTTCCTCTCAAGGTTGTCTATTTATAATTCGAGAGTACCCAGTAAGGGACAAGAAGAAATTGAAGCATGCATGTCCAAATTATCT
The DNA here is from genome assembly GCA_025629825.1 of Erythroxylum guanchezii. Classification (NCBI taxonomy): domain Eukaryota; kingdom Viridiplantae; phylum Streptophyta; class Magnoliopsida; order Malpighiales; family Erythroxylaceae; genus Erythroxylum; species Erythroxylum guanchezii. The sequence goes on along the minus strand of JAOTAX010000198.1, from coordinate 40,590,856 downwards.
GCAATATGATATATTACAGAGATAAAATGTATTCATCTCACCATTAGAAGCTACAATAACTTCATAACTTCAATTAAGATCAAATTGGGAATGAAATGAGGCACTGACCTTTTGAAGTTTCTCTAAGATAGAATCTTCATATGCTTTATAACCAGCACCAACAAGAGTATTAACACGATCAGATTCCATAGACTGCTGGACATGAGGAAACACTCCTGCTGTAGCTGGTTGAAGAGGAACAACTAGAAGAGGATTAGCAAGATTGCCCAAAATGCTTCCTGTTGCAGCAACCTATGGATAGAGAACATCCAAAATTAGAAACAATACAACATCCGAAGTCCCTTGTTCCCCAAAAAAGAAATAATTTGAAAATTTTATCCTGCAGAACTTACTGCTGCATCTTTAGTTGCCATTACAACAAGGGCAGAACCTCTTTTCTTGGAGCTCTTGATAACAACATCTTCAACATCACCAAATCTTGAGAAAACCTCCCGCAACCTTTCCGCTGTATAACCCTCGCCAATCTTTTCCCAAGAAACTTTAAGCATCTTCTCCTTGTCGGTACTACCCACATTTGCCTTCATTGAACCCTTTGAAGCAGAAGCTGAATCCGGCGTTGTCTTATTAGCATGCATTGCTCGTATCCTTGCAATTTCTTCTTTCAGTTTCTTAGCAATTCTCTCCTCTTCCTCTCGAGCCATGGCAGCTGGATCTGGTGCAAAAGCTGCCTTTTCCCTCTCTTCAAGGTCTGAGACCATCTTCTGCCGCTTGGCACCTTGCTGAGAACGACGTACATGTTGCTCACGTTTAACTCGCAGAAGTTCATCAAACAATTTGCGAGCTTTCTCATCCTTGAGAATCTCATAGGAAGACTTGAGCTTTTGAAAATTGGCATGTGCATTGGGATCGTCAGGGCGCTTATCTGGATGCAATTCTAAAGCCTTAAATTTGTAGGCTTTAGATATTTCCTTTTCAGTAAGCTTAGCTCCTTCTTCACCAGAGGGCAATCCCAGGACAAGATAGTGATCTACATCAGCATCCATCATTATTCTTCTCTGCCGCAAGCACACCACAACTATTACTAAATCAAAATAATGATACAAACAAAATCAAGATTACAAAGGATGTTCAGACATGCTATTCTATTCTACTATTTGTGAACACAACAAATTTAAGTTGTGATGTCCAAATATAAAAGGCAAAAAGTCAGACCTTAGAAGCAATCTTGTTCTTCACCGATTTGGGTCTGCAAGATAGGAAGGCTTTCCGCTTTGGCTATTGTAGGAAGGGTTTTCAACTTTAGCTATTATAGGGAAAAGCGAGGGTATTGCCAGAAGAAATCGAACAAACAAGCAAAGTAGTAGGGAGACTGAATTGACCTCTGAAACAGGGACAATGAAAAAAAGGATCAATATGAGCACATAAACCAAAACAATATGAAATCGAAAGACGTTCTTTTTTATTGAAAGAAACTCATAATTCTAGCCAATAAATAACATTATAAACATATTCATGATTAACATATAACGCTCAGCTTTTGGCTTAACTACAACCAATCACTGAGATAGTGATGAAGGAGATTGAACGGATAGGTAGTAAGTAATTGACTTTTAAGAACAAAATTCCACCCTCCTCTAGTAGTATATATATTATTAAAAGGAACTAAACTTAACTTTTTATTATAAAAGTAACAAATTATAAATCTCTACAAAGCTATAATTACTTTAAAAAGCAACCGTATATGTCAAATTACAAACAGAAAAACTAAAAAGTAAGAAAAAGTAAAAGTAAAAGAGAAGCATCTGCAGAAATCCTTAAAAAGGGAAGCTTACCCAAGGAAGAAAATGGCGGAGGAAATCGTGTTAGGACAGGGTTAGGGTTTGGTCTTTTGATCCCCACTGAAAGGTTTAAAAGTGAAACGAAAATCGTTGAAGGCCTAACGGAGTTTCGACGACTTAGCCACCGTTAGACGGATAATTGATGACAACGCCGGAGATCAGAGAGAAGCGTGGCGACGGGAGAGAGGTGGAGAGTTGAAGCGATGACAATTGCGAACTGGTTAGGGTTTTCTATTATCCCCCTTCAATTTTTTTTATTAGGATTCGATTCACTTAATATTCAATTATTCATTATAAAAAAGAAAACTAAATGAAAAGATTGTTATAAAAACCGAAACTAAAACTTAAGAATATTTGAGAGAGGAGAATTCTTGTTATAAAAAATGGTATCACTTACATCAAGTTAACCCTTCTATTTATAATACAAAATTTCTA
>JAOTAX010000198.1:40514264-40531839 GCA_025629825.1 Erythroxylum guanchezii | reverse complement strand
TGATAAACGGGTTACGCCACACCATATTCATACTCAAGCCATTTCTTACTTTTCGGACTTCAAGGAGTTGATGCCCACTGGAGATCCCCTAACTGTTGCTCCCAGGCTACCGTTGTGTTTTCGGTCGGTAGCCGTCTTGACATCGTCCTCTAGTTGGTTGGCTTTCATTGATGGCTCGATCTTTGCAGATGCTGAAGGCTCTTTCTCTTTAGCACTTTCTGGCTACGAGGAAGGAAATGGGAATCCTGCGATGGCGAAGGCACTTGCTTTTCGGCAGTGTTTGTTATTTGCTCGTGATGGCATGTTACAGGCAGGTTCTATTTTTACTGATAGCCAACTTCTTATTAGTGCTTTGAACTCCAGGTCTTTGAATTTTTCCTATTTTGGTCTTATCATTTCGGACTATAAGGATATCCTTTGTACTAGGGACAATATTTCTGTATCTTGGATTAGGCGTTCGGGGAATAGGGGAGCCCACTCTCTTGCTCGAGCCTCTGTTCTCCATAGTCGCTTTCAGGTGTGGTTGGATGTACCTGACTGTATCTTGGATCATTATTCCTCGAGATAATTGCTATTCTCTCGTTTCAAAAAAATAAAGATCAGGAATACATATACTATATATATGCCAAGTCTCGAGAAAAAAGGCAATCTGATGTTCATTCACCATAAAAAATAAAATACAACATTGTTTAATAAACCTTCGGAAATGAAAACCAATTTGTCTCAGCAACCTGCTTTGACATGATGTGTAATATACAAACCTCCCAAACATTAAATCTAAAACCCAGATCACCTGCTGTCGTTTTCTTCAACCTAGGAGCCTTCAATGCAAGTTCGGTTCTCTTGTTTTCCAGCACTCTCAATGTAATTTACAAGGTCATTATACATTCTCGTTGAAGACTTGGAGAACTCTATTAAGGACTCGAAAACTGTCGAAAACCCATACTGAAACCCATTTAACGTTATCCTCTGTGTTTCTTGCATGCAGTTGTGGTGTTTTTCCCTTTCTATATTGAGCTTCTTCCTGAATATCTCCAACTGATCTTTCCTCTCCACAAAGTGATCATTTTGGTGTTCTGCTTCTGCATCGGGATCTGATCTATATTCTATAAGTTTAGAGTCAACAAATCTTGTCTCCGCCTTCTGGAATGCCAGAGTCCTTCTATCAAATTCTCTTGCTAAACTGTCAACTTTCCTCTTTTGTTGTTGTTCCTCCCCTTGCTGTGCCCACAAAGCTCTCACATCCTTTGAAAAAATTTTTAATGCAGAAGACACCGGCTTGTCCGGCAACTTCTCCATCAACGATAACCAATCATAACAAATCACAAGCAATGGCGGCCCACTGGCTCGACATGGTGCTGATGCTGAACTCCGTCCCCTCGAGTAGAACTCAACCTGAGGGACTAAAAACTTGGTTAGCCAACCGTGAAGAGCTTCAACATACGCCTTCTGGGCTACAACATATTCCGTAAACCTTGCCCGCCAGTTCTGAAGCTCAGCCTCTAGCTGAAGTGTTGCGAGCCGATGAGAATCATTGCAGAATTTTCCATATGTAGGGCAGGCATAAGATTTTACTTCATCTAGAATTTTGTTCTGGGTTTCATGGCACTCCAACATAATTTTCCAGGTGCGAGTCAGGCTGCGCATGGAAGAAAATAAATGAGAAAACCAGGACATCCAAAAATAAATGCTGGAGCAGACTTGTTTTTTTCTTCTTTTTTTTTCCCCCAAAATCCTTACCCTTTTAACAGTTCTACAATTTGAGGTTGTAGTTCCTCATCTCTTAGTTTTTCGATTCTTGTTGAGATGGATTCTGCACTTCGAATTGCAACCAAAATTCTGGCATACAAGTCTTTTACTGCAGCCCTGGTCTTGTCCATGGTGAGTTCATCATCTCCCCGGACATCCTGGTTTCTCAGACGTGAACATTTCCTTTCATATAATCTCCTTGTGCTGTCTCCAGCCTGATAAATAATGCACCAAATCAGACAGTGAAAGAAGAAAATGAAGGAGACGTTTACAAGATTCAACTCAGTTTTGCAGGAGAGTTGAATGGTTTCCTTCCCTTTCCATATCACCACCTCTATTTTTTCTGTTGGCCAAGAGGCAACATTCATTTAGCTTATCTAGTATTGTGGATTGACTAGAAGTGATCAAGTAATGGACAAACAGAAGTGTAAATCCTATCTCCTGGTGTACCAACCCAAACTGAAAGGAGATCAGTATAAACTGTGCAATGTTGCTAGACAGCTAGAGGATGATTTCTTTAATATCTATCATCCAAAGAGTTGGAAATTTAGTTTCACCATGAAGATTGTTTTGAGGTGACTGTAATCTACCTTAACCTCTTCATAGAGCTTCTTTTCCCAAGCATATAGCCTTCCAAGTGTTAGTGAATGGCTTCCTGATTCCATTCCTCCATAATCATCAAATAGATCATTTTTAAACTCCGTCCAAGTTGAAGAACCCTTCAAACTAGAAGCTACAAGGCTTTTACACGATGAAGCCTTAGATGAAGTGGAGCGGTGCCACGTAATTGCATGGATAAGTTTTGTGGAGTACTCTGCATTAAAAAAGAGATGGGAATTAGTCACTTTAAAGCTAGAGGGAGCATGGGCAAAACATCTAGTAAATGGCAGAAAATGCTGGTCAGAACTGCATCACAAGAGCATAGATTCTCTCACCCAAGGATATAAGATGAAAGACCAGGGGCCATTGTCCAAGATAAGACTGGTCATGATAGTGAGACAAGAGGACCTTAGACCCACTCATGAAAGAAATTGTGGAACAACTGGAGAGGTCTGAATTACGTTTCCGATTGAGAGGAGTAAGGACACAAGGATGACGTAGCAGGGAATCTGATAAGCATTGTGCTAGATTCGACCAAGCTATAAAAAGAAAGAAACTACAGCTTTAGGAAATTCAACAGGTTTACGGGAATCAGACATTGTGGGACTTTTGACATAAGATCTCTGGATAAACAATCACAAAGAGTAATCATCACTGCTATCTATTAGCATTCAAGGGGACATCACAACTGAATGGGATGTGTAAAAGACAGGCAGACACAAAGAAAAGCTTTAACTTTTCGTAGCTAATTTGCTTCTAGACAAAAAAAAGAAAGAGGCAATGTTTAACAGTACTTCAAACGAAGAACAATTAACATACTAGAAAAGATTAAAGGTGAAAGAAAGGCCCACCTTGGACCTCTTATAATTGAAGGAAAGAAACAATAATGGAGAAATAGCTTAAAGATAGCCGAATGAAAAAACATGCAAGAAAGAAAAATATCACCATAAGATGACGAACAAGTCAACTAAGAAGCTGCAGGCAGAGTAAGGATTCGTTTCAACTTTCAACAAATAGATGTACTAAAGGTCTTCAACACAAGCCTTCCTAATTTCCTCAGTTGAAGCAGAAAGAGACTTGATACACGTGCAGATGTCTTGGAAGGCTGTACCTCCATAACACACAAACAGATGAACACAGACTATGGTTTGCAAAGCAAGCCTTTTTTTTCTTTATCTTGGTCCGAAACTTATTGACAAGTAACCAAACTGACAAAAGCTGAAGTTCCTATAATCAGATTACATAGAAAGTGTTTCAGATGAAGATTTGCTTAGCTAAGCTAAGCTACCAAGTCAAAAATGTTAATGCTCGCATAAAAACAGGAACAATGTAGTTGCAACCTTTAATTTCCCCCATGCCAGACTGCAAATAAATTCTGTTAGCTTCCAGCATCCTTGCAACATCCTTGCCAGAGTCATAAGCCCTAACAAAATGGTCCTGGATATCCTTTAAAGCTTCCAGTAGCTCCCTGCCTTTCTCTGGGTCATCTATAACTGCCAGTCCTCTTTGCTCTACGTGGATCCCATTACCAATTCGTTCCTCAATGTTCTCTAAATCAGCTCTGCATTTTTTATCTTCTGCTTTGCCTTTATCCTCGACAACCGCCACCTTTTTCGCTTCCTCTTCTCTTTCCCTTTCCTCTTCCTCCTCCTCTAGCTCTGGGATTCCTTCCTCTTCCCTCACCACCCTCAAATCATCGTCCGTACTTCTCCTATAACCACTTATTATCTCAGGTCGCATGGTGTCAAAATGATTAAAGAAATCCCACCCAAAATCTCCGTCTGGCGATTGAGGCATTGCTGGTGGCATTTGCATATAAAAGTACCCAAAACTTTGTTCCTCTCTCTCAACTTCTTCACGAGTCTCATCTCCACTAGAATCTGAAGCTAAAGAGGACATACATGACTCACAATCAACGGCTTCATGGGTTGTGGGCTCAGAAGGCCTTTGTTGAAGAAACATCGGTTTTGTAATAACATTTTGTTCCGGCGGTGGTGAAGATGGAGAAGTAGGAGGTAGAGTAATAAGAAATGGTGAAGTTGGTGAAGAGTGACGAGCCACAAAAAGTTTTATAGCTGCTGCCACTGCGTAGAGTGATTGACAATATCTACAATGCGCCTCTGCCAGTGCATATCTTCTCTCCACAGCTAATTTTAGCTGCCGTTTTCTTTCTCTGCAGATAGATACTACTTCTTCTTCTCCAAGCCTTGAGGCAACGCATCCCATGTTTATTTCCCTTGCTGAAGCTGGTGCTTCTTTTGTGGGGCCTATGCATAGGCGTGAACTTTGCTTTTAAAGGAATTCAAAAGACTAAAGCGAGAAAAAAAAAAAAAAGGTCTTTTTGGAAGATCCATGTATTCTTCCTGGAAAAAAAGCTAGCGGGTTGGAGAAATAAACAAAAAGAAGGGTATTATGCAGGTTTTAGCAGAGGTTTCAGATACATTAGAACAGAAAATGTATTTTTTGGTGATGAGTGGCGCCTGTCAACTCTTTATCTTTTCTTAAAGAGAGGAGTGTTTCTGCTAGAAGTTTTGACCTGGGAGAAGTTTTAGAAGTATCCATGCACAGAAACACACCCAAAAAAAAAAAAGTTTCAAAACGTAGTATCAGAAAGATTATGTTTGTTGCCGAGCAAGAACGGAAAGGAAAGTGAATTCTTTCGAAAGAAGAATACTTCTCTCTTTTTTAAAAAATTTCTGGGGATAGCACGAGTATAACGTAACGAGAAAATGCGGAGGAAGATACACAGAGAAGTTTTCTGCTGAGCAAAAATGTCGCACCAGAAAATGACCTCTCTTTCCGAGAAAAAATGAAGCCTTTTCACTTATGCTAAACAGACACTTAAGGAGTTAATATCACATCTTAATGAAGTGTTTTCTTCGGATTAGCAGAGAGAATGAATGGATAGAGGAAGAGGCAGTGCAAGAACAAAACACGGCGAAGGCCGTCAAGAAGGTCGGGGCTCGAGAAAGACACGGAAATAGCAATGGCATCCTTGTGCATGATAATGCGGAGTGCACCAAATGAAATTGGCGTACAAATACAAGGAGCAATGAAAAACCAATACCCTGACCCTGACCCAAGCCAAACTCACTCACTCACTCTTTTATCACTCGTATAATTACAATAATCGATAAAATAGTCCCTTAGGGATTGTATCTCCTGGTTGGTTCCGGAGGAGCTGTAGCTATAGGATTAATCATGTCGAGTTTTGCTAAAATTAGCAGATACATGTTCGAGGCAAAAAGCACTTGAGACAAACCGGTGAGTAAAAAGAGGAGTCAAAGGTACGGTAAATTACTGGTAAAAGCATGATGACCACTGCAGGGTAGAGGTAAAAATTTGTCTTGTTCTTTTCTCTTCTTTTTCCTGTGAACTCTTAAAAGAATTTCTAATAATGGGAATGTAATTGTGACTATTACATAGTCAGTCCCGGTAGATTTAAGATAACTAAAAATCAAAGAGGTCGTTGTCTTTATTATCATGAGCAAATCTATTCAAAGACATGTCAGAAGTGGCTATCGGAATTCTGGAAATAAAAAATTTTGCCGGGACTCGGTGTGCAGTGGGTTTATGCATAGAAGCATAGAAAAGAAGGCCCTTTCTAAGCAATCAGGTGCTCCACTAGCGTTCACTAGCTTGGCGCATGTGAACTTGCCAGGCTATGACTCGACATGGTTGAATTTAGCCAGCTTAACATTCATTTTCTGAATCCCTGAGCTGCGAAGTAATCTCTTATTTTTCCCACAGATGAGAGCCCAAGAGGGCCACCGGCCACTGCTTAACATCAGAGTTGGTACGAGTAAAGCATGATGACCACAGTGAGCATCGCTTCGATTTTGCTTCCTATTTTCCGGAATAGATGCCCAAGGTAGCTGAAACTAGCTAGGCTACAAAGAATCTCTGGCTGGTTTCTGATTTCTCTTTTAGTTTGTTTGCGAAGAATTTAAGGCACACCCCAAGTTATGTACTGTTATAGAATCTAACTCTAATGATCCAGTTAAGTCAACATTGTCACAGTTACTGATGTATCGTCAAACTCTTAACGATCCCCTCTCTCTCTCTCTCACACACCAACTTGACTCGTGCCTTTACATGTTGCTTGAAGACCGCTCAACTTGCACATTTACTTACTGAAAGGAGAAAAGAATATGTCATCAATCATATATTTAACCAATACCTTACAAAGGGCCTTCAAAAGGTTAATATGACACCATCCCGTACTGTGCGTGATGCTTGGAATGTTTAAAAAGGATATCCTTCTGGTACGTGAGTATTTAAACTGTTAGAAACATGCTTCAAGATGACACGTAAATGCTGGTCCAACACGGGTTAGGACTTAGGAGGAACGCTTATTAAATCCTCATCCTCTTGCCAATAGTGGCATTGAGAAGGGTGCTTAATGCTTATTTTGTTCAGTATTTGTTTAGGTTAGGTAGTGATTAAAGAGAGAGAGAATTAGGTGAAACATAATAGAGGTCCTACTTGCGGTTGAGCGAGAATATGCCTGACAAGAGTCTGACAAGTCCACATCGTGAATCCATTCTCCCCACTTCCTCAACATTATATTTTATCAGTATACTTTGATGCGTCCAGTCCAGTGTAAAAATCCAGTCTTGATATTATTATTTTGTAAGTTGTCAGGTTAAGCACTGTTCTTCCGTTCGGCATTTTTCAATTGAAGCAATTCACGGCTCAGGAAACTGCGGGCCATTTTGCAACTAACTATTCAACTAATCTTCTTTCAAACTTTTTTTTGGTCCATGTGCAGGTCAAGCTCGTCAGGTTTGGAAAATCTCCCAGATTTGTTATGACTTGTTCATATAACATTGGAACATTTGCAAAACAAGCAGGGTGGTCGTTCTGCTCCACATAGGATCAAAATACGTTCAATTTTAATTACTCTCTACCCTTGCATCCCATTACCCACAGCTTCACCTGCTTTTATGTTAGAATCTTGGATTTTGAAGGATTTCAGTGTTCATGTTGTGCGCTCTTCCTTTGCAACTGTGCCATATGCTGGCTTTTGTGCTTCAAGTAAGTTCGTAAAAGTATGAACAGATCTTTTACAACTGTTTTTTGCTGGGCAAAAGGGGTGGAAGGAGGTCCGTCACTCTTGATTAAACCAAAGCGATGAATGTTATGATTAAGATGCAGCTTTTACTTGCACCCATAGCAGCCATGGAAGTTAGTTTAATGGTAGATAAATTTTTACTTGCACCCATAGCAGCCATGGAAGTTAGTTTAATGGTAGATAAATCATGGTATATGGAACAAATAACTTGGCGACTATATAACAAAGAGGCCAACGAAGAACATAATCGAAGTACAAAACTTTTGTCCACACACACTTATCCTTACTTTTGACACTACAAGTTGGAAGTCATCATTTTTGGCAGCCTTGGAATGAAAAGCCATCTCCTTTGCATCAAATACAAACAGCAACTTCCATTGAAAGATTAATCAGAGTTAAACATCAGATTTATCTCCACATGGCTGAGTTAAATAAACAATACTAACAAGTACACACACAAAATTCATGGCATCGAGTGTTTAAAACCTGCTTATATCAATCAATTGGTCTGATAACATGTTTAAGGCACAATATCAAATTATATTCCAAGTCAATCAAATTCCAGGTTCAAAGCATTTTTACCAAGAACATTACCTGTATGCCACTAATCTCTGTCTAATGTGCTCCCTTACGCAACCGCCTTCAGTAACTAATTGCTGTTAATGCCAATGCTTTTGAAATATTCTGCCACGAACCAACCATAGCTGAAACTTTATCCCTCTGTTAGCACCTCTAAAATTTAAACAGCCAATAATTATAGGGACTCAGGTGTCCAGTTTATACACCTCAACGAAGAAGACACCCATGGGAGGGGATACAACGATAGAGTAGAAAACTTTCCAGGAAAATGATTATAATAATTATCTTCTGCTTCTGTTTCTAGTTTTTAGGGCATAGAAGCTAAAGGTAAGTACCACTTCTGAGTTAAAAAGTTACAGTGTATATTAAAGAATTGAAGGGAGGCTCCTCTTTGTCTCTTCTTGAAGCTATCTGCTATTCACACGAGAATAATATAACAGACAAAATTATGAGATACAGTTTCATCATGTACCACCAGCTTCTGCTGGCGTTGTACAAGGAGCCAGTGTGTTTGGAGGGAGGCTGATTCCACCACCCCTCACAGATATATTAGACGACTTGACTGAGGTAGCTCTGCTCATAACATTTGAGTCAAGAAACACAACAATCACAGTGATGTCATCATGGAAATGGCGTCTGACACCACGATCAATCTTCTTCAAGTCTGAATATCTCATCTCTCTCTTTTTGGCTGCTTCTTGAAGAGCAACTTTCACCAGCCTCCTTGCAATCCCCTGGATGTAGATGTAACACACTTTTCAATATGACAGTTTTTGGCACATTTGGAAAAGAATGCCAAAGGATTTTGTGCAGAATGTACTCGTAAGATAGGTTACAAGTAAATCATTTAACACAAAAGACAATAGGTGTTCCGATTCAAAAGAAACAGCAGCAACCAATTCATTACCAGTTTTCAAATTCTAACCAAAGAAATTTAGATAAACAATTAAGGCTCTACCAGATGATTAGATAATGCCTAGCGGTAAGCTACATATGTCTTACATTTCTTGGATGGTTTTGTACGATATCAACTGCTTCTTGATTGCTTAAATGCTCCCAAAGACCATCAGAAGCAAATATAACAAATTGATCATGTGGCTGCAACTGGTGCACTGATATTGATGGTTCTGCACTCAATATTGGCTTTCTGAAAGGCTCTCGAAGTCGAAACTTAGCATATAGAGGCTCCCTGTTGAACTCAGCCTTTTTCAGATATACATCACCAATAGATCTGGAAATCTGAAAGATCAAAGAATTATTATAATAAGTAAATGATCTGAATACTGAGAAGAAATAGACCATATCTGGTTGCCATGAGCAAACGAAATAGTTACAATCACCAAAAACAAAGGTGATGCATATGTTTAAATATCAAGACATCTCAATCCACTTGCCAGTTTTTCTCAACAATTATTAAAACTTGAAGCAACTATCAATTTGTATTTCCCATGGGTTATAGACAGCAAAAGGTTTTTTTTGAAAAAAGCTTTGGAAACTTTCATGTTATGTACACCACTCACCAAAATATTCATGACATCTAAATGAGAGTTACATTTTCTGTCAAGTCATGATTCACCAAATATATTGAAACTGTTCAACATCAACCACTGATCAAATTAGTATGGCCAACCAGTGATGGCACCGATTGAGTAGCTGCCAACAAAATATCACACGCCTCATACTGGAATTCATATTGCACATCTTGATCAATAAAATAAAGATATGAAACTGGAACAATCCCCTAAACTAAAGACATAACTAACATGGACAATTACAATATGACCTTCTGGGCATATATAAGGTCAATCTTCATCCTCTATATGCCTTGAAGTAGTGGATCTTCACATCCTCAGGTAGGAACCAGTCAAGAACTCTCCGAAATACAAGATATTTTCCAAATCCTCAGCTAGGGGACCAGTAGCTTTTCATCATCATGATTTCCAGAACAGAGCAATGCCAAAGATAGATAATAGTCGAGAAATTGTTTTTTACCAGAGCCATTTTTTAGATGAGAAAACATGAGTAAGAGGCACAGGAGGAAGAAGAATAAGAAAAAGAAGCATCAATATAATCAGATTTCAAACAGTTGATGAACTTACCTGTATGAGGCCTTTTACACGCCAAACATTGTGTTTAAGAACTACAATCTGTTTGTCATCAGGGTGCGAAGCTTGCAGCTCCTGTCTCACAGATTCATGGCAAGCATTGTGCTCAGTTGAAAGCTGAATGGCCAGGACTTCCCCTGTTGCCTCTACAAGTCTACCCAAAACAGCACGGGAATCACCAAGGTTGGCAACGTAAAGGGTTCCACCAGAAACAACACCAACCAGACAGCATGATCCTACTGCTGCAATTTGCGGCTTCATAGGCCACTGTTTTGTAACAAGAGAGAGAAAGCCCTCTTCAGTTGCTTGATAAGCCTTACGTATTACATCCGCTGACATTGCTTGTTGCTCTGAAGTAAATCCTAAAGAGTCAAACTTAAAATTTTAGTACACAATTAGTAACATGAGAAATATATCTGTCAAATCACATTAACACATTCATGTACAAATCTCCATTCAATTATCCACTAAAATCATCCTACTTTTCCCATCACTAGCTAAATGGTTCAGTTGAATACTCCCACCAGGTACACTCAGAAAAGATCAAGAAGAGCTTCCATCTTTCCTTTCTTTTTTGACACTAGTAAATATGAATCTGACCTTGACTCCTTAACAAATAGGTGCTACACTTACAAATGGGGTAAGATAACAGCAGAAGCAATTACCGATTGCCTGTATCTAAGTACCAATTTGGCTTCACTTTTCAAATGGATCACATGAAGTGAAAAAATCAAAAGCTGATGATCTTCATGACTCAGTCAAAGGGTTACTGACAATAGACTTCATTTCAGGAAAATTGAAAGAAGAAAAAACTTTTGTTTGCCCACATGAATTCTCAATCCGTATTAGGTGACTGGTCCACTAATTCCACTCACCCAAAGGGGCATCATATATCTGTAGTTTATTCACCTCAGTTTTCTTAGCAGCAGTTATGAGCACAATTGAATCAAAATTACAAACCAGAAAGAATCACTTACTCTTCAGATGCTGAAAGAGATGATCATTAATGTAACGTGATGTCTCGGGGCCCCCATGCCCATCATATACGCCAACAAAGGTACCATAAGGGCCAGAGTCATGTAAGCTCAAACTGCCTGACTCAATTTGGCTCTGATCCTCAAGCAAATTGTTGGCCTGCACTACTGCCATGGAGAATTCACCATTTACGTGCTGCCCCTGGTCTTTATACCATAACAGCCCATCTTGACGACCATTGATATCTGAACTTGTGTGGACATATCGATCAGACCTTGGCCGAAAGCAGGCCCTCAAAAAGTTCATCAACCCAGATAACATCCCTCATCTCATCCAAACAACCTCCCAAGCATCCACATTTAGTACATAGCCAAAATATACAAGACCCATAAACTGCAGTATGGAGACGTATCTACCTCTATGTTCCTACAAAGCAAGCATGCACTGCAAGAAAGCAGCAATGGAAGATATAAGAAATGGCAACTGTGACTCGAAACTCCCAAGTACAGATTCAATCCTGAATAATACGAGCGTACACTGAAAAGAGTATAAGGACTAGAATTAATGATTTGCAAAGTTGCTCCAAACAACTTTTGACCGGAAAATCCCAGCTTTCAACTTTACTTATAGACTTCTCGAGAAAGATAAGCCATGCGACCAACTGTACGAGGAAAAACGAAAGACAAATTCTAAGTTGAAGAGGAACTTCACAGATCAACAACGTGATGCAAGAGTTTTCAACACAAATTACAACAAGACCGAAAGAACATAAAACTTTATGCAATCACAACCCCATCTTATTTTAACCTATAAACAAGGAAACTATAAACCTACCAGCCGTTGATGAAAAATCAACAGAACCGTAAAAGGAGAGACCTTTGGAAATAGAAAGGTCAAAGCCATCGTTTTCACACATCTAAAGAGTATAGCCAACCGTATGGAAACCCAGAAGGTCCAAAGCTTTTGAAACAATATGCCGACAGTCTTATCCATAAACCAGCTAATAGGCATTCAATCACCATAATTCAACCAATTTGACAATACAAAGGGAACCCTTATACATGCTCACCTAGAAATCGCACTGGTAATTGAAAGTTTCAAACTTTTTAGAGCTTCATGTGATTGGCAAAGCGTTAGATCTGTTGATCCATCAAAAATCAAGACACACCAAAGAATCAACTTTTGTTGTTTCTCGCAACAAGCTTTTTCTGTTTCTTTTTTTTTTTCTTCCTGGGGTGATGAGATAGTTGTAGAAAAACACAAAAGAGAAGTGAGACGGAGGTGGTGTTTTTGAAGGAGTGGTCTTGTACTCTTGTTGATAGATTGGCCCAACTTGTAGATCTCTCTCTTTCTCTCTCTATCTTTCCATATGACCCTTTCTCTCTCTTTTCTTAGCAGACAAGCCCCATAAAAGACCAACCAATGGAGAGCTTCAAGCCAGCAAAGCAAAGGTCCAGTTTTGGGCTCCATCCCACCATGGTTATATAGAGAGAGTGCGAGAGCGTCGATGAAAGTTAAATATGGACACTGATACTCCTTATGTTATGACAATACCATAGGTTTTCCATGAAATGGGGTTCATGTGAATCCACGTGTACTGTGACATTAGACAATAATACAACCATTCCTTTTGTCCTATTCGCTTAAATATTAGTTTATTGGCATTGGTCCATTGTTTCTACTTTCTACACACTTGTCGGGCTGTGGAGCTGGTAGCACCAAACGGCCGTGCCTCTTGTATTTGACTGTTATTTCTCTGAAGACGGAGTTAAGTCATTCCGTTTCTAGCTTGTCACGCCCTCAAAAGATCAAAGGCTATGTATCCATCTATTTACCACCTATTCTCTCTCAGTTTAACTACTAATCTTCAATGTCTTCGAAACCTTAACCAAGTTTTGTTAATGTTCATTACTTCTTTAAAGATTTTCGTGAAGGCTCCATGTATATATACACATATAAAGTTTGTTCCTTTTTCAATAGTTAAGGGTAGGCTATTTTTCCAGTTCAAACTAATATTTTCCTATCCTTCTCCCTTATTTTGTGAATAACATATGAATGAATGAAACTGAGAGATGGAATTCTCGGTTGGAGAATAAGAATGCGTGGACAGAATGTCAAAATAGCTTCGCAAGTCACAGGCCTTACTTAAGGGGTCAGCTCCTAACACAGATAAAGAAGAAGAGAGAGAGACTTCTTGTTTTGTTTTTTTTTTTCTTGGAACTTGCAATTTTTGTTAGACAGTGGACACCCTCGACTCGACCCTCAGCCTCAGGGGTTGGAGCACCTATTCTATTTAGGGTGTTTTAACACAGAGAATCTAATCCTAAGTAAGTGCTTTTACTTTTTCTTTATGTTAGGCTTCAATGACGTCTGCAGCACAGATCACTGCAAATTTTACCATCGTAAGACAATGGTCTTGTTTGAAAATAAGGGCTATCTATGTACATGCATGAATGCTTCCTTTCTTCTTTTATGAAATCTTTTGTTAGATAGATAAATAGTTCGAGCCATTTCTGTTCAATGTTTTCCGATTGCCATTTTTTATTAAGATTCAATTTAAAATAAAACTTTTTTATGATTTATTATACCTCTATTTTCTTATATTTATATTTATTTTATATTTCTTTATATTTAGTTGTTAATATTAGTGTGGTTAAATATTAAAAATTATGGATAAATTTATTTAATAAATTAACTAAGTAAATTATTTACTTTAACATTTATATAATTATTTATTAATAAAATTTTATTATGATAAATAAGTAAATATTTTTAAATTTTTATTAATAAACTAATATTTATTTTACTATAAAAATAATATTGTCAGTTAAATATTTTATTTAAAATTTTATTTATAAATAGTTATTTAAATTTTGAAATTTGCCTATTTGGAGCAAAAATATGAATAATGTACTAAACAATCGGTCCAACCAATACCGATCGTAATAACAAAAAGTAAATATCGAACTGGAAAGTTTTGTAGCAAATTTTGATACTAATCGATAACACCACTTTCAGTTAGTACCTGTCGGTAATTCAAATATTAACTAGAATTATAAATTTAAAAAAATTAGAATTCAATTGCAAATGGTAAACTTTTCCTATATGAATTAATAGTTACCTATAAATAAAAAGGAATATGATTTAAATTTTCTATAATTTATTTAATAAATAATAAAGATACAAATTATAATATATTAAATAATTTTTTAATTAGACTTATACAAAGTGATTATAGAATATATAAGTAAATATTTTAGTTTAACATAATTTAAATATATCTAATAAGTATTTTTTATATTTATATATTTCATATTGATTATATATTTCATATTGAAAATATATACTTTTTAATGCATACATATGAAACAATTATTCTAATAAATTTTCAAATATATAATGGTATCATTTTAAATTAAATTTATTTATTATAAATGCATATTTTTACTTTGTGTTATTCTTAATTACTATATCTATATGAGATTTAAATGATCTTTTTCTAAACTTAATTATGAGAAATATAAGAAAATTGTATTAATAAAAATAAAAAATTATTATATCAAGTTTATATTATTATGATTTGTTGAGATGAGATTGAAGTAAGGTAAAAAAAATTTATCTAACATAATTTATTGAAGGATTGTTTTACAATTTTATAAAATTTTTAAAAATTATCCAAAATATTATCTGATATTGACTGATACTCGTATCGTATTGTACCAAAACTTATGAATAACAAATAAGTCTAGACTCGATTCCACCTAGCTTAACCTAAAGTTAATAGGACCGACTAGTTTGACTAAGCTTTGGGCTAGGCTCGAGATATTTTTCAAAGTTTTGAGCTTTGGATCGGTCTGGGCAACTTTGAAAAACAACATTGTTTTTCAAATTTTAAATTATAAAATATGGTTAGGTCTGAGTTAGAATTTTCAGGTAAGACTAGGGCTTGAGTAGACCCGACCTACTGCTATCCCTATCAGAGTCAAATCTAGTATGATATTCATAACATTGATTAAGAGATATCTTAAAATTTAATATATTTATTAAATTAAATTTTATATTAATTATAAAGTAAAATAAATAATTAAACTAAATTTATCATACTTTTATTAGTAATTAATATTAAATAAATCAATATTACATAATTAGAATTATGAAAAAAAGTAAGATCAATTTTGTAATTTTTCATAAGTTATGAAAATAAAAAGAAACCAAAAAACTCAAATGAACAAATTTTTATATAAATTGAAAATGAAAACAAAAAATGAAAGATAAAATGAAATCAAACAAGTCCTTATTAATGTCAGAATAACTATATTTTATTATTGATCATAACTAAATATTAAATAAAAAGTAGAGATAAATTTATTTTTTAATTAATCACGTAAATAGTTTTATTTTAATATCTTATAAAATAAAGATTAATAAAAATTTTATTATATTAAAAATAAAATAATCAAATAAGTAATAATTTATTTATAAACTTAAATTTTTTTTGTTTTATATATTTTAATTACTAAAAATAATTTTTAAAAAATTTACATATTCTAAGATATTTTAATTTTAAATATATTTAATAAATAATTATCATACTTGAAAATAATTTTATTTTAGAAATTAGTTCTTAAAATAATTGTTGAAAATTAAAACTAAATAATAAAATTATATCAGTTATATTTATTATTGATAGAAAATAATTTATAATATATTTAATTAATGTGAAATTAAATTATCATAAAACAAAAAAGAAAATAGTTTCTATAATTTTTATAAATTATAAAACTTGAAAGAAACTAAAATAGAAAACAGAAATAAAAAAAATTGAAACAAACTTATTTTTTACTAAACTTGAAAACAAAAAAGCCTAGTGAAAGCAGCAAGCCCTTATTAATCTCTTACACTAATTCCTTAAATTTTTGCATCCCAAATATTGAAGATTATTATATTGTTCATTAAAAAAAAAAAGCAATTCCTTGTAATATGATACCGATCATCACACGTTCGGCTCATATAGCTGTAAGAGGAAACATGGTTTCTCAGGTTCAAAAATACTAATTACGTAAGAAAGTTTATGCATAGTTCAGCTTTTGCTTTAATACCTTCTCTGAATAAAGTGGTTTATTTGCATGATGTGCTTGGAGGAAGGAAACGCATCAAAAAATAAAAAGGGCTTTTAACAAGTTCATATAGGGTAGCATACACTGATTCAATCCCGTTTCTTCCTTCTATAAATGCGGTTTTGAGTAAAAAGAATGGAACTTTTTGCAGAACCTTATCCGCACTGCACCCAAAAAGAGAACCTCTTTCTTTAAAGTTGTTTGCAAATTAGGTATTCATACAAATCATAAAGTTTGACACAATTTGGAAAGCAGTGTAGTAAGTGGTGCTATAACCATAGAAATTGTGTTACGTTCTTAACAAATTTGTTTGGTTTCATATACCATGATCTAGGGGATTCCTAAACAAAATATATCTTGGACTGTTTTATAATTCATCTTGGCCACTGATGCACGATGTCACAAGCCACAGCCAGAGGGTAGAACCAAAATAAGAGTTTCTGAGTTCAACACATTATTTTTGTTCAGTTGCTAATCGATATAAAAAGGAAAAAAGAAAAAGAAAGAAGAAAAAGCATAGAAGAATCAGACAGAATGGCTCCAGGCCAATAATGCTAATGCTGTGTCTGGATATGGTGGTTTACTAACGTGCGCATGTGGCAAATACGCTAAGTCAATAATAGTTTTCAGGTAATTTGATAAGATGGCGTGATCCACCAACTGTATAATGTTTGGTACTCAAATAGTTGAACTGTTAGGTCTTTGTCAAGAAGGCGACTTTCTACTTCTCTTTTAATGTTGTGCAACAGTGGATATGGTGTTGAAATGACCTATCACACAGTACGTCTATTTATTCTCACATCAGCATTTCGGTTCAGCTCATTCTCTGGTTCCGAAATCAATCCCTTGTCAATGTTCCTTCCCTTGTAGATTCTTTGAGTGCAAAATGTCAAGTTACGGGCTCGTTTTGAGCTATACTGAATAAGCTTTGGCAATGGCAGCTAATCGCAATCCATTGTAACATAAAGAAGAACCGAGCTTGGCTGCCGAAAATGAGTGGCTGGAACCCCCAACTCACTACAAAATGCTTTTGCTTTGACAGGATTTTACACTGATATGCAATGAAGCTTTAGACATGCCAAAGCAGATTTAGTTGGAATTACTATAAACTGTACCACTGTCTAGATTTGTTTTGGGCAGTTTCTGGCTGAGCTTCCGTTCATGTGAAGTGCTAACAAATCAATATTTGCTTCAGTTACATAGTAAATGTATACATACTGAATGATACAACCAGTCTTCGGAATGGAGTTCCCCACCTTACACATCAACCCGACAAACTACACTTGCCAAGTGGTCCAGTTACAACGCAACAAGCTTCAAGGTTTAAACAAGCAATGCAAGCTTTTGTTCAAGCCCAAATCACAAGTCAAGTACAT
>JAOTAX010000198.1:40498028-40514164 GCA_025629825.1 Erythroxylum guanchezii | reverse complement strand
ACTATCACCCAAGGTACCATGTCTGTTGCTACTTATTACATCAAAATTAAGAGTTTATGGGATGAGTTAGAGACTCATCGCACCCCTATTGTCTGCAATTGTTCCAAGGAACATCAAGAAGAACGGGAAGAAGATAAGTTGATTCAATTTCTAATGAGGCTTAATGAATCATTCAAAACTGTTAGATCTAATATTTTGATGATGACTCCTTTGCCTAATATTCGACAAGCATACTCTATCATTATACAAGAGGAAACTCCACAACAAATGGTCACGAACTCTGTTGAAAATTTTTCTATTGCAGCTACAGTACAGAAACGTTCCTCCTCTAATTCGAAATTTGGCAAAGAGAAAATGTGTGATTATTGTAACAGGTCTGGACATACTGTTGAAGAGTGCCGGACTCTCAAATTTCATTGCAAGTTCTACGACAAACGAGGGCATACGGAAGATCGTTGTCATCTAAAGAACGAGAATTCCAATGGTAGGCCTTCCTAGAATAGTGGAAACAGGAATGGTGGCCGTAACTTTTCTGCTGCCAACATGACTGAGGTGTCACAGGGAAGCTCCACAACCGGATCCGTGCCTTTGCCAACTTTGAACAATGAACAACTTCAACAATTGGCACAGGCGTTGGCAGCACTTAATCAAAATTAGCCCTCTAGTGATGCTGGTAACACAGATGTGTTCGCAAACGCCGCAGGTCTGATTTCTTTACCCAGTATTTTTAGTTCTGTTGTCAAACCCTGGATTCTAGATAGTGGTGCAACTGACCACATCACACAGGATTCTTCACTTCTATCTAATTTTCAGCCTTCTTCCACCCCACTTGTTA
Source organism: Erythroxylum guanchezii (assembly GCA_025629825.1). Lineage (NCBI taxonomy): Eukaryota > Viridiplantae > Streptophyta > Magnoliopsida > Malpighiales > Erythroxylaceae > Erythroxylum > Erythroxylum guanchezii. The sequence continues at coordinate 40,513,329 of JAOTAX010000198.1, read as the reverse complement.
ATTTACCAAATGGAGAAACATCACGCATCACTCACACGGGCACAGTTAATTTTCGGCCTCACCTTACTTTAGATAAAGTCTTGTGTGTCCCATCATTCAATTTAAACCTCATGTCAGTCAGTAAAATCACTCAAACTTTGAATTATTGTGTTATGTTTTTTCCAAAATTCTGTGTTCTACAGGACTTGGCTACGGAGAGGATGATTGGCTTGGGTTAAGAACGCCAAGGACTATACTATATGTCGCCTTCCGTCCCAAATCCTAATGCTTTTCATGTTACTCGTCCTTCTTAATTATGGCACTTAAGACTATGCCATCCATCACCATCACGTTTTAAGCTTATGTTCCCTTTACTTCAAATAAATGATATTTCTCATTCTCATGATCACTTTAATGTTTGTCCAATTGCCAAAATAACAAGACTGCCATTTCCCACAAGTTCCATTTCTACACACTTTCCTTTTGATCTATTGCATTGCGATGTATGGGGTCCGCACAAAATTCCAACTCATTTTGGGGCTAAATTTTCCTTACAATAGTCGATGATTTTACACGCACAACTTGGGTCTTTCTTTTGCAAAATAAGTCCCAAACTTCTAGAATACTTGAGCACTTCATTGATTTTATCCAAACACAGTTTCATGCCTCGGTTAAATCATTAAGAGTCGATAACGGCACTAAATTTTTACCTCTTGTCACATTTTTAGAAAAATGGGGCATTGAATTTCAAAGATCATGTGTCTACACCCCGCAGCAAAACGGAGTTGTAGAACGAAAACATAAACATATTTTAAATGTTGCACGCTCATTACTTTTTCAGTCAAACCTACCACTTTCATTTTGGGGTGAATGTGTTTTTACTGCCGTGTACCTCATAAATCGACTTCCTTCACTGTTATTATCTAATAAAACACCATTTGAATTACTCTATCATCGACCTCCCACTTTAGACCATCTTAGGGTCTTCGGCTGTCAATGTTTTGCCACCAATGTCCATCCCAAGCAAAAATTTTCACCTCGAGCTTCTCATTGCGTTTTCGTTGGCTATCCGCAAGGACACAAAGGCTACAAACTATTTGATCTAAGCTCCAAAACTTTCTTTATCAGCAGGGATGTTGTCTTCCATGAATACGTTTTCCCCTTCGCTTCCTTTGATCCAGCTCACTCTTCTCACAATCCTTCCTCCATGCTTCCTAATCTCTCACTCGATTTACCCTTACCAACATACACAGCTATCCCTCCCTCTTCTCCATCATTCCTGGACACCCCATCACCATCCACTGATTCACATACCCATATCGACAGTCCCATGCAGCCGTCTCCCACATCCATGCAACCCACTCTGTCCTCATCCGAAAGTTTTTCACAGTCCTCTACATCTACTCCTTCATTTGACGCCCCCATTCAGCATCTTCCTCCTCTTCGTTCCTCTTGTGACCGACACGTTCCCGTATGGCATGATTCATATATCTTCCCTCGCGCCAATCACTTAACCGGTGGTCAGGTTCGGCAGTCTTCTACCAGGTACCCACTATCTTCTTATCTTAATCTTTCCCATTTTTCACCTACTCATCGTCATTTTCTAGCTTCCATTTCTACTACCACAGAACCTACCTCATATACTGAAGCCGTTAGTCAACCCGAGTGGAGACAGGCTATGACAGCAGAACTAGAGGCACTGGCCCGAAATCATACCTGGACTCTTGTGCCGTTACTTGCCGGACATAAGCCCATCGGCTGCAGATGGGTTTACAAAATAAAATATAAGTCTGATGGTTCCATTGAGAACTACAAAGCGCGTTTGGTTGCTAAGGGATATACACAGGTGGAAGGTATAGACTATAAGGAGACGTTTTCCCCCACTGCTAAAATTACTACTCTTCAATGTCTTCTTTCTGTTGCAGCTGCTCGTAATTGGCACACTCATCAGCTTGACGTTCAAAACGCCTTTTTACATGGCGACTTGAATGAGGTAGTATACATGTCACCCCCACCTGGTCTTCGCCGACAGGGGGAGCATATGGTATGTCGGCTACATAAGTCCTTATATGGTCTAAAACAGGCATCCCGCAACTGGTTTTCCACACTTTCGGATGTTCTTCAGAAAGCAAGGTATGTTCAATCGCGAGCCGATTATTCCCTATTCACCAAAGTCAAAGGTACTTCGATCACTGCCTTACTTGTGTATGTCGACAACATTTTGTTGACCGGAAATGATCTTCCTACTATTGAGAAGCTTAAACAATTTCTGCTTGAACATTTTCATATCAAGGATTTGGGTGATTTAAAATACTTCTTGGGCATTGAATTTTCTCACTCAAAGAATGATATATTTATGTCACAAAGGAAGTATGCACTGGATATTTTACAAGACATAGGATACACGGGATCGAAGCTAGAAAGCTTCCTGATGGAGCAAAATCTGAAATTGTCTCTTGCAGATGGGGACAAATTACATGATCCGACTAAATACCGCAGGTTGGTCGGCAGACTCATCTACCTCACTGTCATCAGGCCAGATATTGTTTATTCAGTACGGGTGTTGAGCCAATTTATGAATGAGCCTTGTAAGTTACATTGGAATGCAGCACTACGAGTCCTTCGTTATATCAAAGGGACTCCAGGACAAGGTATCCTTCTTGCCTCCAGTTCAGATCTAAAATTGAAGGCATTTTACGACTCAGATTGGGGTGGTTGTAAGATGACCAGACGTTCAGTCTCCGGATATTGCATTTTTCTTGGTTCTTCTCTTATATCTTGGAAGTAAAAAAAAAAAAAAATGGATCACGTTCTTCAGCGGAGGTAGAGTATCGAGCCATGGACAATACGTGTTTAGAACTAACATGGTTACGATATATTTTGCAGGATTTACAGGTACCACAGACAGATCCATCATTTTTATATTGTGATAATCAGGCAGTTTTACACATTGCAGCAAATCCAATTTTTCACGAGCGCACGAAGCACATTGAAATAGATTGTCACATCGCCCGTGAAAAATTGCAGGCGAAAGTAATAGAGCCGCGATATGTCTCGAATCATATGCAGCGAGCGGACATTTTTACAAAGCCATTGGGGAAAGATCAGTTCCAATTTTTACGAGGCAAGTTGGGAGTACTTGATCCCTACTCTCCAATTTGAGGGGGAGTATTAGAAATGTTGTAATTATCTTAATTATAAACGATATTTACCTTGTATGGTTGATTGACGTATATCGCCTACTTACCTAGATTAGCTTGTAATTAGCTTAAGATCAGCAGTCAAATCCCTCAGATTAAGGATCATATCACATCTGTAATATGTATATATTTCCTACTTCATCACTAATGAAAAGTATCTTATTACCGCCTACTCTGTCTTCTCTAATTTTATAATAACCTTGCTCCACAGCTCAAGTAAAGTTGAGACACCTTAGCTATGTCACTATCAGATTCATGTTTAACCCTATATGGTCTGTCAATAATCGGTTCTCAATTCTGCTATGGATAGGAAAGGTGGAGAAATTTTCTTGTATTATACTGGAAGAGGCATCTTTTACTCTTGGTAAGGACTATATTTTGCATGTTTTAGTGGCTGAAAATGTGGAACACATTGTAGGATAGTCAAACACGTGTTTGGCATAGACCTTCTAGCCAAATTTGCATCACAACTCAAGCTTCTCTTTGTTTCGAATTATTTACTCTTTCCCATTCCTGATGAAGTTCTCAGCTGTAAACGCCGACAAGCTTCTGGATATGTGCTTACTAAAAGAACAAAAAAAGAACATTGGTAAACCCTTTTAATTTTGGCGTTCAGTGATGATTTAAAGAAATTTTGTATTTATTAAGCAAGCATACACGTAAAACTAGTTGACTATGTGGTAGTTATGGGAAGATGAAGGGAAAGTTAGAAGATATAAATGTCCATCCTCTCTTTGCCTACAATTTGTTTTTATTTGGTATAATTTCTCGCTTGTTCAATGCCAATACCTAACTTACTAAGAATAGTCATTGCAGCTGGTTTCCACTTTTCAAGAGGTAGAGAATGGCCTTACCGCATCCATAAAGCATTGCAATTTTGTCAGCCTCTCATGAGTATATTACGCATGGGTGCTTATGCATATCATAATACATTAATCTTATGTGTTTCAAAAATAACTAAAACCACCTTTAGTTTGCGGTGGTTTGGAAGTCGCACATCAAGCAATGGAAGCCACAAAAGTGATCCATAACATAAAAAATGTGGTTGAAGAAATAGGATCAAGTAGATCATGTCCTCTTCGCCTTATCTCAACCACTAGAGATCGACAATTCGGATTCTGTCCCAAATATCTATTCAAAGTCGATGCCCAAAATGAGATGAATGTACTTAGTCTAAGTTGTGACATTTATTTAAGGTGGCCCATATACCAGTTGGAAAATTAATGAACTACTCCGGTTGTTGTTTAATGAAATGTTTGGCCATTCATTGAAGAAAGGTCAAAGAATTAGCAATTTAGGCTCGTCCTTGGTTTAACACAGCTTAGTTATGACCTCCCTTAGAGCTTTTCATTTGCCCCTTTTGTTTATAGGTCCATCAAAGTAGAAGATACTTGAGATTATAATAGCCAAATGGGGAGTTTGGTTCTAGGGATTTAGCTTGGAAGGTATATATGAGTCCTAACTCCTGTTGAAAAGTAAGGTGTGAACCTTTTTCCTTCCTTACGAAAGCCAAAAATTCCAAGCTTCGCTGTCGTGGGACGCCACATGAGGAAGTATACAAAACTATATGCATGATCAAGCAAGCGGTCAAATTAATTAGCCTATTCTTAAGCATTTGTGAATCTCATCAGCTTGGAAAAAGACACGCGTATGTAGATGTTGAGAATCCTATAGTTGCTCCAATTTGAAATCAGTGTTTCTCTATTCATGATAAACATACTTTATATGGTTCAATAGGTTTTGTTTACGGGAGACATTGATTGGTCGATGACTAGAAAATTTCATCTTCAATTTTCCCTGTTTGAATTGTTGGAGGTGAAGTCAAAATGTAACTAAATACCACATGTTATGTAAATCAATTCTAGGAGTTTTAAAAGTGGACTGAACTTTCAAAGACTTCTTGAAGGGTTAATGATGTTGTTTTAAGGTCGATAAGGACTAAAAAGCTTATTGGTTAGAAATTTGTGGACACCTGAACTCCCCAATTTGTTATAAAACAAGAAAAGTCTTAGTTCTGTTGAACTCCATTCCGATTCACACCCCCAGAATATTAGAGAGTAGTAAAATGCATCTTCCAGGTCAGGCTAATGATGGCATCGTTGATAAAGAAGGTCCATAACTTACACAGATTACTTAATAACTAAGAGAATTGAGGATTCCATTCCTCCATTTTACAAGCTTGATACTAATAATCGAAATTGTACGGATTCATCCCTCTTATTGTGAGTTAGTCAAGCCCAAATGATGGATGTTATCTACTTTTAAAAATGAAATAAAAAAGTTTAAATTTCTGAGTTTTAAGTGAATATTACAAAGTAATACAGTACAGACCCATTTTATCATTTGTCATTTCCCAATTCATGCGATCCTGAGAGTGAAAGACAAACAAAGGCACAGTAAGATTGGTAATTGCTAGATGAGGAGTCATCTCGCAACAAGAAATGTTTAATCAAGGAATCCCCAAAAGGTCTCTGATATGTGGGCATCATCTTGGACAAGATCTTTCATCTTCAACTAACGTCATAATTCAAGAGAATGGACCATTTTTTTAGGTTTAGGTCACATCACTTTAAAACTTGAACAGAACCACAAGTAAAACTATTATTAGGATTATTAAATCCCTCAAATCTATATGTAACCATGTGAATAACGTTTCTTCAAGCATTAGCCAATAGAAATAATGGTAATTGATAAATTTTTGGACTTTTTGAGAACTCACGTATTGTTAAACTTTCTCATATTACGAGCCTTATTTAAATTTTTACTGAATATTATTGATGGTAAATTTTTGGACTTGGTTTTGATTAGTATACCACCAAATTACCTAAAAAGAAATGTTTTCAACCGTCCTCAAAAGTGGGAAAATTAAATCAACAAATCAAAGAAGCAAAATAAAAAAAAAAGGAACAAAATACAAAGGGCTCTCTCTTTTAGGCTTGAGTTGCAAGAGAACCATTTGGACTTGAAATGGCCTTCACAATGCATTTCTTATGCTCCGCAAAGGTCTTAAAGTCCAACCAACATACAGGGCTTTGGCCCATAATTGACTCATCACTATCAATCTACCGTCCGATCTTTGTCTCCGCATAATCCAACGGCTACGATGTGATCTTTGGCATGGAATGAAAGTACATTAGCTTTGAGAACTCGAGTCCTCACGCTGCTCAAGTCACTTTTGTTGCGTCCGAAACTCTAAATCTCGCGCTAAGATGCAAGCTTTTTGATTCTACTTTCTGAAGCTATGGCCTTTTTTGGTAGAATCAATCAAACTAAGCTTAAACTATTGTCTAACCAGTTCAAGCGATGTTACTCTCTAATCCCTTGTGCTTCTTCTTCGCTTGTATACACCACTAGAGCCTCCAGATCGCTAGTGTCCGAGCCTTTTTGGGCTGTTCATGATAGGCACTGCAATTTTCACCTCAACGTCAGGTTTTTTGCTGCTCCCGCTCAGGTACAATTGGCTTCTTCTCTTCCTTTGTTGGAAAACATTGCTGTTCGCTGTCTTTGTGAGAATTATGAAAAGAGCTTTTGTGAGGAGCCACTGAACAATCACTTATAGGATACATGATCTAATGTGAGTTTTAGCTGTTTCCTTTAGTGCTGGTTATTGCGTAGAGGTTTATTGGTTAATGAAATTCGAGTACTTTATATGGGGAAGTTCTTAAGCGACAGTTGGTGAATATGACGTGTCTTGAAATTCCAGTTCAAGTCAAATAAGGAAGATAAGAGCACAAATGGGCCACGCTTAAATGATGAAATCACTGGTCAGACTGTTAGGCTTGTTTATGACGAAGGTATGTACTTCGCTCTTGGATGAAAATGGTTATGGATATCTTTAATGTGCTTATGAAATGTTTGATGTATTATAAAATCCGGTAATAGGTACATTTTGGCAATAGTACAACATAGTAGGTTTTGAATGCAACCAATGCAAAACCTTAATGCACCTGTGGATACTTAATTTCATTCTTCTTTCCTCTCAAGATATTGAAGTGGACATTATTGGTTGATGGAATTAGCAAAAGTTTTAGCTTTCAGGGCTATGCCTCCAAAGGCAGTGATTGAGGCAATGGATACTGTTCATAGCTAGTTTTAGTCCTCATTCTACTTAATTGCTAGTAACCTTCCTTCTGGTCAATCTTTTTTAGTTGCATGCCTGCATACTGAGGATGAGTGACTGGTTCTTTTTCTTTTCATGATCATGGAAGTGGATTGAAATTGTGGGATTTGGTCCCAGCAAGGGTAAAAAGTGAGTCATGGAAGTGAAACTGAATTGACAAATTAATTTCTTATTTTCTAAAGCTGTGATTACAAAAGAAACGAATTAACTCATCAATTTTATGATGAGTTAATTCGTTTCTTTTGTAATCACAGCTTTAGAAAATAAGAAATTAATTTGTATTACTGTATTCATACAAGGAGCTAGTAGAGTCTTCCATCACTGGGTTCTCTATATTTTGGATGATCTTGGAGTCAGTTAAAATTTACAGTGATGAATCTGTGCAGGACATGTTATTGTCTCTCTTCATGAAGCACTACAACAAGCAAGGAAACTGAATCTTGATTTAGTGGAGGTAAGCTCTTAAAATTATGTCTGTGGTGCTGGATTTTCTTTTCCTGGTTAATTCATCACCATGCTATATGTTGCCTTGTTATTTTTTAACTGCTTAATCTCATATTTCTGACTGCTTTTATTTATCTAGTTTCCCATGTAATTCAGTATTGTTTGAGGCTTGTGTTCCTTTGTTGCAGGTTCAGAGAAATGCTAATCCACCTGTCTGTAAAATCATGGACTTTCACAAAGAGAAGTATGCTCAAGAGTTGAAGGCAAAGGAACATGCTAAAAGTAAGGTATGAGAATATCAAACTATTTCTTTGTATTCAGTACTTCTGTGGTAAGGTTATGGAGAATGCTGCTAGGCATTAGAAATGGCCCTTTTATGATGGCATAATTTCCCAATTTCAGAAATCATTCAAAAGGGTCAGGACAAAGGTGATCTTACAAAATAATATTCATGGTGGAAAACATGCTCTTAGAAGTATGTGCAGAGCATGTACAAACTTGATCCTTCTCACTGAGTTTTAATGAATGTAAAGCATTGCATTTAGTAATAAGTTTAAGATTTCTAAATTTTCCCTTCCTACTTTAAATTGTGGGCATCTTGCCACCCGTTATTTTCCTATTTTAAATTGCTGTTAATGATATTTGAGCAGCTGCTGCTATCAGTAAGAATTTTATATTAATCTATATTCTGTTTATGCAGTCGGAGTTGCAATTGCGAAAGGGAGATTGCAAAGAAGTTCGATTTACAGGGAAAATTGTATGTTCTTCCCAAATTATTTTCAAATACAATCTCCATCATTACAACTCAAGTCATCCCGAATTTTGATTAATTAATCAAAAGCTTTAAGGCAGCAATGGGACATGTCTTATGGGGTTAAAGTTGAAGTAATTTCAACTGTTGGGTCTTTAAAAAATCAAAATCATATGAACAATTTGCTTAATTGTCTGGTAGGGAGTTATACCTATTAATAGTGAGGGATTACCTATTAATGATGGGGGACTATATGCAAATTCATGTCACATAGTTTTATAGATGCCTTGTTAACAGATCATCTGTTGGATTTGGGACAAACCTGGCTTTTATTAGTGCCCACTTGAATGCATCTCTATAATTCTGTTGCACCTGAAACTTCGTTGGCATACTTAAGGGGAAAATTGAATGTGCCTGCTGCTTGGGCATATCATGCATTCACTGACCAACCAACCTACTGTAGGACAATATTCTAATAGTATCTTCTCCTTCTTAGATTGTATTCAGTATTACTTATTGTACTTGTAATGGATTCAGCAGCCTCAATGATGCACCACTCTTCGTTAGGGAAATGTTGAATTCAATATTTTTGGTTCTCCTTTATTCTCATATCTATCCTGTTACAGACAAATCCTATATCACTGAAATTATTTTATGTTTACTTATTGTTGCCTGAACAATGAATTGAGCTATTACATGGAGTTGCACACTGCTATTTGACAAAGATGGAAAAGAGGTGGGTTCACATTAAAGCTTCTTACTGTTTTGCTTTCAGGAACAAAAGGACTTAAAAATGAAAGCAGATACAGTTAAGAGATTGATGGAGCGTGGTTATCGTGTGAAGGTACTTTTCTTTTGAGTTCCAAAATGATTACTATATACCATTGTTGTATCCTATTTGGGTAGAGGAGCCATTGGTTGGTGTGATGGAAGAGTCTTGGGCTTTTAACTTAATTGTGCAGGCTGATTCTGACAGCTACTTCATGCAGAGATTTGAGGTGTGGGAGTATCATAAATTCTCAAGTTCTGCTGTTTGGAACCCCTAATTCTGGGACTTGTACTTGAAAGTGGTGTTTTTGAATTACATTAATACTTTATAATTACAGCAAAATTCACTTATGTAGACACAGGACTTAAAGGACAAAATGAATAGGAATAATAACCCCTTCTCCATCATTCCATTTTGGCGCTGTTTAATATTTATTGGTACCTCGTAATGCTTAAATATGAATTTTCCCTAGAGTTGCATGATATACATGTTTGCTATCTCTCTTCATATCATTTCAGACCCACTCTTTGGTATCAGGAGATAGAGAGGCTCGTAAAATTTTAGTATGTGCACTATTGTTAGTAATGTCCATTCTTCGTAATCATGAAGTACGTTTACTGAACAAGTATACATAGACATAGCGGATTCATACTTGAATATTTCAATTGAGCTTTTAAGGGCTGCAAACCCACCTCGCGGTGACTGTAATCCAAAATTAAGCTTTTACGGTCTTCTTGGCTGGGAAGCTATATTACTACATATGACTTGCTTTATTGGTAAACTCAATTACCATCAAACAAACATATCACATTTGTGGAGATGCAGCTTCCATATTCTGTTGCCAGTCTTGGTCATTGCCAGGAGAAATTTCCTTGAACCCTTATACCTTCTCTTAATTGGCAACAGATATCCATTAAATCATTTCTTCTGTCATCCAATCATGGATGTGTGCAAGGATAATAATCTGAAAGAAGTCCTCGACTTCACAGATATGAAGATATTTTTGTGCTGTTTTGTCAAACATGCAGTGACATACCTTTTGCTCTCTACTTTGCTGGGACTCAGATGATATCTGATACTGTTTTGTTTTGTTTGTTTGTGTTTGTGGTCCTTTTTCTTTTTTTTTTGGTGTGGTAACATTATCGATAATTTGAAGCAGTGCATGGCCATGCCTTCTTCAAAGCACAAAGATGATGATTCTGAGGATTTGGGAGCATTGCTGTCTCGTCTCACTCCTTTGGTAATGCCATAATTACACAATGTCACTCTGTATATATGTGTGTTTGTGTATGAACTTTTGTCTTCCAACTTTTGGCAGATTGAAGATGTATCTGTTGTAGAAAGTGGTCCAAGGGTGGAGAAAAGACAGGCATATGTTGTTGTTCGTCATGTCAAGTTTGGACAATCAAAGAAAGGTAATTCCAAGAAATTGAAAGATGTTCAGAACCTTGCATCTTTGCCCGAGTCTGAGGAGGAAACTTCAGAGAGTATTGAAGATGACCGGGACAACTGGTCTGTTGCTGATTCAACTGATAATTTTGATAAAGCATTTGATTTAAAGAGCGCAGACACCCTTCCGTCCTCCACCCCTGAGACCATTGAAACCAAAAATAGGTATAAAAGAAGTGCACCAAGGAATGTTTTCCAACAAGCACCAACGAATAGGAGAGACTTATCTAGGTACGAATCACAGTTTACAAATCAGCCAAGGCAACCGCAGTCCAGGTTTGAATCTCAGTTCCCAAATCAAGTAAGGCAACCATTGTCCGATACACATTTTACTCCTTCAAACAGAACAAGAAAAGATGTTGTCACTGATTCATCTGGCCCCAGAGCAATTCAAATGCCAAAGCAAGAATCAGTTGATTCTGATATGTCAAGTAATTCTTCACATGACTCTGGACGAGTTAGTCCTTTAACATCGAATGCTCCTGTGAAAAAAGGCATGGAAGAAAATCGCTATGGAAGATTTAGTCCTTCAACATCCATTACTTCTGGTCCTGGGAAACAAGACAGGGAAGAAAACCGATATGGTTCATCCCGAAATCCAAATGCAGGAGGGTTCAGAATAAGCCCTAGCTTTCCAGGTTCAGAATCTAGCAGCAGCCATCAGCCTGGTATTAATAGGGGTGGATGGGGGGCATTCAGCCGAGATAGTCCAAAATATGAATGAAGGCAGGGCATCCGAGTCAAACTAGGATAATTTTTGTGGCTGTGAGATTAGTTCATTCTTTTTCCTTTTAATTAGCCCCTCTTTGAAGGGTTGCAGAAAAATTTCAATGTATTTTCAGAACGCTAAGCGACCCTTAACTTTATTGGAATGATGTAGCAATAGAAAAGGAGGCAATTGGAAAACATTAAGCTACCCATTCATTGAAATACAAATAACATTCATAGACAGGCATATGTTAAGCCTGGGTGATGTAAATATGATATATATATTTTTTGGTAAATCAGTAGAAAATTTTATAAAATAAATATGATATAATTGCTCCTGATTAAGAGAAGAAGAGAGAATGAAGATACATTACTAAAGATGACAAATTGGACCGGCTCCTGTGAGAAAGAGTGAAGATATATCCCTAGGATGGTAAATTAGTTCGGATCTGGCTGGTTCAACCAGTTTATGCCATATTTGAAATTAACGAGTTTAATTTGAGTTAATTAAATTTCAGGTCAATTTCATATTAAAAAAAAAAAAAACAATTTTCAACGTTCGGCTCTATTCTAGACTTCATATGGCCTGATTATATAAAAATTAGAAGTGCCCTTACTATCTTCTCTTTGCCCTAGCACTGTGATAGTTCTCTTCTAACTCTTTTGCTTCACTTTTTTTCCCCCCGATTCCTGTTGATTTCTCTTATTCTTTTACTTGGTGACATGAAACTATAATATCTATTTCTTCTGTTTGCGCTATGTTCTTTCCCAAACTTTCATTTCTACATTTTGTGATCTATTTACAATTTTGTGAATTTTTTTCGTTCTTGAATCTTTGCCATTTGTTTGTAATCCATTGTTCTTGTATTTTATGAAGTTGCTATATTTTATGGAGTTGTTTTCGTAGTTGGCTATAATTTTTTATAACACCCATGTTAGGGGTTAGAAAATTGAGAAATTAGTAGTGTATTGTATACTTTGCATATTTGAGTATTCACTTATATATTTATTTTGATACATTAAAATAATTGTACATGCATTCATTGACATTTTTCGGGTATAATTGATTTATAAATGCGATTAAAATGTGAATTATGAATTATTTACATTGAAAATTTATTTGGAGACTATTAGTATTATTTTGAAATTTTTGGTGAATTTTAAGAAATTTTCGAAATTTTGTGATATTTTAGACTAGGAAAAATATTGAAATAATGGACCAATTATATTGTGACATATGACAGCTTATAGATGTAACAAATGTCTCACATACATGGTGACATGGTGTTATAATGCACGTGGTTATGTTTAGGCTAAAACAAAAATTACTATAGCTATTGTTGTTTTCTCCACCCTTTTTCTTCACCGTATACATCAACACCCAAATTCTTTTTGTTCATCCGTTTCATCACCGAATCAGCTAATCGCTTCTGGTTGTGTATTTGGCTTTGGATTCTGATATCAAAGTAAGAACTTCAATATGAATCTTGTGTTGTTACTCTTTATTTTCATTATTTCTATTCACCGAAAGTGTTGTGAGCTTTGTAAAGGATTTGTGTTGATGATGTTTTAGTGTGTGGAAATAGATACATGCATGAGTGGTGGCAGGAAGAAATAGTTTCAGTGATAATTAATGGGTTAGAAAAGATGCTGAAAGTGTAAAAAAGAATGCAGAAAAAGAATGAAAGTGTAGAAACTTTGATGAAATACGTGAATATAGTTGTTGTTTTGATGTTTTTGTGATCTTGAATTTTTAAAGCTTTTGATAGTGAGCTGAATGTAAATGGGAGTGGAAAAGCATGATATAGGTTATGTTTAAGATTGTTGTTAAACATAAAAACAAAAATTTACAATAGAGAGAATGTGACAAAGGTTGAAGATGATGAATAGTTGTCAAAAATTTCTAGTTTTGGTAATTGTAGCTAATCTTGCATTTTTAGTTGTTTTAGCATAAGATAAGTTGCATGGGTGTAAAAATGAAGGAGTAAATGTAAGGGTATAAGTTTGTGATGAGGGATTAAGTAGAAGAGAGAAAGAAGAAGAGGAAAATTGGTTCGGTGATGAAGGAGGAAACTTGCGTTTTTAGAGAGAGAAGAGAAGACTAGTTGCACTAAAACTAAACTGTGTTGACTCTTTTAGCCACAAGTTTGTCATTTGACCTCTAAATGACTTGAAACTTGAACCAATAGACTCCTAAGACATTGTTCTTTCTCTCCATAAAAATTTAGAGCCATCTGAATTGATTTGAAAGAGATTGATTGGATGAAAGTGAGGAACTGTACTGAAATGTCATGAATTGGAGAATTTTCACTGAACATGCTTCGGTATTGTGATTATATCTTGATCTGTAGAGTTTCAAATGAGTTGATTCTTGATTTAGATTAAACTTGAGACATATTTCTACAAATTTCTTGAAGAAGTTGAATTTTGATTCTATCTCTAAGACTTTCAAAATTGGCATGAAATTAAGTCTTGGCTTAGGTTGTAGCACTACCAGGGATAGAAATCATGTCCTGTGATTATTGAATAAACTGTATTGATGTAGGCTGAATTAGACTGAGGTGTCTTCACCAAAGTTGTAGATTATTCTCTTAGTTTTAAATTGGTATAAAGTTTATAATTTTTGGATATTAGAATTGAGAGTTATGAGGTGTACAACTTGGAGGCATGATCATGCATTAGCCAATGGTATTTAGAGCATAACTCATTGAATAATAAACCAAATTGTATGATCTTGGTATCGTTAGAAACTTAAGACACAGAGGAACAATTGTCTAGAAGGGAGTGTTATAGAAATACATCATTTTCTTGATCTTATTGATTATACAAAGTTGACCCGAATGAGGTACTTCAAGCAAAAGTTGGAATAGTTATTGAATGTATGAATTTTGAAACTTTTGAAGTACAATTGACGTTTACATAAGTTTAGTCAGAACATATACCCGAGAATTTGTCAAGAATATGCATCATACATATTTAGTATACATAAATGAATTTTTAGTAATGCATAATAGTGATTTGTATATGTGTTAAATGTTATAGAGGAACCCTTAGAGCGATCGATTCCAGGTATTGCCGGGACTTCGAGGCAATAAATAATAAAGGAGCTTTTGGTCAGTAATCTTAAATTTGATTTATACTGATTGTGTTATGAGTACCGGACAATGATTGTCCGAGGCGTTTGATATATGTTTATACCATTGAAAGTGCTACTTGCATGTGAATATGATTAACTACTTGCTTTGCACATGAAATGTCTGGAATGAATTTGTTTTCTTAAAACTGTTGAGCCCTAGTTGTGGGTAAATAAGCATGCCTAGAAGGGTCTGCAGCTGTAACACCCCACTCCTGCGTGACCCAAACCCGATATCGTTGATGATATCCGAGTCCGTGCCCCGTGAGGGTGGCGTACTACATCAGTTGGTCAAACGAATCTCAGTATAAGACTATTTTTTTTAAACATTCATTCGCGCGGAATGGACAGTGAACAATCTGAGCCCACGTTCATAAATAAACATGTTCAGTTAATACAATCATTCAACAATAATTTACAATCATTTAACAAACAAAAAGCCATAATCAAATTGGGCTCATTATAAATACAGAGATTTCAGAATACAATTTGAATGGAACACTAATGCAGACACGAACTGATCCCGACCTCTATCCTTCACTTGCCTATAGTAGACATACTCCCGTGTCAACCGGGGTATTCTTCAAGACCTGAAAAAATATATGCAAAATTTTGGTGAGTTTTTGCGAACTCAGTGAGGAACCATCATCGATGGTTCACCCAATTCATGTAGCACACAAACAATTTACAATAATAATAATAACACAATCACAGTAATAAGACAGTCAGCGGTATCATATCATTATAT
>JAOTAX010000198.1:40474796-40497928 GCA_025629825.1 Erythroxylum guanchezii | reverse complement strand
AAATGAAACAATTTGATAATACTTCCTTCTAGAAAAATGTTCCTCTATGTCTTATCTTTCTAATGACACCAAAAACATTCAATTTGGTTCAGAAATGAAGAAGTTATGGCCAAAACACTTTCAGCTCTTACCAAAAACCAAGACTGAAAACTATACCTAAATTCACTTCAGAAATTGAACATCTTAGGGACTAAATTGAAATTCGATTCCTTCAGAACATTTGTAGCTCCTTGTCTCTAGTTTAATTAGCAACAAGAATCAACTCAATCGGAGCTGTATAGATCTAGATATCTCCAAATTACTGAAGCATGTTCAGAAAAATATTCAACTCATACTCCTTTAACCCATCTTCTCGCTTTGATTCAATCAATCTTTTTCAAATTAATCTCAAAAATCATAAATTTTCTATAAAGAGGTAGAGAATTGTCTTAGAAATCCAACGCTTCAAAAATCAAGTCAATCGGATGTTGGACGAAAAAGATATAAGCAAAAGAGTGGAAGAGGGTCGGATTAGGGGAGGAAAATAACAAAAATCAAAACGGCGTCACACTCGCGAGGGGTGCGCGTTGAGGGTGCACTCGCGATTGTGAGGCCTCGAGCACTCGCCCTTGCGAGATGAGCGACTACGCTCGCCCTTTCGAGCTCGAACTGGTCGCGATCGTGAACTACGTCTTTTCTTTTTCTTTCTTTTTTTAACTACCAAGATTCCAAAATTCATAACTCTTAATCCTAAGCTCCCAATTTTACAAATTTTGTATCAAAAGAAATCTGAAAGGAAGCTCTACAACTTCCATGAAGAACTTAAAAATCAATTCCGTCTCTAAAGTGGTCAAAATCCCACTCAAAGTTTCTGTCCCCTACTTGCCATCCCAAAACAGTAACTTAATTTCTAAAATTTCTATCTTTCAACTCCAAGGTCCAAAAATATCATACTTTATATCAATGAAAAGATCAAAATGCAACCTACAACTTTCATGAAGGATTGAAAAATCAATTTAGCCTCTAAGGGAGTCAAAAACCACTTCAAAGTTTCTGTCGACTGATGATCATCCCAAACAGTAACAGAAAATTCTAAAAATCATAACTTTCTATTCCATGAAAATCTCCATACTTTACATCAATGAAAAGATAAAAACACAATCTACAACTTTCATGAAGACCCTGAGAACAATTTCTAATTTTATGAGGGTCAAAATGTCATTCAAATTTTCTGTCCCCAAAAGTGCATCCTAAACAACATCAAGGCTTCAAATTAGCATAACTTCTAGCCTCGATATCGAAAAATTGCATACTTTATGGCGATAGAAAGTTGGAAACATAAGCTATAACTTTCATTCAGAACACTTTGGCTAAATCCATCTAGATCAGTGCAAATTTGCCATTGAAGTTCTGCCCACCATTTACACACTAAACAACATTCAAAATTCAAAAATTCAAATCTTTCAACTCCCACATCCAAAAATGGCATGCTATACCTCATTGGAAATCTATGAATTTCCTCTACAAATTTCAAGAAGGCTACTTGGCCCAATTCAAACCATATCAATCCAGAATTTGCCTCAAAGCTAGCATACACAAAACCTACCCTTATGGGCATTTTCAAAAACAAAGCAAAATAAACTTAATTTCGAATGGTCATAACTTTCAATCCCGATATCGAAAAATGTCATACTTTATAGCGATATAAAGCTATCAAGAAAAGCTATAACTTTCATGAAGATCATTTTATCAAAATCCTTCCAGATCAACCAAGAAAAATTCATGAAAGTTTCAGCTCACAAATCACTTTCTGCTACTATTCATCCCAAACAAAAGTCAAACTTACAATTCTTCAAAATCTCACACTTTCACTATTCATTTCTTGCTTTTCAACTTCCATTCAAATCAATTTAATCACTATAATTGTCAAGGTACCCTTACACATACAAATTTACTCAAAATCTCAAATGTCTTTCATTTCATCAAAGGCTCATAGATTCATTCATACTTTTCATTCATTACAAGGAATCATACCATATTTCCTCATTAAATTTCATTTAATAATTTCTAATTTTCAAGAAAAGTTCGGGGTCCAATAATTACCGTCAATTTGTTAAGAGGTTTTCAGTGATAACATCCCCTTTAACTAAACTATCACGGAAGGGAGTGAAGTATGAATGGTTAGATAGATGTGTTAGAGTAGCTTTGATCAACTAAAAAGTATGCTTACTGAAGCTCCTGTATTGGTCCAACCTATTTCTGGTAAGAAGTATGTTTTGTTTAGTGATGCATCTGGAACTGGTTTGTGTTGTGTTTTGATGCAAGAAGGAAAGGTAGTTGCTTATGCCTCTAGGCAACTAAAGACTCATAAACAGAATTACCCTACACATGATCTGGAGCTTGCAGCGACAATGTTTGACTTAAAAATTTGGCGGCACTATTTGTATAGTGAAAGGTGTAAAATTTTCACAAATCATAAGAGTCTGAAGTATCTGCTTACTCAGAAAGAACTCAATCTGAGACAATGGTATTGGTTAGAACTGTTTAAGGACTATGATTGTATTATGGATTATCATCCAAGTAAGGCTAATGTTATGGCAAATGCTTTGAGTCGGAAGACAATTTCAGCAATATCAGTGAAGCGGGGTGAATGGGAACTTGAATTTGATGGAGCTTTAATAGCTCAATTGAAAGCAAGGCCTAAGTTGAGGCAAGAAATTTGCGATGCTCAGAGAGCTGATGATAAGTTACAACAACTTATCTTGGCTACTCAGGAAGGTAAAAAGTCTAATTTTTCTGTGCAAGGAGATGGTGAATTGTATTATAAGGATTGGTTGTGTGTGCCAGCTAATGATGAATTAAAGAAGAAGCTATTGTTTGAGGCTCACAATATAGTGTTTACTATGCATCTGGGTGGGAACAAGATGTATCAGGATTTGTAGTAGTGTTACTGGTGGTCAGGTATGAAATGGGATGTTGTGGATTATGTAGCAAAATGTCTGACATGCTAGCAGGTTAAAGCTGAGCACCAGGTTCCATCTGGCTTGTTACATCCTATTCCTATTCCTCAATGGAAATGGGATAGCATTACCATGGACTTTGTCATTGGACTTCCTCTTACTCAAAGGAATCATGATGTGGTATGGGTAATTGTGGATAAGTTTATCAAATCTGCTCATTTTCTGCCTGTTCGTCCTGACTATTCTTTGGATAGGCTTGCAGACTTGTATGTGAATGAGATAGTAAGACTGCACGGAGTACCATTGTCGATTATTTCTGATTGTGATCCTTGATTTACTTTGAGATTTTGGAAAAGTCTACAGAAAGCATTGGGTACTTAGGTTAAGTTTAGTACTGCTTTCCATCCCTAGACAAATAGACAATCTGAACGAGTTATACAGATTTTGGAAGATATGTTGTAGGGTTATGTGTTAGAGTTTCCCGGGAGTTGGGATAATTATCTAACTTTGATGGAGTTTGCTTACAACAACAGTTATCAAACAAGCATTGGCATGGCACCTTATGAAGCGTTGTATGGTAGGAAGTGTATAACTCCGGTATATTGGACGGAGTTGAGTGAAAACAAGATGATCGGGCTAGAAATTGTGAAAGATATTGAAGAAAAGATTCAGATTATTCAACAAAGATTAAAAGCTGCCAGTGATAGGCAGAAATCTTATGCTGATCTAAAAAGGAAAGATATTGAGTATCAAGTGGATGATAAGGTATTCTTGAAAGTGTCACCATGAAAACACATACTTCGGTTTGGGAAGAAGTGTAAGCTTAGTCCACGATTCACGGTCCTTATGAAATTTTGAAAATAATTGGACTAGTAGCTTATCAGTTGGCTCTACTTGAAGAATTGACCAGGCTACATAATGTGTTTGATGTTTCAATGCTAAGAAGATATCGGTCTGATGCTTTACACAAGATTCCTATGCAAGAAATTCAAGTGCAACCAAATTTGTCGTATGAAGAAGTGCAAATTTTATATTAGCTAGAGAAGTTAAACAACTTATAAACAAGTCAGTACCTTTGGTAAAAGTCCTCTAGCAACACCATGAACTTGAGGAAGCAACATGGGAACCAAAGGAAACTATGAAAGCTCAGTATCCGCAATTATTCGATTCCGGTATAAATTTTGAGGACGAAATTTCTTAAGGAGGGAAGAATTGTAACACCCTATATTAGGGGTTAGAAAATTGAGGAATTAGCAGTGCATTGTACGCTGTGCATATTTGAGTATTCACTTATATATTTATTTTGATACATTAAAATAATTGTACATGCATTCATTGACATTTTCCGAGTATAATTGATTTATAAATGCGATTAAAATGTGAATTATGAATTATTTACGATGAAAATTTATTTGGAGACTATTAGTATTATTTTGGAATTTTTGGTAAATTTTAGGAAATTTCTAAAATTTTGGGGTATTTTAGACTAGGAAAAAATTGAAATAACGGACTAATTATATTGTGACATATGGAAGCTTATAGAGGTGACAAATGTCTCACATGCATGGTGACATGTGGAGGGGTGTTATAATGCACATGGTTATGTTTAGGCTGAAACATAAATTACTGTAGCTATTGTTGTTTTCTCCACCCTTATTCTTCACCGTGTACATCAACACCCAAATTCTTTTTGTTCATCCATCTCATCGCCGAATCAGCTAATCGCTTCTGGTTGTGTATTTGGCTTCGGATTCTGACATCAAAGTAAGAACTTCAATCTGAATCTTGTGTTGTTACTCTTTATTTTCGTTATTTCCATCCACTGAAAGTGTTGTGGGCTTTGTAAAGGATTTGTGTTGACGATGTTTTAGTGTGTGAAAATAGATACATGCATGAGTGGTGGTAGGAAGAAATAGTTTCAGTGGTAATTAATGGGTTAGAAAAGATGCTGAAAGTGTGAAAAAGAATGCAGAAAAAGAATGAAAGTGCAGAAACTTTGATGAAATATATGAATATAATTGTTGTTTTGATGTTTTTGTGATCTTGAATTTTTAAAGCTTTTGATAGTGAGCTGAATGTAAATGGGAGTGGAAAAGCATGATATAGGTTCTGTTTAGGATTGTTATTAAACATGAAAACAAAAATTTACAGTAGAGAGAATGTCACAAAGGCTGAAGATGATGAATAGTAGTGAAAAATTTATGGTTTTGGTAATTGTAGTTAATCCTGCATTTTGAGTTGTTTTAGCATAAGATAAGTTGCATGGATGTAAACATGAAGGAGTAAATGTAAGGGTATAAGTTTGAGATGAGGGATTAAGTAGAAGAGAGAAAGAAGAAGAGGAAAACTGGTTCGGTGATGGAGGAGGAAACTTGTGTTTTTAGAGAGAGAAGAGAAGACTAGTTGCACCAAAATCGAACTGTGTTGACTCTTTTGGCCACAGCTTTGTCATCTGACCTCTAAATAACTTGAAACTTGAATCAATAGACTCCTACGACATTTTTCTTTCTCTCCATAAGAATTTAGAGCCATCTGGATTGATTTGAAAGAGATTGATTAGATGAAAGTGAGGAAATGTGCTGGAATGTCATGAACTGGAGAACTTTCACTAAACATGCTTTGGTATTGTGATTGTATCTTGATCTGTAGAGTTTCAAATGAGTTGATTCTTAATTCAGATTAAACTTGAGACATATTTCTACAACTTTCTTAAAGAAGTTGAATTTTAATTCTGTCTCTATGACTTTCAAAATTGGCATGAAATTGAGTCTTGGCTTAGGTTGTAGCATTACTAGGGACAGAAATCATGTCCTGTGATTATTGAATAAAATATATTAATGTAGGCTGAATTAGACTGAGGTGTCTTCACCAAAGTTGTATATTATTCTCTTAGCTTTAAATTGGTATAAAGTTTGTAATTTTTGGATATTAAAATTGAGAGTTGTGAGGTGTACACCTTGGAGGCATGATCATGCATTAGCCAAAATTTCAAATGTATACAGTCTGTGGTATTTAGAGCATAACTCATTGAATAATAAACCAAATTGTATGAACTTGGTATCATTAGAAACTTAAGACACAGAGGAACAATTGTCTAGAAGGGAGTGTTACAGAAATACATCATTTTCTTGATTTTATTGATTATACAAAGTTGACCCGAATGAGGTACTTCAAGCAAAAGCTGGAATAGTTATTGAATGTATGAATTTTGGAACTTTTGAAGTACAATTGATGTTTACATAAGTTTAGTAAGAACATATGCTCGAGAATTTGTCATGAACAAGCATCATACATATTTAGTATACATAAATGAATTTTTAGTCATGCACAATAGTGATCTATATATATGTTAAATGTTATAGAGGAACCCTTAGAGCGACCGATTACAGATATTGCCGGGACTTCAAGGCGATAAACAATAAGGGAGCGTTTGGTGAGTAATCTTAGATGGCCGCACCTTACTTTGTTTTGCTTCTTGAATTTGATTTATGTTGATTGTGTTCTGAATACCGGATAATGATTATCAGAGGCGTTTGATGCATGTTTATACCATTGGAAGTGCTACTTGTATGTGAATATGATTGACTACTTGCTTTGCACATGAAATGTCTGAAATGAATTTGTTTTGTTTTAAAACTGTTGAGTCCTAGTTGTGGGTAAATAGGCATGCTTAAAAGGGTCTGCAGCTACTTCTGTGATACTTCGGTGTCGAGACTTTGGTCTCTTCTGTGACACTTCGGTGTCGAGACTTCGGTCTCTTCTGTATAAGTCTCATTACCTGCTTCTGTATATGGATTTAGTAGTCATCTGATTTCGTACTTTGATATCTTTTTGATTTTGACATAAATTAAATTATGTTTTGATTCTGAAGGGTTTATACCCTCTTGTGTTATGCAGTTCGGTTATTTATAAAACTCTGTTCTGAAATGCTTTCTGCCCGAATTACTGTTAAAGAAATCTTTGAATGCATATTGATGCTGTTATATGATTCAGTGTGATGATTTGTCAGTTTATGTATAGATTAGTTATTACTCACTAAGCTATATGCTTAGCACGGTGGATTTGCCT
Organism: Erythroxylum guanchezii; assembly: GCA_025629825.1. Lineage (NCBI taxonomy): Eukaryota > Viridiplantae > Streptophyta > Magnoliopsida > Malpighiales > Erythroxylaceae > Erythroxylum > Erythroxylum guanchezii. The sequence goes on along the minus strand of JAOTAX010000198.1, from coordinate 40,490,921 downwards.
CGTATAGATTCAGAGAGAAGGACTTAAGAACTGAGACAAGTCAACCGCAATAGCTAAAGGAGTTTGAGTTTTGTATTGCTCAAAATGTATTTTGAGTTTGTTTTGGGCTTGTTTATGACTTTGGATTTCTGTTTAAAGGATTGTAATAACCTTAATTCAGGCGGGTTTTTGAAATTATCATATGTATTGTATATTTGTTTGAGATTCTGGAAAAGCTTGTGTGAAATGTTTCGTGTGTTTTGGAAATGTTTATTTTTGAATGCTATGCTTCCGCGAAATATTTTGGTTTGTTTGTATTGTCTTGTATGGCATCCATATATCCTCCTAGGAGGTATTAGGGTGTCACATTTTTGGTTAAAAATTAACGAATGCTACTATTCTCCCTCAATCAGTGGTACGAAGGAAGAAAAGAGGGACCAACAAGAGGACGATGGTGATTTGGTGGATGTTCGGTTCGATGGTTGAACGTTTCGTGTTCGACTCATATTAAGTGGTTGAAGAACTTTTTTAACCCAACCTGACCTATTGTCATTCCTATATATTACTTGTTTTACACTTTTCTTTAAAATTGTATGTCTTGTATTAAGTTGTCAATGACATTTTTAGTGAGTTAATTTAATGTTACCAACTCCAACTTAATTGTCCAAACATATTTTAAGAAGCCTTTTATACAAATTTTCAAATTCAACAACTTTTATAGGAGAAATGCATTAAAATTCAAAAAGTAGTCTATATTTATAAATAATTAAAAGATATAAACCCTCCTTATAGTATAAGAAACTTTTGGAAAACCCTATAACCTTAAAAATTCACAAAAAAGCTCATTCTTTAGACTTTGGTTAAAAAAATAACGAAGAAATATACATGACATCAACCTTACACTTGTACCAATACTACTTACATGATGAAGCAATGTAACTCTTAAACTTGAACCGAACTAATTAAGCTTAAATTAAACTAATAATTTATTAAAATGATATTAAATTATTAAATTAAGTCGAGTTTATTTAGTTCAAGTCAAGTTTAAGAGTTGAATTGTATTACCATACTCGTTACATTTGATTAATCTACGTCTAATACTTATATCACATGCGTTTCATCGTTATTCTTTAATCAAAGTTTAAGAGAAGTGATTTTTTAGTAAAACTAAAAATTAGAAGGAACTTTTTTAGAGAATTTAAAAAATTAAAGGGTTTTCAATATTTTCTTATGCTATAAGAGAAGTCTATGTCTTCTATCCTTTATAAATATATATTATTAATAAACATATTATTTAGCAGAGAGGTTCATATAAAACTTCTTTTTATGAAGATTCAAATGAAATAAAATAGATTTTTCTTATAGAGTTTAAAATATATAGAAATTTTATAAGCATAATTTACATATCCACTCGTAGTATTTTCATTAAAATATAAATAAGTTTCTAACGTATTTTTGTGAACAAAATAGACCATAAAATTAAGAATTATTAATAAGTACCATCCTCATACCACAAAATAAACTAATATCGTTTGTCAACAACTTTTCTTTATTTCTTACTTTTCATATTTACCCTTCTGGATCCCACACAAAAACTATATTGATTTTTAAAAGAAAATTTAACAAAAATGTTAAAACCCAATCCCCCAATTTCCAGACCTATTTCACATAAATGCAAGTACCACTTGAAGCCTTAACAACCATAAACATACTAATTATTTACTAAGTTTAATAAATTCATGCAATGCATGTCAATTTTTGTTAATACCTGTTAGTCTTTAATTTAGTGGCATCTAAGAGGAAGAGGAGTAAATTGAGCGCTTACAAAATTCAACACTTTTTAAAACCAATATGCTTAGTTAAAATAATCAATATAAATGAGTATGAGAAAATTGCTTAATATAAGTTAATCAAATAATTGAAAAATAATTTAAAGAGGATAGAGATGAGAGATTGCAAACCAATTTATAGTGATTCAATAAACAATTATTGCCTATGTTCACTCCAAAGACTCTTCTTAGAATTCCATTATAATTCTTTTTTCAAGGTAAAAAAATAGTTTTTTATGATCTTTCTTGATAAAGAGAAACTCATCTTACAATCTACTTCCTTAATACTATATAGATCACCCCAAGTACAATACTCAATACCCCAAAAAAGGATTACAACTCAAAATTATCTTACTTATTTACTTGATAACTCCAAAATGGCTCACTTACACAAATACGACCTAATGATGCTCAAATAATTGGAAAACTCTCTAAAATATACATTTAAAACACATAAAACATTTTTGATGCTAAAATCAATAAGAAAACGTCTATTTATAGTGTTTTGGGACCCAAAATAGTCGTCGGAGCAAAAAACTAGCTATTATAATATCAACCAATATGCATTTACAATATTAGATTCACTAGTTATTGGAACACTAGTTGACTAGTACAAAAATTGGTCAACCAATATGACACATTGGTTAATCAATACATTAACCAGTGTTGCTATAAACTTATGGTACATCAATCTGAACAACTTTAACCTATATTGGTCAACCGCTAATCATATAAGTTGAATAATCACACTAAAAAAATTATTTTAACACTTTCAAATGTTTAAAACCAATTTGTTTAATCTAAATATGATTAAAACACTTCTGAAAATGTTCCCTAAGGACTATTTAAAAGATTAAGAGACTCTTATAATAAAATCAAAAGCTTCAATGCCTCTTGATGAATGTAAAGATTCATGCAATGGAGTAAGATGAAATGATTATACATGATGGGTCTTTTGGATTATCAAATTAACAAAGTGATCTTACAAATAATAATATAAAATGTGAAGAGACATCGATGAGTCTTGATATTTTATTCTTATTTTGATATTTATTTTGTCTGTTGTAAACTTTAACTTCTCTTGTTCAAATTCATACACTATCTTCTTGAGTTTATGGATTCATTTTGTTCTACTATTTATTTTCTTTAAAATAGTAAACACATTTGTAGTAATTATATTTTGTTATCATCAAAACATCAATTAGAACCTCCATTATTCAGAAATTTTATTTATTTCAAAGGAGAGTTAACTTCCAATTTATTAACATTCTTAACTAATTAATTTTATTCCTTAACTTAGTTGTAGATTTACATTATACATATGCCAATATGATGTTGATCAATTTTTTGTCTTATAGATATTATGTTTCATTTGAACAATTTGAATACTCACAATTTATTTAAATATTTTTATAAATCAATAATTTATATATTTGTAAAAATATGAATCTATAAATAATTTATTAATATTAATAACTATTAAGAAGTAGTATTCAGTCAAATAGATTACTTACTTTAACTTTAGCATATCCATAATTTTCTAAAAGAAAAACTTTAGCATATCCATATGATTAAAAAAAAAAAAAAGTATCTAACATTGATACTAAGTTTGATAGACCAATAAAATATGAAAAATTAATCACTGATATCATTGATTTTAACATGCCAATATAAGCATTAAAAGTTAATATTGAGCATAGCAACTAATATGATAAGGCAAATTAATTAAGAATTATTGATTAATAGTAAAAAAATAAGTAAAAATTTTATTGATTACTATTATTAGATAATAAATAAATATTTAATAAATATAATTAATTACTTTTAAAAATATTGAATATCTTTTTCTTAATACTTTCACATAATAAAATAAAAACTTGAGGAAAGATTTAATTTAATATGATTTTAAATTGATTAATATATTATTATTCATTAATAAAGTATTATTAAGAATAACAAACATTATATATGTTAAATTTCTTATTTATTAGTATTATTATATAATAGATACTTATTTTATTATTATATTAAACTAATGACTATATTATTAACAATTATTTAATATAATCAATTTAATTTTAATAAAAGAATTATTATTGAATATTTATATTTTAGTTTATTTTAATATAAATAAACATAAGGATTTCTCACAAAATTTGTAAAGCACAGAAAATTTTGATGAAATTGATGACTTATAAAGGAAGTTGGTGTTTTTTCCCCCTAAAAACATATGTAATATTAAAAAGTACCATTAGACATTAGTATTAAAGCAATGTTAGGATGAACATTTACCTTTTACATATCTATTATAATCGTTGACCCATTTGTACCTCTTGATTCTCTTTTTTTTTTAAATTTAAATTTCTATAATGAAGTTAAAATCACTAAGTTGCAACTCATTTGTATAATATAGTTTGTGTCCCCCCACCCCACTGGAGTTCTTTTACTAAGTACCGATGGATCCAAACGACTTATTGATGGTTATGCTTCAGCAGGTGGATTGATTCGAGATTCAAATGGCATGTGGGTGGCAGGTTTTATGTTAAATATTGACTCTTCAAGGAGTCTTGATGCAGAACTGTTGGGGCTGTGCTAAGGTTTGCTTTTGGTGAAATTGTGCAATACTCAAAAACTGATTATAGACCTTGACGCTACGATTGCTTTCCAGCTCCTTCAGAGTGGAGTAATCATTTCAAACCCTTATCATACTCTTGTTAGTGATTGTTTGGAGTCGATTAAAGGATGGTGCATTGTTGATATTAGGCACATCTGCCGCGAAGGTAATCGCTGCACGGATCGACTTGCTGACTTAGTGCATTCATCACCTCAGGGACTTACTTATTGTGAAGACCCTTCGGTTCAATTACATCCTCTTCTTGCAGAGGATCGTGAGGGAATCAGTGTTTTGTGAGTTTAAATTTCTTTATCTTCTCTGTTCGTTAGTAGAAAAAAAAATATTTTGAAGTATTCATTCAAATATTGTGTCAACCTCTCCCTGGGCACTTCTCTTTCACATATAGATTCAACAATTAGTTACTTTCCTCAATAAATTTTACAGTCATTGCTTGACAATTATTTTTGCTTAAGATGTGTGGCTAAGCATATGGTTAAAATCATGCTAAACTTGTTAGTTCCCAAGCATAAATGTGTTAGTTTATACTCTTACTGTCAATCAATTAGATGCAAATTAATGTATGACATTATTTTAATTAATGAAAAGACTTTATTTATCTTTATGTGTTAATTTAATTAATATTTTATGTTTTAATACTAAAGGTAAAATGTTTGGAATAATTGATGCGTAATTGAAATTATGATGAAATCATAATTATGAGATTCAATTTACACTTATGTATTATTCTTAAATGTTCTTAGTTGTAGTTTCATCATATGAGATATTGTTGAAACGATAAAACTAGCACACATTATGTTTCTTTCTTATGAAGAAAGTAATTGATCTCATAAATTAAAGTATGGAGATACTTAAACTAATGTGTGGGTGATTATTAGAGGATAAGTCACTGAACTGACCCGATTATGAGAATTTCGAATGGAATATTACTTATGTGTCTATGGATTATCTCATAATGATGGTTATAAAATTGATCCTCAGACTTGAGATTACCAATGTAACTTGTGTGAGAATTACTATGTTTTGATTCTACTTATGAATCGTGCTAGGATAATTCATTCGGTAGTAATTAGATACAGTACGAACCATATTGAGATAGTTTAGTAAGTCAATATAAGATTTGTCACTCTAAAGTAATTAGAGAGAATATTTTATTGTTCTTGATTATTAATGATTTAAGGAATTCTCTGGCCAGAGTGAATTGAAATTTGAAAAGGTGTTTTCAAATTTCAATTATAAATCAATTACTAATTAGCAAGATGAACATGATTGGATGATAATAGTCTACTATATCCATACTCTGTCTAATTAGAATATTGAATGACAAAATGATTAAATTTTACATCATAGCCATGCATGGACATGTTAAGTTAATCACTTTGACATTCCTGATATTTGGGTAATCATGACATGTTGCTAGACATCAATAATGATTTATGATTATGAATTGTTTAATTGGAGAATTAAAGATAAATTAAAAGAAATTTTAATTTATCCAATTCTAATTGTGAATTAGAATTGTAATTTATAATCATTGCCAACTTATTAGGAGCTTAATAGGTCACACATCAAAGAGCAATTTGTGAAAAAAAAATCAATTTAATTAAGTTAGACTTAATTATAAAGTTTAAGAAACTTTGGGAATCAAATATGAGATATTTGATTTTATTAAAATTAAATTAAATTAATTATAATTTGATTTTAATTATAATTAAAGAAATTTAATTTTAATTAAAAACCTCAAGAATTTTCTATTTAAAAAGGAAAGAATATTTTAGAAGCTAACACTTTGTCTTCTTCCTCTCAAATCAGTCTTCAGAATTGCTTTGTAGATACCATCAAAGGCTGAACAATTGAACAGTTCGTGATTGATCAATTGAAAAGGTTTCAAAGATTTTTCAACAAGAAGACAAATAAGGTACAATTTCTAATTTGTTTTGTGTTCTATTCAAGTTTAATCAATTATTGAGATCAACTCGGAATTCATAAAATTATTTGTTTTTCCACTGCGTCCGTGATTCGATCACAGTTGGATTCCCACAGTAGTATCAGAGCCTCCGTTAAATTGCTTAACTTGGATTAGGTGCTTGATTGTTGTTGATTTTGATAAAAATTAATGTGTTATGCTTTTGGTTTTGTCTTTCTTCGAAGCTATTCTTTTATCTGTTTCTGAAATGTGCTTATGCATGTTCTATAATGCTTTTAATAACTTTATTTGCATTGTGTATCTGGAAATTGTTTCCTTGCTCTTACGTTTTAAGTTCTGAAAATATATGCGCTTGCAGTTACTGTATATATAGTTCATGCGATAAACATCAGATGCCCACATATTCATTTGGAAAGTTATTTTGTGATTTTATTGTTTCTTTTATTTATCTATGTTGATGATGTAATCACGACTTAGCTCTTGAAAGCCTTGATTTTTCAATTCTGAAATTTAGGTTTTATATGCATATGTATTGTACTATTATGTATTTTTAACTTGGAAATTAGTGACTTTCTCTTTGAGTTTTGCATTTTCTGAACAAGATTGCAATTTTAAATTCTTGTGTGTTTCTGCCCTATTTTACTTCTGGCTTTTGCTTATTTTCCCTTGCAATTGTGTTCAATTTACTGCCTTGCGTGTGAATGAACAAGATGGCCGATTATCGCCCATCGGATTGTCACATCTGGCGACCCAGTGGGTCGCCTGTGACACGACATTTGCTAGGCATCGCCTGCGACACCACTGGATGACGTCAAACGATGCTAAGCATCACACGTGACGCCAAACATGGTGGCCAATGGGTGGAGACCTAAGTGGGCGATGTCGACTGCAGAAAGGGCGATGGAGTGAGAAAGCAGTTGAAGAAACGTGGGAGCACTGGTTTGAAACTGTGGGTTGCGGTTTAACACACAATGGAGTGGGAGCATCGGTTGGAAAATCGTGGGAGGCAGCAATTGTAGAAGCAGACAGAAGCTTCTGGAGAAGATGATGGGCGCGTGTAAGTCATGCGCCCATCGTCTTTAGAACGTGCACACGCTAGTCAACCTTTTATTGACCGTGGGCGCGTGACGCCAAACACCCTCCCATCCCTCTTTTATTTTTTTTTAAATTTTTTTTAAAAACCTTAAATTTTCAATTTAATTAATTTATACTCCTAATAAAATTGAAAAGTGTTTTACTAAATTTTGAAAATTGTTTTCAAAGGGAATTTTTATTAGGAAAAGTTTTTGGAGTTTAGTTTAAATTTTTTTAAGAGTTGAATTATTAAATTAAATTTGTTATCAAATCAATAATTAGAATCAAGCAAAAGTTTACATAATTTCTTTTATAATTAGATTATGTTTGAAATTATAAATATAATGAGATTATTTTATTTTTGATGAGATCAGAGATTTTTGAAAATTTAAATCCCTCAATAAAATATTAAGTACACATTAGGAACGTGATAGTTACCTTCCATTGTTTGAGAATAAAACCAGAATTCTATTTATTGCTTGGCTTGCTGAGTAAACTCAAGGTCACTTTAACCTGGATATATTTTATCTTAAATTAATGGATCCTACTTAACTAAATTTGTATGATTTCGATGAGTAAACTCACGATCATATAGATTCAAGGGTAGGGTTAGGAATAATATATGTGATATATTTTGGCAAAATTTGTCACCTAATGGTTCTAGGAGTCACATGAAATGTGATTGAGAAGTAGTTTTCTACCTAATTTAATTTTAGTTGGCTTGTTGGGCAAACACAAGATCAATTAATTTTAAATAGGATCCTAGCCCACTAGGAAATTATTTCATAATTTTTTGATATAATAGTGAGGGCTATTATTTTGAATAAAATAGTGGGAGTAATCAAATAATTTTAAAGTCCTTATTTCATTTGATTTTTGTTAGAAACTAATATTTGCTCATTTTATGTTTTTTCGGTTATTAAATTTGAAGATGAGTACCAACCTGACATTGAGGAGCATCATGAATGCTAACAAGCAAACTAGATCCAACTTTTCGGACTAGTTATGAAACTTAAGAGCATTTCTTAGGCAAGAAAAGAAGTTATACGTTCTTGATACTCCTGCTCCAACAGAACCTTATTCAGATGCAACCGATGAAGATTGGGAGAAATATCAATGTTATGTTGATGGTGTTGAACAAGCTACATGTGTGATGTTAGATAGCATGTCTCCTGAACTTCGAAGGCAATATGAGAACATGGATGCATCAACTAGGATACTGCATCCTAAGGAGTTATTTGGTGCATAAAGTAGGGCGGAGAGATATCAAATCTGCAAGGCACTGTTTCAATGTAAGATGACAGAAGGATCTTCAGTTAATCTGCATGTATTGAAGATGATTGGGTATATTGAAAAATTGTCCCAATTAGGTTTTGTCATGGACCACGAGTTAAGCATTGATCCGGTGTTGCAGTTTCTAAGTTCGAGCTTTTCACAGTTCGTCATAAACTTCAATATGAACCAGAAGGACATGACATTGCCTAAACTATTGAACATGCTCAATACTACGGAAGGGTGCCTTAAGAAGGAACCCAGTTCTGTACTTGTTGTCGGTTCTTCTAAAAGCAAGAAAAAGGGCTTTAAGAAGAATAAGAATAAGAAACAAAAAGCTTCTACTAATGTAGTAAAGGCCAAACGAGGTGTCAAGAAGAAGAGCAATGACAAGGGCACATGTTTTCATTGCAGAGTCAACGGACATTAGAAAAGAAACTGCCTATCTTATCTTGCTAGCCTGAAAGATAAGAAGCTTAAGGAAGTTATCTCTTTAGGTATGTTTATGATTGAGATCAATCTTTCTGCTTCTATTCCACATTCTTGGGTATTAGATACTAGTTGTGATTCTCGCATATGTAATAACATGCAGATGTTAACAAGGAGTAGATTATTAAAGAAAGGTGAAGTGGACTTGCGAGTTAGCAATGGAGCAAGAGTTGATGCATTAGCTATAGGAACTTGTAGTTTAACTTTGCCTTATAGCCTTTGTTATTATGTTCCTGTTATTACAAGAAACATCATTTCTATTTCTTATTTGTATTTGAATGGATTTGTCTTTGTAATTAAGGATAACAGTTATTCTTTTTATAAAGATGACGTTTATTATGGATATGGATTACTTATAGATGGTTTGTATGAGTTAGATCTTGAAAGGTCAATTCTTAACATAAATAATAAGAAAAGAAAATTAAGTAATCAAACTCCATCTTATTTATGGCATTATATTTTAGGTCATATCAATGAAACTAGAATCACAAAATTACATAAAAAAGAATACTTGGGTCCTTTTGATTATGAATTATATGAAACTCTTGTTTATTAGGAAAGATGACTAAACTACCCTTTAAAGGGAAGGGACAATGTGGTAGTGAGTTACTAGAATTAATACACTCATATGTATGTGAGCCTATGTCTACAAATGCTAGAGGTGGATTCTTGTATTTCATTACGTTCACAGATGACCATTCTAGATATGGTTATGTGTACTTGATGAAACAAAAGTCTAAATCATTTGAAAAGTTCAAAGAATTTAGACAAGTGGTTGAGAAACAAACTGGCAAAAGTATTGAGATACTTAGATCAGATCGAGGTGGTGAATACTTAGACCACGAGTTTCTTGGTTACTTAAATGAGAATGGGATTCTTTCTCAATGGTCTCCTCCTACAACTCCACAACATAATCGAGTTTTTGAGAGGAGAAATCGTACACTATTAGATATGGTATGTTCCATGATGAGTTATGCAGTCCTTCCTATGTCCTTTTGGGGATACGCAATTGAAATTGCAATACACATGTCTTCTAAATAGAGTTCCATCTAAATCGGTTGATAAGACACTATATGAAATATAGACTGGTAGGAGACTTAGATTATCACACTTAAAGATTTAGAGATGTAAAGCTTATATGAAGCGTGCTATATCTGATAAGCTTCAAGCTAAATCAGATAAAAGCAAATTTGTGGGGTATCCGAAAGAGAGTTTCGATTATCAAAGAAAGTGAATTTATTATCAAAGAAACTAGTGAGAGTGATGTTGAACTTAGAGAAGTTCAAGAGCCAAAAATTCACATCGAAATGGAACAAGAACCTCAAGTTGATACATACAATGTACAACTGAGAGTTTAAAAGACACATAGTCCGCGAAGAACTAGTAGAATATGTCGTCCTCCTATTAGATTAGATCTAGATATTGAGCAGGGAAAGGATAATGTATCACTCATATATGATGAGCCAACTAATTTTAAAGAAGCGAAGTTTGACATTGATTCTTTTAAATGACAAGAAGCTATGAGATCTGAAATGGAATCCATATACACTAACTAAGTATGGACTTTGGTTGATGCACTTACTGGTATTGTACCTATTGGATGTAAGTGGGTTTTTAAGAGAAAAATTGACATGGATGGTAATGTACATACGTACAAAGCAAGGTTAGTGGGTTAAGGTTACAAACCTTTTTGCCAGAAGTTATGCTAAAATCCATCAGGATCTTATTAGCCATAACAACATATCATGATTATGAAATATGACAGATGGATATTAAAACTGAATTTCTCAATGAGAATTTACAGAAGGATGTGTATATGACACAACTTGAAGGTTTTGAATCCAAGAAATTTCCTAATCAAGTATGCAAGTTGCAAAGGTCCATTTATGGACTTAAGCAAGCGTCACGGAGTTGGAACATCTTTTTTGATGAGACAATCAAAGAGTTTGATTTTATCAAAAAAGTGGATGAACCATATGTCTATAAGAAGGTTAGTGGGAGTGCAATCATTTTCTTGGTACTATATGTGGATGACATATTGCTAATTAGAAACGACGTATCTATGCTACAATCTGTAAAGATTTGGTTATCAAAGAACTTCTCTATAAAGGATATGGGAGAAGTAGCCTATATTCTTGGAATAAAGATCTATAGAGATAGATCAAAGAGGTTGCTTGAATTGCCCGAATCCATGTACGTAGATAAGGTGCTAAAGAAGCTTAGCATGGAGAATTCCAAGAAGGGATTCTTACCCATATCGTATAGGGTTTCTCTCTCAAAGAGTATGTGTCCAAAGACACAAGAGGAGAGAGATAAAATGGATTGTATTCCATATGTTTCGACAATTGGATCAATTATGTATGCGATGCTATGTACTAGACCAGATGTTTGTTATACTTTGAGCATAACGAGCAGGTTTCAGTCTAATCCTAATGAGAGTCACTAGACGACTGTGAAAAATATCTTAAAGTACTTGAGAAGAACTAAAAATGTTTTCTTGATCTATAAAGGAAATGAACTTAGAGTTCAAGGATATTCAGATGCTAGTTTCCAGTCAGATCCCGATGATAGTAGATCACATTCAAGGTATATCTTAATGCTAAATGGTGGTAAGGTAAGTTAGAAGAGTTCTAAACATCCAACTATTGCAAATTCAACAACCAAAGTAGATTACATTTTAGTGTAAGAGGCGACAAAGAAAGCAGTTTGGATCAAGAAGTTCATCACTAAACTTAGAGTGGTTTCTAGCATTGTTGAGCCTATAGTATTATAGTATGACAACAGCGGGGCTATTTTGCAAGCAAAGGAACCCAGGTCTCATCAACAGTCCAAACACGTACTTAAGAAGTTTCACTTGATTAGGGAAATAGTGGAGCGAAAAGACATAACATTAGAGTGAGTTCTCACTAAAGAGAATCTAGCAGATCCTCTTACTAGGTCATTGTCTCAAAAGAGACATAATCGACATATGAATGGATATGGTATTAGATTCATAAGGGATTGACTTTAGTGCAAGTGGGATATTGTTAGTTGCTGCAAATTAATGTATGATATTATTTTAATTAATAAAAATCTTTATTTATCTTTATGTATTAATTTAATTAATATTTTATGTTTTAATACTAAAGATAAAATCCTTGGAATAATTACTGTGTAATTGAAATAATGATGAGATAATAATGATGATATTTAATTTACACGTATGTATTATTCATAAATGTTCCTAGTTGTAGTTTCATCAAAACGGGATATTGTTGAAATGGTAAAACTAGCACACATATGTTTCTTTCTTATGAAGAAAGTAATTGATCTCATAAATTAAAGTATGAAGATACTTAAACTAATGTGTGGATGATTATTAGAGAATAAGTCAATGAATTGACCCGATTATGAGAATTCTGGATGGAATATTACTTATGTGTCTAAAGATTATCTTATAATGATGGTTGTATAATTGATCATTAGACTTGAGATTACCAAGGTATCTCGTGTGAGAATTACTGTGTTTTGATGCTACTTATGAACCCTCCTAAGATAATTCAGTTGGTAGTAATTGGATACAGTATGAACCATGTGGAGATAGTTTAGTAAGTCAATATAGGATTCGTCACTCAAAAGTAATTAGAGAGAATATTCTACTGTTCTTAATTAATAATGATTTATGAAATTCTCTGGCCAGAATGAATTGACATTTGAATAGGTGTTTTCAAATTTTAATTATAAATCAATTACTAATTATCAAGAATGAACAATGATTGGATGATAAGAGTAGATACTATATCCATACTCTGTCCAATTAGAATATTAAATGCAAAATGATTAAATTATACATCATAGCCATGCATAGACAGGTTAAGTCAATTACTTTGACATTCCTGATATTTGAGTAATCATGGCATGTTGCTAAACGTCAATCATGATTTATGATTATGAATTTTTTAATTAGAATTCGTTCCGTATCTTATTCAAGTTTAATCAATTATTGGGATTTGCTCGGAATTCGTAAAACTGCTTGTTTTTTTTATTGCATCCGTGATTCGATCATTGTTGGATTCTTACAAAATGTTCTAGTTTATATAAATTATAGCTGTTATCATATAAAGCATGCAACTCTTACACTCTTATTGGTTCATTCTTCTTAAATCTAGTATTGAATCCAATTTATCACAATTTCTTTGAACTCTTTTACATTTGCAAAAATCATTGTCATCATTTGTAAGCTACGTCTAATTCACCTATAGAAGGGTACTAATTCCTATTTAAAAAATTATAATTAGATAAATGTATATGAGCACTTGAACAGAATGCTCATCCTTTTTTTTTTTTGCTTTAGGCACTTCAGCATCATTGTTAGATTTATATTCATCATTAGTTAAAGAATCTCCATCACCTTCATCATCAAATTCCACATCATCTTCATTGATTTCATCTACTGGTCTAATGGCATCTTTTCCTTCAACCTCAATTTCAATTGCAGCTCTGTCATTTGGAACATCAAAAGCATATTCATTGTCTTTAGTATGATTGGCACGTCAATTGGTCATGTTGCACCCCGGCTTTTATCCAGTCTAGTTCATCTCATTCATGACATCTTACCCATCTATAAGCCTGTATTCTTAAGCTTTCTCGCTAGAATTGAGCTTATTAATATCACATGGCATGAACTTCATATGAAAATTAAAAGAAATCCCTAATTTGACTAACACTTAAATTTACAGAACTTTTAAACCCTAATATTCCCAGTTTTAAAAATCCCTAATTTCATTAACTCCTAAATGTTGTTTTTGTTTCAGCACTTTTCAAAGATTGATCTCCTCTTCTGAATGACACCGTTTACAACGCATCAAAGTCTTGAGTTAGGGCCAAAGAGTTATGAGAAGAAGTTTTTGATAAAAGTAATGTCAGGATCGACTACGATTTTGCCATTTGTAAAACGAGAAAAAACTTCAGATCATAACGATCTCATTTAGCTTCTAAATTTTCATGTTTGATCGTCTTTTTTAGTATCCTAAAAATAGGACCACAACCTTCGCTCCAATAGCTCTATTCCAAGCTTGCTCCGCGTCTAATATGACGTCATTTTGTAGGTTCTACACATAATACAATGTAATTTTTACTACAAAATGATGTTGCATTGGGCAAGGAATAAGGTTGGAACAGAATAATAAGAACAAAGTTGAACCCCCTAAAAATACGTCAACCAACCATTAGTATAATTGTCTGCTTATCATTTCTAAAGTACATTAAGCTAATTACTAAGGCATTCAAGAATAATTCTTTTATAACTAAGTGTGTTATTAAAAAAAATCAATGTTTTAAAAATCAAACCAAAAATTAAACTAATAAGACAAAAAGTTTAAAATTTAAAAGGTTTAATCCATCATAAAAACAACTAAAAACTAAATAACATTAAAGATTTTGAAATATAATTGAAAGAGATTGTTCTTATCAAGTATTTGAAGTTTAATTGAAAAAAGAGATTACTAAATAAAATTTATTTGATTTATTTTAATTTATAATAACTTATCAATTTATGAAAATTAATATATTAATCAATAAACTAATCAAATTTTAACAACAAGAATTGTTAAATTAAATCGAATTAAAAAGCTGAAAATCGAATCGACAAGTTAGACGGTTCAAGATTTTTACAATTAAATTAAATGAACCGGTTAAATTTTTTAATCTTAAAAAAATAATTGAATTTCTTCATTAACTCATAGGCTTAAGTAAGAGTTTAATCAAACTTTCTATATCTACCCCTAACTTATTACAAAGTAGTTAGCAGTGTTTTAAAAACCGGACCGAACTGACCAGTCAGACCAGAGAACCGGTGACCTGGAGCATGAAACGGTCCGATTTAGCCCTTTTTTATGAGTGATTGACCCATTCATTTTGCGGTCGGACTGGTAAAAACTATTGAACCAGTGAAAGAAAGGACTGATCGGTTCAGAAAGTAAAAAGCTAAAAATCCAAAGATTCAAAACTCAGGGAATTAAGAAGATGGAACGCCGCTCTCTCTCAACTATCTTAGGTCTCATCTCAGCCACTGCCACTGTTCACTTCACTCTTCATCGGCTAAAATCCTTAGCAGGTCTCTCTTTATTTCTCTCTCACGTCTCTCTCTTTATCTCTCTTAATAGGCTTGTGTTTCATTTTTCCTGTGCTTCTCTTGGGAATTTGCAGGTTTATTCTTTCGGACTTCTGTGGCTTTTTATTTTTATTTTCATTCTTCTCTAGGTGGAAGTTAACATTTCTTTGGGTATGTTTCTGATTTTGGATATCAACTTTTGCATTTGTTTCCAGTTTCCACTTAAGGCATGTGATTAGGGAGGAAAAAAAACATAAAGCCTTGGGAAGAAAAAAAAGCAAAGTTGGAATGACAAATGACTAAGAATCCCATTTTCTTTATCCTTCTCTTTAATAAACAAATGATTGGCTAGGCACAAAGTCTTACCAAAACTCAACTTTTGCATCTATTTCAAGTTTCAAGTTTCAACTTTTGCGTCTGTTACTTTCCAGTTTCCACTTTTGCGTCAAACTTGTATTGTGCTTTGTAAAATTCAATTTTTTTATATTTTTAATAACAAGATATTTTTTATGTTGTACTGTACTTTTTAAGTTAAACCATATGCAAACTATGTTGGCTTTAAAGAATTAATTAATAACCTTTAGTCCAGTAATGATGCAATGCACATGTGACTCTTTTTTCAGTTTAATTACAGTGTTGTGACCGAGCGCGTAAACAGTATTCAGTGATCAGTAGACGCGTCTGGGGAGAATTATCTCCCTTCGAGCTCTAGGCTCGTTTCAGTATTTTGAGCTCTAGGCTCGTTTCAGTATCAGTGGCGACTCGGTTCACAATTTTCCTTTATCAGTTTATGCATCTGTGTATGAATGCACATGCCCAGTTACAACATCCC
>JAOTAX010000198.1:40443601-40468211 GCA_025629825.1 Erythroxylum guanchezii | reverse complement strand
ATCATTCTTTTCTAATTCTTATTAATTTAATTGTTTAAAGTTTTGATTTTTTTCTACATACTATTATTCTTATTATTAATAAATTATTTATTTATTAATAATATTAAATAATATGATTGAATTTATGATTATTAATAATTTTATTTTTAATAAGAATAAAGAGAAAATTCAAAACAATGAATTTATGATATTGGATTTAGAATAACGTTCAAGAACTTAAAAGCGGCTGTGGAAATCCTAAGCCAAGTTGTTATTTGGCTTATAACAACGACGCCTATCCTCTGTCCATTCTTCTGTTAAATTTAAATACCCAAACGATGTCGTTTGAGCATTAGACACAATAAAACACGATAGCGTTACTCAGATGATTTGGACTCTATGTGTAGATACATTCTTAAAAGATGAAGGCACTTATTCATATATCCTAAAACATGTACATGTGGCATATAAGGAAAAATAAAAATAAAAAATACGGAAAGTATTAAACCCTATTATTATATGTTTTGCATAAGCCGAATCTTGTTATCCAACGACGCCGTACCGTAGGCACATCACAGCAAAAGTGTTATACTTATCGGACAAACGCTCCCGTTTCTCACTCCTTCTCGCCGCAGAATTTGATAGACTTGCAGTTTAAGAAATGCACTTTGGTCAATTGGTCCCTAGTCTTTAAACAAATCGGACCCTCCAATTTTCCCATTTCCACGATCCGACTCCTGTTCAGTAACCGCCGCCGGCGACTATGACTCAGGACGTCGAGATGAAGGAGCTCCCCGCTCCTTCCAACTCAACCTCCGTCTCCTCTTCCCCCTCCACCCTTCTCCGTACGCTCTCCCACGTAACCCTAATTACGTCAATTTATCTGTCAGTTGTTTCTGTGCCTAATTGTTTCGATTTTGTAGATTTGAAGGAGATTGCTTCTCTCATTGAGACCGCCGCCTACGCGCGTGAAGTGCGCCGGATTGTGCGCGCCGTTCGACTCACGATGGCATTGAGGCGAAAGCTCAAAACTTCTGTTCTCACTTCGTTTCTTAACTTCGTGCTTACTCCTGGATCTGACCCGCATAATCGACTTTCCTCTTACCTTCCCAAAGTAAAGTTTCGTGCTTTTGTTTTGTCTTTTTTTTTGGGTGCTTTTTGTAATAATTGAACTTGTTCTTTGTGTTAGGGGTAGAAAACGATAATTTTTACTTGAACTAGTAGTAATCAAAATAAGCTTACATATGCTTAGAAATTCCCACTTAATGAAATTATGTGTTAGGGTTCAGTTGGTTGGTGATTGAGTTCAATTATGATCTCAAAGTTAATTACTTCCATTCCCTATTATAGAGGTTAGGTTAATTTTCCAGGTTTTTAGTTTTTATAGTTAATGATTAGGAGTGTATTTGTTGAGATGACAGGAAGAAGATCATGAGATGGAGGTTGATACTGCAACATCGGCAGCTCAAGCTTCTCTGAAACACCCATTACCAGAACTTGAGATATACTGCTACTTGCTGGTGCTAATATTCCTGATTGATCAAAAGAGATACAGTGAGGTAAAGGGTTAAATATTAAAATTGTGACTCATTTGTTGTGATATCTGAGAACTGAGTCAGTTGGTGCTCAATTTTTATCTAGGCTAAAGCTTGTTCATCTGCAAGCATTGCCCGGTTGAAGAACTTGAATAGGAGAACTGTTGACGTTCTAGCATCAAGGCTTTACTTCTATTACTCTCTTAGCTATGAACTTACTGGTGATCTTGCTGAAATCAGAGGGTCAGTTTTATTTACGTTACTTTGAGTTTGATTTTTGGCATTCATGGAACATTATTGCTATTGTCTGAGTGAGATGAATGTTTGCTTACTTCTTCAATTCTGTGGTTAAGGACTTAAAACCTTTAGGAAAAACATTACTAGGTTTGATATCATGCTTTTTGTTCTTTGTTTTTCACCTAATGTCAATTCCCTTCCCATCAACAGTAACCTCCTTGCTCTTCACCGGATTGCCACATTACGTCATGATGAGTTGGGCCAGGTACTTCTGCATACACAGGATGCATTCTTTACATGCTGCTGGAATCTTATAATTGGATAATCTTTTGGTGTAGGAAACACTTCTTAACTTGCTCCTTCGCAATTACCTTCACTACAACTTATATGATCAGGCAGAGAAGCTGAGGTCAAAGGCCCCACGATTTGAAGCTCACTCAAACCAGCAGGCAAATTCTTCATTTTTTGAGTAATAAGAAAAATATAGTCTCTTGTCTGCAATATACTTTTGCTCCTGAAAGTTCCAGTGTATGTGTGTGGTGGTCAAGACCCCTTCATAAGCAAGTATATATTTCTGCACTGTGCAAAACAGTAATAGGTTTTTTTTTCCCCTGGATATTGCCATCGTATTTCTGCAGTTGTAGGATTCTGAGTGTTTGGACGTGTTATATCTATTTTTTTCCCCTGGATATTGTCATCATATTTCTGCAATTGTAGGATTCTGAGTGTTTGGATGTGTTAAACTTCTTCTCTGTCATTGTATTTACTGTAGCAGAATGTTTTCTCAACCTTTTTGGTAAAAACTTTCCCCTTTGGTTATAAAATGTGTTGTAGATGGCATGTGACAAGATGTGACATGCTTTGACCGATGACGCAGGAGATTCATGTGGAATTGTCTGACATATTTGCAAATGATGGGCTGTTCTTGAGACAATGACTATCTTTTCTTGCAGTTTTGTCGCTATCTATTTTACTTGGGAAAGATTAGAACAATTCAGTTGGAGTATACGGATGCCAAAGAATCGCTCCTTCAAGCTGCTCGGAAAGCCCCTGTTGCAGCCCTTGGTTTTCGGGTTCAATGCAATAAGTGGGCAATTATTGTAAGGTTATTGCTAGGAGAAATCCCTGAGAGGACTGTTTTTATGCAAAAGGGCATGGTCAATGCTTTGAGGGCCTACTTTGAGCTAACAAATGTGAGTATAAATTGTTAAACTATGTGGATGCTTTTTGCCCTTATTTTTGCTTTTCTTTTTTTGTTGGTAGCTTGTTCATGAACCCACTGTCTGAATACATTAGGCCTGGAAGAACTTATATTGGTGATGAAGTTGTCAATCAAGTAACTGGAGCTTTACTGCTGGTTTTGATAAAGTTAAATGTTTGTTTTTCAGGCTGTCAGAATAGGGGACTTGGAGCTCTTTAAATCTGTTGCTGAAAAGTTCTCCAGTACTTTCAGTCAAGACAGGACGCATAACTTAATTGTCCGACTGCGTCACAATGTCATAAGGACTGGTCTTCGCAACATCAGTATCTCTTATTCTCGTGTTTCACTGACTGATGTTGCCAAGAAGTTAAGATTGGACTCTGCAAATCCTGTGGCAGATGCTGAGAGTATTGTAGCAAAAGCCATAAGGGATGGTGCAATTGATGCAACATTGGATCATGCAAATGGTTGGATGGTATCTAAGGAGACAGGGGACATATACTCTACAAACGAGCCGCAGATTGCCTTCAACTCTCGTATTGCGTTCTGCCTCAACATGCACAATGAGGCCGTACGTGCACTTAGGTTCCCCCCAAATTCCCATAAGGAGAAAGAAAGTGCTGAGAAGAGGAGGGAAAGACAGCAACAGGAGCAAGAGCTTGCAAAGCATATAGCTGAGGAGGATGATGATGAATTCTGATAAGTATTTGAAAAGATGTTTCCTTTCACCGTTAAATGCCATCCGGGTGTGTGCTTTGAGAATTTTCCAATCAAGAAATTGCATTTGACTTTATAGGTTCCCTCTGCTGACCAATATTATGGCTTAACGGTTATTTTTCCATCGAAAGCAAGTTTGGTTCAACTTTTAGTTGTAATTTATTTTTACGCTCTCGTTGATTTGTATCGTTAACCTTGAAGTTTGATTTGATATTGCTTCGGCATTTACATGGTCATGCAAATTGATAGATATTGAATGGTATGGTATCGTAACTAAGCTGCAATTGAAGGCACCTTAGCTTAGCTTCATGAAGGGGCTGGCTGCAGTGGTATCTGTTGATAGAAGGTTATCTTAGAGTTCTTGACGATGACCTCCGTGGGCAGACACTTGAAATCAAGGTTGGTGCATGTAGGAAATACCACGAGAGTACAAACTGATGCTGATAGCACCTGCATATCGGAATGATTTGACATGTGCAAGCGTTGCGTGTTCATTGTTCATTTTGCAAAGGCTAACAAGCTCCTACTTTGCTTGCTTCAACAAAAAAAGAAATTCATATTCTACTATAGAATATATGTGATCATGCATGGAACCCTATCTCCTTAATTTGTAGCTATTACTAGGTGGATGATACAGTATCTTCTGGAAGTACACCTAACAAACAAATAAGAAATAACATTAAATTAAATTAAATAACTTTCGGTGAATGCTTACATAACAGCAAATAGAACTAAAGGCAAGAACCGAGTAAGACGAGACACGTAATCTAAGCTACAGAACAAATAAAAGTAAACGCAGTTCTACAACGTTTCTCAACTCATTAATATTTTTCATAATTGTTACCGCTTAACTTATTTCTATGTAACGATGCTACCTTCTTCCAAAATCATATCAACAAGGATTACTTAAAGAAACTTCTTTGTAGATAAAAATAAATTCTCAAGTTGCTTTTTCTGTTGAGTTGTCTCACCATTGAACCAATAATTGAGTTATTGCTACAAGTTGTGCCCGAGACTAAATTCGGTTTAGATCATACAACCTGAATTCAGTCGAGTTTTGAGTAATTTAAAATTCGATCGAATCTAACAATTCAATTTGAATTCAAGTTGACGTCTGAATTTAGGCTTAACATTCTGCATGTAAGATTTATGTTTAACATTACTACTGTATACGTAACGATAATTCAAGTTTTGGAAAGCTCTCAATCATAAGCATGTGAGAAGAATAATTGTGATATATTGCCAATGGTTTGACATTTCTCCATGAACTACAAAAAGAAGAAGAAGCTTTATTTATATATCTATATCTTTAAGATCAGATGATGAAAAATAATCAGTCAAAAACAAAACTACTCATCAACTGAAACAATCCAAGATCCCCAAAACAAAGAGATTGAAGAACTCTTGAAATGGGTTGTTAAAGAAAAT
The DNA here is from genome assembly GCA_025629825.1 of Erythroxylum guanchezii. NCBI lineage: Eukaryota > Viridiplantae > Streptophyta > Magnoliopsida > Malpighiales > Erythroxylaceae > Erythroxylum > Erythroxylum guanchezii. The sequence continues at coordinate 40,463,114 of JAOTAX010000198.1, read as the reverse complement.
ACCATAAAAGAAGCTAACACTCTTTTCGACGAAGAAATTAAGGAGACTAAAATGACCAATAAAACAATTAGAAGACTTCAATAGGAGCGTCACAAATAGCAAGCACGCAAGAGTGGCACAACAATAAATATAGACCTTGTTTGGTAATTATTTAATTTTTATTAGCTAATTTTATCAGCAGATTATATCAATTGATTTGATCAGTGGAAGATATCAGTTATTTCTTAAAGATGTTTGGTAAAATTAGCTGTTAGTATTACTTGTTTATGTATAAAATAACTTATAAGGGCATAACTTTAAAAATAATTATAAGGACATGAGTATTATATCTTAGTATTTCTTTGAATATTTTTATAAGAATTTAGATTTTAAATATTTTATTTTACAAAAATTAAGTTTAGCATAATAATAATAATATTGAACAATTTTTAATTTAATTTAATATTTTTCTATACTTTATAAATTAATTAAACAATTTTAGTAAATTAATCAATTATTAAACTTTATATTTCTTACCTTATCTTTGATCTTAAAAATATTGGTGTTAAGAATTGGAGGTCAACTTGTAAGTTTTATATAAAAAATTAAAACTAAAATTATAAAAAACAAAAAAAAAAACAAAGAAAGAGTCACAAACATGACACGTATGTGACACTTATGTCAAAAAAATTTAAATTTAAATGATAAAAAGGAAAAAACCAAAAAAAGTCACAAGTATGACTTGTGACACTTATGTCACGCCTGTGACAATCCTATCATGCATGTGACAATTCCTATCACGAGTTTTGTTTTTAGAGCAAAATAGTAATAAATTAAAGGTTATAATTGACTTTTTGTATATTACATTTTCAGCTACTGAGCAAAACGATCCTATGCGCAAGCGTTTTCAAAATTAGTTGATTAGGTTTAATCTGCTGACTCAATCAGCTAGTTACCAAATATTTCTATCGGCTGTTTAATATGGCAATCAACTAAAAACTTTGAAACTGTTAAAAATCGGCTGAAAAGCTATTTACCAAACAGGGCTATAGATGATAGATGGGTAGCAGAGATATCAAGTGCACCAAAGACAAAAGCCCGGCCTCAAATAGGATACTTTTTTGGGTTTTCATTCACAAAAAATAAGTTTGTACTTCAACTCAGGTTAGATTCTCTACCTAAAAACTGTTGGCAATTAAATTAATTATAATTGCCTAAAAAAATAAATTTATTAACAAAATACACACTCACAATACTTCACATTATACAACTCGTTGGAGTTAGGCATCTTACAAGACTTTCACACCTATACTGCTCTCTCTCTCTCTCTCTCTCTCTCTCTCTTTGTAAAATACATATGTAATGGCCAAATGTTCATATTTAAAGAGAAACAAATTCGGTTTGTACCGACTATAATTGCTAAATTCAACTGTACTGTCTAGAGGAATTCAAAATCAATTTGGCTTGGTATTTTAACCAAGTCAAATATAACCAGTCTAGAATTGGTTCTGAAAATTTTTCCTCTTCTATCTCTAAAATTTGAACTTCTTTGAGTATGCTTTGTTTTGCTTATTGCGGTTTCCTTCTCATTTCTCAATTTAACTTGGGATTTTAGTACTTGCTCTGTTGTGTTTGGTGATCTTTCATTCATTCACATTTCACGAGACTCTAATGAGGCTTGCAAATCATTGAGAATCATAGACTTCAAACCTTTAAACTCTTTAATGGCTGTGACAACATAATCAAATCGACTTATCAACCTGCACATGATCTTCTCCATGATATCTTTCTCCATAATTTCATGGTCATTATTTTGCATCTTATTGATCAATTTTTCCATTCGTGAAAAATAATCACAAATACTTTCATCTTTGCCCTGCTCCATTAACTCTTATTGCCTTTTCAAACCTTATAGTCTTGTTCATTTAACTATGTCTGCTCCTTCATATGTTTTTAGCAAAATATTCCAAGTTTCCCTTGCTGTTTTAATATGGAAATTCTTTTCAAGAATCGACAACTCAACAGATTGACAAATTAAAAATAAGACATTTTCATTTAATGAATGATTACGAACCAATTGTTGTGATTGTTCGGCCGTTGGTTTTCCTTTTTCTACTAAGCCTTTCTCCAAAATTTTATTATACCCAATGCTTCTCAAATATACCTCCACAAGTGTTTCCACATTACAAAATTGTTTTTTGCTATCAAACTTGAAAATTGATAATTGCATTGATTGAACTTCAGTTGTTGAACTTGAAGCCATCTTGATCTATGTGAGTACTTTAATTGAGCTTTGATACTAGATGTTGGCAATTATATTAATTATAATTGCCTAAAAAATAAATTTGTTAACAAAATACACACTCAAAATTTTATTAATACTTCACACTACACAACTCGATGGATTTGGCACCTTAAAAAAGTTTCACACCTATATTTCACTCTCTTTTCTTTTTATTTTTGTATAACACACATGTAATGGCCAAATGGCCACCTTTATAGAGAAACTAAGTTAGTTATTACCGACTATAATTACCAACTTCAACTTCACTATCTAGAGGAATTCAAAATCCAATTGGCTTGGTATTTTGACCAAGCCAAATATAACAATTTACAACTCATAATTTAGAATTATTAAAGGCTGAGCCTCAAATAGGATACATTTTCTTAGTTTTCATTTCACACGAAATAAGTTCGTATTTCAAGTCAAGTTGGATTGTGTACCTGAAAACTAATCAATTTGAATCAAATTCATTGATATCAAGCTGAAACGGGTTAGAATATTTGTCATACATAGTTGTTGGTAATTTAGAAGGTACAAGCACCTGATTATAGATGTATGTTTTAAGTTTTGAGACATGAAAATGATGCAAGCTCAGCTCCAAACGATGTCTTATCAAGAGGAAGCAGCCCAATAAGAAGCAGCCCAATAAGAAGAAGCAATTGTCAAACAAGAAGGCCAATAAGGTTTGACAATTATGAGTGAGAGTGAAGAATGAGAGATTATTGATAGGCTGGTAGAATGAAAGCTGGTAAGATGTTATAGAAAAAGGAAGATGTGAGAGTTTGTAGTATTAATGGAAATGAAATGAAAATCAAGAGGATATAATTATTCTATATTTCTTTTCTTTCTCTCTATTTCTTATCCTCCCTCCCTATCTCTCTATTATCATACTTCATCATTCCACTTGAAGGCATCAAAAGTAGTATATATAAAAGTGCTCATTGACAATTGTAGCTCGTAAGCAACTTACCCCACTTTTTGAATTATTTGATACAGATCGTAATAAAGAGGTGCAATTTGTAGTTTTTTTTGTGATGCATGGAGTTTCACTTATACAATTTTAGTTTCACATAAAGCTAATCCCTTACCATGACTTGCCTTTATGTTTCATCCTTTATTGGCTTGTTGCTTCATGTGAATCTATGCTCTATGAAGATGGAATTTAACCAATAACAGTGCCACCTCATTATCCAATATCATTTGATCCATTGCTAATAACTTTGAGTTTCTAGCAAAATAAGGGATATAGATTGGATGTGGGTATCTATAAAAGACTTCAGAAGGCATTAAGGGAGGCATGATAAGTGATATTATACCACCATTAGACTAAATGAATCTAATTCACTTATCTTTTAGGAGCATTTCCACATAAACACCTCAAATACGCACTTACAGTCTTATTTACTGTCCCTATTTATATGTCAAATTGGGGGTGGTAAGATATGGATAATTATAGGCTTACCCCTTATAACTTAAAGGTTTCTTGCTACAATACATTTAGAAATATAAGATTTATGTCACTTACGATTGTTTCTAACATTATGTGGACTCCAAAAACATTAATGATGAACACTTTGGCTACACTTTATACTGGAAGTGGATGTCTTAATGCAATAAAATGGGAATACTTATTGCATATATCCATTGTCACTAGCATAATTGAATTTTCTCTAAAGATTGATAACCCTTTTTAAAAGTCTATGCTTATATCGATCCAACATCCTTTTAAAATTCACGGTGGTTGTAGTAATTCAGGGTAGGAAACATAATCACGCTTGTTTCTTTGACATTTAGTGCATTGTTTGATGTAGTTTTAAATGTCCCTAACTAATCCTTTCTAATAAAAAATAATATAGGATCTCGAACATCACCGCCACCTTTGAATGACTTCCTTATGCTTTATTGTGTCTCATAAATATCAATTTGATTCTTAATGTTATATTAAAACCAATAACTAACCTTCCCTTCCATCTTAATAGGTCATCTTTCCATTCATAAGCAATAAAACATATTTATCCATTAAATCCATTAATGAAGGATCATTGCTCCAGTCTAGGCTTTATCTGTTCTAGTAGTAATATATGGGATTAAGAGATTGTCAATGATTGGTGCTTAATTGATTATGAAATTATTCCATAACACTTAGCGATTATTGACATGAAATTGCTTAAGGTACTCACTTTGACTCATATATGATTTTAGGTATAATTCGGAAGCAAAGAAGTTAAAGTGAGTCAAAAGCTCTATATTTTGGCCATTTTCTGAAGATTAATTTTTGCTTGTCTTCATGGAGCAAGAAGAAGAAAAATAAAGACAAGAAAAATATAATTGAAAACACAAAGAAGATGAATCAAAGTGGCTCATGGTGGTGCATGTTTCATGCAAAGGTGCAACACCAAAACGACAATGTAGTGGAGCATGAAACGCAACAGTAAAGAAGCAGAATCGCAACGCAGATGCTTAACCAACAACCAACCGAAACAACAATGTAGGAGAAGGAAAGTAGCTGCGTACGCAGATGTTATGCGTTCCTACATTAAATGCAGACAACGTCTGCGTTCAACGCAAGCCTTATGCGTTGAACGCAGACAATGCAACCCCTGCTTTTTACATAAAAACGCACAGTAACGAGGGTGTAAAAACACTAGATGGACCAAATGTTAAATTGTCACATCAATAACACAGTGAGGAGAATAGTAGGGTGATAGAAAAAGAGAATAAAGAGCTTGTGGCAAAAACAAAAGGAGGCACAGAGAGGAGAGCAGTTAGGAGTCTTCGATAGGGTTACTAATGGAGGCCAAAGCATTTTCTCGGGAGAGACCCATGAACGGCTAGACATCCTGACGCTGGTTCGGAGATGACATCGATGTCGACGATCTGGGTTTAGTGTATTTCATATTTTTGTTGTTTATTTATCTCCTATTGAATTGATTATGTTATCCTAGGCATATGGATTTGGGTTGTGTATGGATAATCGGATTTTCATTATTGTTAGGTTATTTGTGTATGAACCTATTGGGTATTGTGAAAAGATGATTTTAATGCATTCATTGAATCATTTATTTACAAACTCATTGCTAGAATTTCGATAGAATTCGTATTGTTGTGTTGAAATTCATATGTAGCGACTAATGATTCGTAATCATTAGGGATAACATGACTTAGGTTAAATGACGCATCATATGTGGTTGTTTCCTTGATTAATTGGTTTTCCTAATTCGTAATGCTACTGCCTAATTAAATCTAGAGATCGTATCTTAAGTTATTCCGTGGTTAGGTTTAATTAACGATTGTATCTTGATTAAACAAAACCTAAGGGAAAACTCGAGTTAATTATTAACCCACGATTAATAGTTGCTAGGAGAGGTTTGAGAACAACAAATCAATGAAATATGTTTAATTAGGGTGTAGGTTGAGATTGAACCAAAGAATTGGGTCTTTACTGAATTTTTCACTTTTATCATTTTCACATATTTTCTTTAATTTGTTTTCATTAGATTAGTTTTATTTTATTTTCTTATTCCAAAATCCAAGACAAGAAAAAAAATTAATCTTTAGAAAATGGTCAAAATATAGAGCTTTTGACTCACTTTAACTTCTTTGCTTCTGAATTGTATCTAAAATCATATATGAGTCAAAGTGAGTACCTTCAGCAATTTCATGTCAATAATCGCTAAGTGTTATGGAATAATTTCATAATCAATTAAGCACATATCAGTCAACAGGAAAAATTCGTTGCTTTCAATTTTGAATAATGCATCTATTATGATATTCTCTTTTCTGCTTTTATATCCTACTTTGAAATCATACTTGAAAGTCACATTTGTTGAAATGGTGTAGACACACTTTCTTCTAACAAATATTTCTAACAAAGTTCCTTATGTTTAAATAATGGTGCTAATATTTAATTACCTTGATGAAAACCAAGATCTTCTTTTCATAGTTAGATAATATCAAGTATTTTAGTGATAATGCCTTGTTTAAGAATGCTATAAGATGTTGTTTTTTTTTGAAATACTGTTCCAATTACAACTCCACTAACATTAGCTTCAATTATAAATTTCTGAGAGAAGTTTGTAAATGTTAACACAGGGGTTGACACTGTGGTCTCTTTCAACATGTTAAATGCTTATTGCTTATTTCCTTGCCAGTTCCAAGAGAATGACACATTTTTCTTCAATCTTTCTATTAAGGGTCTGGCTATGTTTCCACAATTGTTAATAAAGCATCTACAGTATCTTGCAAGATCAAAGAACCACAAAGTTTTTTCACTGGTTTAGGAATCGACCATTTTATAATCACTTCTACTCCTTTAAGTTTGTTTCTACTCTAAAATTAAAGATTGAGTGTCCCAAATAATTAATCTTTAAGGCATTAAATACATATTTATTCTCGTTTTATGTACATTTGATTTCTTACTATTATTTTCAAAGTACTCTTCAAGTGTTCTTTATATATTGGTTTAAAGAAGTACTATATATAAGCATATCATCTAAGAACATTAATATAAATTTCATAAGGAATTGCTTAAAAATTTCGATCATAAGATTTTGAAAAGCAAGAGGAGCATTAGTTAAGTCCAAAAGCATCAACAAAAATTTATAATATCCTTCATATAATTCAAACATTGTTTTTGGAATATTGTTAGGGGACATCCTGATCTAGTGATATTCAAATATTAAATCAAACTTAGAATATCTTGCCATGTAATTAATCCAATAGTTCCTTAATTAGTAAAATTTGAAACTTTTTCTATTTTCTATTGAGTTCCTTATAATTCACACATAAGCTTTAAGCTATCCTTCTTTCTTATTAATATTATCGATGAAGCATATAGATTGATAATGTGCTGAATAAATAATCCTTATCTCAACATTTCTTTGACTATGCTTTTAGTGACCTCTTTCTACACTGCTAGTTGAGTAATGGTAGGATCTAATGTTTATGGCTTTTGTTCCTTTGTTTAAGTATATTTTGTGGTCTTATTTTATGCTTTATGGAAAGTGAAGTGGTTCCTAGAAGATGGTTGCATTGATTTCATCAAAATTGATATGTTGATTCCCTTCCCTTTCTAACTACTATAATTGGTATTCAATTGGATAAGTTAGTCGAAGCATGTATATACATCCACATATGGAATTCTTCAACTTTTTATAAAGATATTTATTTGAAATCTCTTTACTATCTCTATTAGGGTTAATTGTTAAAGTGATCAACTGGCCATTCTATTTAAAAAGTCAAGCTTTGCCTATTGATATTGCATAAAACATTGATAAGGGTACCCAACCACTACACACCTAAGATTATGTCAAAACCCTTCAATGAAATAACCATTAGGCATCAATGAAAAACTCTAGGCTTTGAAGGGTTCAAATGAAACACTAAAAATGCATCTTTTAGTCATTTTTTCATATAATTCCTTACTACTTATTGTTATTTGTGGTTTATTATTTCTAGAGTAATTCACTGGAGGAGCAGGTACAATTAGGAGTGGTTACTAAGCCATTAACATTATATCTTTTGATTGTTAAAGTTAGTTATTTTTTGGTAATATTCCCAGCCCTTCCCTTTTTGTTCCCACACTATATTGTGATCTCATTTTATAACATATTTTGTAAACATACCCATAGATAACCATCACTAGTTTCTGCTTTCTTGTTATAAGATACAGTTATTGTAATGTTTTTTCGGTAGAGTAAATTTTCCTGTCATCTTTAGTTTTGGTTTAAGCCGTTTAAAAAAAAAAAATAGAAGGGATTCATGTAGTGACAATCTATTTGAGTATATCTTAATTCTATGTCTGAAATAATACTCTTATACTGAATTATCTTATTTTAATTCTTTGAAAATACCTATCAAGTCTTAAGAATTCCATGTCAAATCATTGATTCCTTAGTAAGATAGATTGTTATTATTGCTATTTAATTGATAAAGAATCCTCAAATCAAATTAGATAGTTGGAAGTAGTAAGGAATTCATATTTAAGGAGAAAGATAAAAGAGATGGAGAAATTAAGAGAGAGAAATAAGAATAGAGAAAAACGAGAGAGGGAAAGGGAATCTAATTCAGTTGTTCCCTTGTAACCACCATTTTCATTGAGCACATAAAGGCCATAACAAAATTTTTTAGGCTTTCATAATTACAACCTATTTTTTAAATACAAAAATTAGCAAATTGTTCATAGACTTCTCATTACATAATTTAGAACTTTCCTTAGCTTAATGGACACTCGATTATTTTTCCTTTTGGGTTGGCCTTCTTCTTTATCAAAATGAGTTTCACTAGAAGTTATAGAAGTTGGATTTGTATCATTACTCCTCTCATCCAAATAAGCCTTATCCTTAAGGTTAACGAGAGAAAAATTGTGTTTAAATTCAAATATATTCTCTCATGTGGCATCTGAACATGGTTGGCCTTTCACTAAAGTTTGAGGCACTAAGTGACCTGGGATCAAAACTTTTTGGTGACCTATAATGGCCTTAAGAATCAATATAGGATGACCATCTTGAAAAGAATCTACTAGAGAGGCAACAATTTCAGTTGGAATACCATGGTAATTCTCAAAGATAGACATAAAAAACATTATAGAGTTTTGTTATAACAAGGAGCTTCAAACAACAAGCAACCTTTCCTATATGTTCAGTAATGTCATATGGTCTAAAAAACCATTTAGCAAGCTTAAGTGATGGATGGTGAATAAAAGAAGAATGAAAGTAGGGTTGGAGTTTGACAAAAACCTAATCACTAATTGAAAATTCTTCGTCAGTTCAATATGTATCAGTTTGTTATTTCATACAAAATTGTTCTCTCTCCAAGTTAGCCTTTAATTAAGTGATGACACGGTGATGATTAGTGAGTAGTTCATCAAGAAAGGCCACCGAGGTAGAACTTGATATGTAATCTAAGGGAGAAAGGGGTGGCCTACCATATGCAACTTCAAATGTTGTCATTTGTGTAGAGGAGTGACATGACATATGATAGTTATATTCAAACCAAGGAAGGAAATGAACACAAAATGAAGGTTGGTCAATTGCAAAACATCTAAGATAGTCTTGGAGGCGTTTGTTGACGACCTCTATCTGATCATCACTTTGGGATGGAAAGAGCTACTTATGGATAAAATGGTGTCTTGTAAGCGAAAGAGTTCTTTTCAAAAAGAGATCATAAATAAGGGATCCATGTTATATACAATGTTAGAAGGAAAACTATGAAATTTAACAATATCTTTAATAAAGAGGACAACAACAGAGGTAGCCATGAAGTAGGATGATAGGGAGAGAAATGAACCACAATTGAAAGGCAATATACTACAACAAGGATTGTTCATTTTCCCTAAGAAGGAGGTAAATATGTAATGAAATATATAGTCAGGCAATCCTAAACCATTCTAGGATGTAAGGCCACAAAATATACTCTAGTTGAAATAATATATGTTTATAAAAGTACTTGTGTGATAGGAGTTAAAATTTTGCTATGATTAGAATATGAAAGACATATGATTTGAATTTTTGGTCAAGTGGATAATGGTTAGTGAATTGGAATTAATTGATTTCATTAGAGAATTAAGGTATTTAAACGTACATTTGGTCTAGGAAGAGTTGTCAAGTGGCAAGTTAAGTTGGTACATAAAAATTAGAATGATTAACTTATGAGTTAGTGACATTTGGCATGGTTAAAGCATTGACAAATGGCATAGTTAATACATTGACAAATAGCAGCACTAAGTGTGTGGCATATGACCTAATGTATCTTTGACACATGGCAGCTCCTTTAAGGGACACATGAAGCTCATACATGGAGACATATGTTGCTCCAATTCCATGACACCTAGCTTTGGATGTGGCAAATTTTGCTGGAGTAAGTCTTCATTTTAGTCTCTTCTCTTTACCGAAATTTCATTCTCCTACTCCCCCTCTCAACTTCTGGACCTTTGCTGAAGCTTGGATCATCATCTTTGTAAGTTATTTCATCAAGAAGTAGGTCATGTAACTTTATGTAATACTATCTAGTTGGTGTTGAAAGTTACACCTTAAACTTAGGTATGTGCTGGATGTTTGGAAGCTTGGTTTAGCTGGATTCTTGGAGTTGAATTTGAAGTTTAGTAAGGTAAGGGAATTATAAACTTGGTATCCTGTGATAGCATGTGTTGTTTGATGTTTGATATGGATCAATTGTGTACTGAAATGGGAAAGAATTGAGGTTTGATACATGCTGGAAACTGGTTCGGATGAGTAGTTCTACTAGACAAGTTTCGGTATTTTAGCCATATCTTACTCTGTAGGTATCCAAATTAGATGAATTTAGATTCATATTAAATTAGAAACTTATATCTACAACTTTCATGAGGCGTGGAATTTGATTTCTATCACTAAGTGTGTTAAAGTTGGCTTGAAGTTGAGTATCTGGAATCTGTCACTGTTTGTGAATAGCCTGTAGTCATTTGGGGATACTTTTCAAAATACTGAACCAAATTGCATAAAATTGGTGTCAGTAGAAACTTAAGATATAAAGGAACAAATGTTTAGAATAGTGTTTAGCCTAAATTATTCATTTTCATTGTCAAAATGACCGTGTAACATTGACTTAAAAGTCTGCTTTGTGGAAAAGCTAGAAGAAAATGATGAAGTATGATGGATTTTGATAAATGAAGTGTTTTCACTGAACTTGCTTTGGTATTTCCATTATGAATTGAACTGTGGATCTTCACATGAGTTGGTTCTTAATTCAGATTAAACTAAAGACATACTTATACAATGTTCTTGAAGAAGTTGAATTTTAATTCTGTCTCTAAGATTTCAAAATTTGGCATGAAATTGAGTATTGGCTTAGAATGTAGCACTACCAGGGACAGAAATCATATCCTGTAGTTTTTGAATAAACTGTATTGATGTAGGCCGAATTAGACTGAGGTGTCTTCACCAAAGTTGAAGCTTATTCTCTTAGCTTTAAATTAGTATAAAGCTTGTAATTTTTGGATATTGTAATTGAGAGTTATGAGGTGTACAACTTGGAGGCATGATCATGCATTAGCCAAAAATTTCAAATGTACATAATATGTGGTATTTTGAGTATAACTCATTGAATACTAAACCAAATTGGATGAGCTTGGTATCATTGGAAACCTAAGACAAAGAGGGAAAACTTTCTAGAAGGAAGTATACCTAATTCCCTCACCTTCCTGATGAGAATAATTGAGCAAAGTGGATCCGAAGGTGGATTGTGAAATAAATCTGAATTGAGGGATTGAGTATGATTTCACATGATCGATAATATAATAAAATTAAGGATAAGAAACCTGAATTTTTGACATGAACATGCATAATACATATCCAGTATACATGAATGTGTATAATTGAATTCATAATTGTGCACAATAGTAATATATGTTTGTATTGAATGTTTTAGAGGAACCCTTAAAGTGACCTGTTCTAGATATTGCCGGGACTTAGAGGCAATAAGCAAACAGGCAACTTTTGTAAGTAATTTAGACGGTAACTTTTGTGAGTAACCTAAGATGGTCTCACCTTGATTTGTTTTATTTATTACTAAATTGAATATGATATTGATGAATGTGTACTGATTTGTGTATTGATTTCGGACATGAAGGTCTGAGGTATTGATTGATGAATATGATATTGAAGTACTACTTACCTTACTTTGTTCTGCTTATTGAATTTGATTTATGCTGATTGTGTTCTGAATTTCAGATAATGATTGTCCGAGGCATTTGATGCATGTTTATATCATTGGAAGTGCTACTTTCATGTGAATATGATTGACTACTTGCTTTGCACATGTAATGTCTGAAATGACCTTGTTTTATTTTCAAACTGTTGAGTCCTAGTCGTGGGTAAATAGGGATGCCTGGAAGGGTCTGCAGCTGCTTCTGTGACACTTGTCCTCTATTATTGAGACATAAGTCTCTTCTGTGATAGGATACAAATTATGGTATCTTCTGTATAAGTCTCGTTACCCACTTTTTTTGACGGATTAGCAGTCATTTGATTGTTTATTTTGATATATGTTGGATTTTGAAATAAACAAAATGATGTTTTGAACTGAAGGGATTGTGCCTTCTTTGATACTCAATTTTGTTAACTATGCAACTGTTTTGAAATTTAAATATCTACTTGTGCTATAATGTGATTCAACATGATTAATTATCAAATTACGCATAATTTAGTTATTACTCACTAAGCTATATGCTTAAAAAGGTGGATTTGCCTCGTGTAGGTTCTGAGTGACGTTTACAAAGACTAGGGCAAGACAAGCACAATGGCCAATGAAGTCTGAGTGTTCTTTTAAAAATAATGTACAATTTTTAGTTTGACTTTTAGCCTTGTATCTGATATGTATATGTGAATTTGTTTGTAAGTTTATAACAATGATACTTCAGTTTGGTTTGGATTTTTCAGGGAGTTTGTGTTAAGTACTATGTAATTTAATGTATTTTTGTCTGAATTATTTACTGGAAGTTTTCGTATGCTTTGATTTGATTGTACTATTTTGCGTGGCATTCATATATCCTTCTAGGGGGTATGTGGGTGTTACAATTTTTCGGTATCAGAGCATGGTTTAGACGATTCTGGTTTAACCAGTGCTTAGCTATTGCTTCTATTGAGTGTACAAGTTATGTTTTGGCCTAATGCGGTGTCCCATATATTGTCTATAGAATTATGATGGACGGATCTCGTGATTCTGATGACGAATTGCTAAGAGCAATCAATCTGAGCAAACTCGTCCAGAAACGCCTGGACCCTCAGGGTCAATCGAGGTGAGGCTGGGATGCCACCTCCTCCTCCAGCTCAGGGATAGGCTTTGATTAAACTGTACCAGGATATGATGACGTTATTGCATCAGATGACAACACCTAAGGCTCCAATTGATCGGTTACGGAAGTATGGAGCGGAGGAATTTACTGGGACATCTTTAGAGGAATCAGAAAGAGCAGAATTATGGATTGAGAAGATGAAGAGGGTATTGGATGAGATTAATTGTCCAACAGAGCAGATGGTGTACTGTGCTGTCTCCCTTCTGCAGGAAGTAGCTTATGAATGATGAAAGTTTATTCTAAGAAGTGCTCAGCTGTTAGTACCTCTGACTTAGGATTACTTTGCCTAAGAATTTAAAGCTAAGTATGTGACAGAGGCATACAGAAAGGATAAATGAAAGCAATTTCTGAACTTAAAGTAGAGAAACTTATTAGTTGTTGAGTATGATCGGGAGTTCAACTGACTCAGTAAGTATGCCCCTGAATCTGTGCTTACTAAGGAGTTCCGATGTCACCAGTTTGAGGATGGATTGAATGATTCCATCGAGGAGCATCTGGTAGCAATTACTCTATTGCAGCAAGTGACGTACCATCAGCTGGTACAAGCTGCAGTGAAAATTGAAAGACAAGAGATGATTAGGAGAGAAAGAAGTCAGAGAAGGATTTTGGTTGAGGAGGCCAGTCCTCGGAGAAACGAAGTCAGGAAGGAACTACTTCTGCATCGAAAAATACTCAGAGATTTGTGAAACGAGGAAGGCGACAAAACTTTCCCTCTTTGGCTGTTTCTGGTTGGGGGTCGTCTGAAGGTCGAGGTTCTGAATCCTCGGAGTGCCATGATTGTTCTATACATCATTGGGGTGTTTGTAGAGGGGTTACGGGAGCATGTTTTCACTGTGGCAGTACTGAGTATCAGATAGCCAATTTCCCTCTTAGACAACCTCAGAAATCACAAGTAAGTAGAGCGATTTTTTATGCATCTGCTGGAAATAAAGGGCGTGGTAGGGGTCGAGGAGGACCTAGACAGAACAGACCTAATCTGAGTACCACGTCGCATCTTGTTAATCGACTAACTGTGCCTTCTACTTCAGCTCAAGCTTATACACTAAAGGCTCGAGAGGATTAGGATGCACTGCATGTCATTGCTGGTATGGTTTCTCTCTTTGATTATGAAATGTATGGATTAATTGATCCTAGATCTTCACATTCATATATCTGCGTTGGAGAAATGCTTGATAAGGAGATGCTTAGTTAGAATATGATATCCAACCCTCTGGGTAGTAGTGTGTTGGTTAATCAGGTGTATAGGAACTTTCCTATTATGATTCAAGGAAATGATTATGTAGCAGATCTGATCAGATTGTCTTTTCATGAATTTGATCTGATTCTGGGTATAGATTGGTTATCCAATCATCAGGCAATAATTGACTGCAAGGCTAAGATAATTATACTTAGGAGATCTAATCAGACTAAAGTGATATTACATGGCGTCCGTACTAGCTCCTTAGTTAATGTGGTATCTGCTATGTAAACCCGAAAGCTTCTTAGGAAGGGTTGTGAAGCTTATCTAGCTTTTGTGCTTGATTCCAAGAAGGAGGGTGGTAAATTGCTTGACATTCCTATAGTGAATGAATTCCCAGATGTATTTTCTAAAGAATTACCTGGACTCCCTCCTGAAAGGAAAATGGAGTTATCTATTAAAGTCATGCCTAGTACTGCTCCTGTATCCAGAGCACCGTATAGAATGGCTCCTCCTGAGTTGAAGGAGTTGAAGATGCAATTACAAGAGCTTCTGGATAAAGGATTTGTTAGACCTAGTGTGTCACCACGGGGAGCACCTGTGTTATTTGTTAAGAAGAAGGATGATACACTATGGATGTACATCGATTACAGGCATTTGAATAGAGTCACAGTGAAGAATAGGTATCCGTTGCCAAGGATTGACAATCTATTTGATAAATTGAAAGATGCAGGAGTGTTTTTGAAGATAGATCTAAGATCGGGGTACTATCAGCTTCGAGTAAAGGATGTGGATATACTGAAGACTGCATTTAGGACCCGTTATGGACATTATGAATTCTTAGTAATGCCATTCGGGTTAACTAATGCTCTAGCAGCATTTATGGATCTAATGAATAGAGTGTTCAGGCCTTACTTGGACCGGTTTGTTGTGGTATTTATTGACGATATTTTGGTTTATTCTAAGAATGAATAGGACTATACTGAACATCTCCTAATTGTATTACAGACCCTGCGGGAAAGATAGTTGTATGCTAAACTAAGTAAGTATGATTTTTGGCTTCAAGAGATATCATTTCTAAGGCATGTTGTCTCTTCTGAAAGAATTAGAGTTAATTCTAGTAAGATAGAGGCGATTGTTAATTGGAAGCTACCACAGAATGTGACAGAAATGAGAAGTTTTCTGGGTATGGCTGGTTATTACCAACGGTTTGTTAAAGGGTTCTCGGTGATAGCATCCCCTTTAACTAAACTGTTACGGAAGGGAGTGAAGTATGAATGGTCTGATAGATGTCAAAGTAGCTTTGATTAGCTGAAAAGTATACTTACTGAAGCTCCAGTATTGGTCCTGCCTATTTCTGGTAAGGAGTATGTTTTGTTTAGCAACGCATCTGGAACTGGTTTGGGTTGTGTTTTGATGCAGGAAGGAAAGATAGTTGCTTATGCCTCTAGGCAACTAAAGACCTACGAATAGAACTACACTACCCATGATCTGGAGCTTGTAGTGGTAGTGTTTGTCTTAAAAATTTAGCGACACTACTTATATGGTGAAAAATGTAGAATCTTCATATATCATAAAAGTTTGAAATATCTGCTTGCTTAGAAGGAACTCAATCTGAGACAACGACATTGGTTGGAATTATTTAAAGACTATGATCCGGGTAAGGCTAATGTTGTAGTTGATGCCTTGAGTCGAAAGACCATCCTAGCGTCATCACTTAAGCAGAATGGATGGAAACTAGGATCTGATGGAGCTTTGATGGCTCAATTGAAAGCAAGGCCTACTTTAAGACAGGAGATTTGTGATGCTCAAAGAGCCGATGATAAGTTACAACAACTTATCTTGGCTACTCAGGAAGATAAACAGTCTAATTTTTCTGTGCAAGGTGATGGTGAATTGTATATAAGGATCAGCTGTGTGTGCCAGCTAATGATGAATTGAAGAACTTATTGTTTGAGGCTCATAATACAGTATTTACTATACATCCGGAGGAAACAAGATGTATCAAGATTTGAAACAGTATTGCTGGTGGGTAGGTATAAAACAAGATGTTGTGGATTATGTAGCAAAATGTCTGACATGCCAGGAGGTTAAAGTTGAGCACCAGGTTCTATCTGGTTTGTTACATCCTATTCTTATTCCTCAATGGAAATGGGATAACATTACCATGGACTTTGTCACTGGACTTCCTCTCATTCAAAGGAAGCATGATGTTGTATGGGTGATTGTAGATAAGTTCACCAAATCTACTCATTTTTTGTCTGTTCGTCCTGACTATTCTTTGGATAGGCTTACAGATTTGTATATAAATGAGATAGTGAGACTGCATGGAGTACCATTGTCTATCATTTCAGATCGTGATCCTTGATTTACTTCAAGATTATGGAAAAGTTTACAGAAGGCTCTAGGAACTCAGGTTAAGTTTAGTACTACTTTTCATCCCCAGACAGATGGACAATCTAAATGAGTTTTATAAATATTGGAAGATATATTACAGGGTTGTGTGTTAGAGTTTCTGGGAAGTTAGGATAATTATCTGACTTTGATGGAGTTTGTTTACAATAACAGTTATCAGACGAGCACTGGCATGGTACCTTATGAAGTGTTGTATGGTAGGAAGTGTAGAACTCCGGTATATTAGACAGAGTTGAGTGAAAACAAGATGATTGGGCTAGAAATTGTGAAAGATACTGAAGAAAAGATTCAGATTATTCAACAAAGATTAAAAGCTACCAGTGATAGGCAGAAGTCTTATGCTGATCAAAAAAGAAAAAATATTGAGTATCAAGTGGATGATAAGGTGTTTTTGAAAGTGTCACCATAGAAACACATACTTCAGTCTGGAAAGAAGGGTAAACTTAGTCCGCAATTCATCGGTCCTTATGAAATTTTGAAAAGAATTGGACTAGTAGCTTATCAGCTAGCTCTTCCTGAAGAATTGGCCGGGCTACATAATGTGTTTCATGTTTCTATACTAAGAAGATATCGGTCTGATGTGACACATAAAATTCCAGTGCAAACAATTCAGGTACAATTAAATTTGTTGCATGAAGAAGGGCCAGTTTCTATCTTATCCAGGGAAGTTAAACAACTCAGGAACAAGTCAGTGCCTTTGGTAAAAGTACTCTAGCAACATCATGGACTTGAGGAAGCAACATGAGAACTTGAAGAAAACATGAAAGCTCAGTATCCTCAACTATTTTAACAGGTATGAATTTTAAAGACAAAATTCTTTTAAAGGGGAGAGAGTTGTAAGTCCCCAAAATATACCCTAGTTGAAATAATACATGTTTACAAAAGTACATGTGCGATAGGAGTTAGAATTTTGCTATGATTAGAATATGGAAGACTTATGACTTGAATTTTAGATCAAGTGGATTATAGTGAGTAAATTGAAATTAATTGATACTATTAGAGAATTGAAGTATTTAAATGTATATTTATATTAAGAAAACTTTCAAGTGGCAAGATAAATTGGTATATGAAAATTTCAATGACTAAGCCTATGAGTTAGTGACATTTGGCATAGTTGATACATTGACAAATGGAATAGTTAATAAAGTGACAAGTGACCTAATAAAATTGTGGCATTTGACAGCATTCATTAAGTGAAACATGGTTTAATGGAAGTGTGACAAATGGTAGATTAAGTGCAGGACATATGTGACACGTGCAAGAAGACACATTGCTTATGGAGTTAGTGACACCTAAGTGGTGATAAAGCAAGTTTTTGCTGTAAACTTTTATGTTTTTCTCTTTTTATTCACTTTGTTTTCTTCTCCCACGAAGCCTCCCATATCCTCTCTAACTTCTGGACTTTTACTGGTGTTTGGATAATCAACCTTTGGAAGCTTTGTAAGTTATTTCATTCATAAATAGGTCTTGTGATTCTATGTATTATCACTTCATTGATGCTGGAAACTGGTTTGAATGAGTAGTTTTACTGGGCAAGTTTTGGTATTTTAGCTATATCTTACTATGTAGGTATTCAAATTGGATGAATTTAAATTTTATTAAAATAGAAACTTATATCTACAACTTTCATGGAGGCGTCAAATTTGATTTCTATCAGTAAGTGTGTCAAAAGTTAGCATGAAGTTGAGTATCTGGAATCTGTCACTATTTATGAACAGTTTGTAGTCATTTGGGGATAATTTTCAAAATATTGAACCAAATTACATTAAATTGGTGTCAGTAGAAACTTAATACATAAAGGAACAAATGTGTAGAAGAATGTTTAGCCTAAGTTCTTCATTTTTATTGTCAAAATAACCGTGGAACATTGACCCAAAAGTCTGTTTTATGGAAAAACTGGAAGAAATGAAGTGTTTTCATTAAACTTACTTTAGTATTGTGATTATAACTTGCACTGTGGATCTTCAAATGAGTTGGTTCTATATTCAAATTAAACTAGGGCCATATTCTACAACTTTCTTGAAGAAGTTGAATTTTAATTTTGTCTCTAAGATTTTCAAAATTTGGCAAGAAATCGAGTCTTAGCTTAGGCTATAGTACTACCAGGGATAGAAATCATATCCTATAGTTTTTGAATAAACTGTATTGATGTAGGCCGAATTAGACTAAGGTGTCTTCACTAAAATTGAAGCTTATTATCTTAGCTTTAAATTGGTATAAAATTTGTAATTTTTGGATATTGTACTTGAGAGTTATGAGGTGTAAAACTTGGAGGCGTGATTATGCATTAGTCAAAATGTCAAATGTACAAAGTCTGTGGTATTTGAGCATGACTCGTTGAATACTAAACCAAATTGGATGAACTTGGTATCATTGGAAACCTAAGACAAAGAGGAAAAAATTTCTAGAAGGAAGTATTATCTAATTACCTCACCTTCCTGATGAGAATAATTAAGCAATGTGGACCTAAGGTAGATTGTGAAGTAAATCTAGATTGAGGGATTGAGTATGGTTTCACATGATCAATAATGTGATAAGATTAAGGATAAGAAACTCCGATTTTTGACTTGAACATGCATCGTACATGTTCAGTATACATGAATGTGTATAATTGAATTCATAATTATGCACAATAGTAATATATGCTTGTATTGAATATTTTAGAGGAACCTTTAAAGTGACCTATTCTAGATATTGTCGGGACTTCGAGGCAATAAGCAAATAGGGAGCTTTTGTAAGTAGTTTAGACAGTAACTTTTGTGAGTAACCTAAGATGGTCTCACCTTGATTTGTTTTGTTTATTGCTGAATTGAATTTGATATTGATG
>JAOTAX010000198.1:40395928-40441307 GCA_025629825.1 Erythroxylum guanchezii | reverse complement strand
GTCATTGGATCCTTTTCCTCGTTCGAGAAGCTCCTCCCTTCCTCCACTCCGTCCCGAAGAGTAACTAGGACAAATTCCAACGCAATGCGACACTTTTCTAAAGTTTTGTTTGCGGATGTCGGATATTCGTTTCGCTTTCGATTCCTTTGTTCCACATTTTGTTATCCGATTTGTTCGATTTGATTTGAATTCGATTTCGTTTCTTTGGCCTTCGCCTTATGTTTCCGTTTCGCATTCAATTTCGATTCGGTTTAGCTTCTGCCGCTTTCGCGTTTATTTCCGCTTTCGATTCCGTTTCCGATTCGAATTCGTTTCGTTTTCGTTTCCTTCAATTTCGCTGTCGGATCCGTAATTCGTCTTCCGCTTTCCGTGTTTCCGCTTCGTTATTTTGTTTCACTTTTGCTTTCGGCCCATTTTCGTTTGCTTTTCGTTTTCCGTTTTATTCGGTTGGGGTCCGATTCCGAGATCGGGTCTCAACACAACGTTTAAGACTCTTAGATACAACGTCTAAATTGCAAGGTGTTATACGCAGTGTTTAAGACTCGTTGACGCTAGCCGAATCGCAAGGTGTTATACGCAGTGTTTAAGACTCTTAGACGCTAGTTGAATCGCAAGGTGTTATATGCAGCGTTTAAGATTCTCAGACGCTAGCTTGAATTGTAAGACATCATATGTAGCATTTAAGATTCTCAAACGCTAGCTTGAATTGCAAGACATCATACGCAACGTTTAAGACTCTCAGACACTAGCTTGAATCACAAGACATTATACGCAGTGTTTAAGCTTGAATCTTAAGAGGTTATACGCAGTGTTTAAGCTTGAATCTTAAGATGTTATACGCATCGTTTAAGAATAAAGTTATAGAAGCATAGTATGTACGCGAGCGTAAGGACTTTTTGACTTAGTCTTTTCTTCAAAACTATCTTCTGCAAACTTTTTCCTTAATGGACTTATGATACACCGAGACCTTCACTAGAGTTATATCTTGCTTTCATCTACCTATTATTACTCCAACTTCATTATCTATTTCTTTTGCTTCAAGAAAAACCTAACCTAAACTGCCTTCAAGATGATGTCCGTAGGTGCATGAGAATTAGGGTTTCTTGGAGTTTTTGAAGATTTTGGAGTTTTATCAAGTAAGTATCTTGTTAATCCTTATGAGTTGTAGGTATATGAGATGATTTATGATTTGGAGTAAACGAGAGAAATAGGACTACAAACTACATGAAGAATTTGAATTTTTATACAGTCTTTAAGACTTTCAATATCTGGACAAAATTTGAATATGGTGTATTGTTTTAGTATGAGAATAGTCCGAAAATGTTTGCAGTATAACTTTCGGATTACTAAATCAAATTGAAAGATTTTGGTATCATTAAAAACTTAATAGATAGGAGAATTTTTTTTGGAAGAGAGTATTGCTAAATGACTTCATTTTCATTTTTTGATTGAATGTGAACAGTAGACTCGAAAGGGTGTCGAATTAAAAGATGAAAGTGAGCCAATGAGAAATGAATTGTGATTTTAATGGTTTTAGTGAGGTATAAACCTAGGTATAAATTATACTTAGATGAGTCTTGATATGGGTTTGATTTTGTGACGACACTAATGGATAAATACCTGGGATTGTCATGAACATGCATTATGCATATTTCATATATATAAATGTGCAATTTCAAACAGTTACTATTGTGCCAAATTGTGATATGTGTATATTGCTTGTTATAGAGGAGCAACTGGAACGTCAACCTCCAGACGTTGCCGGATCTTCTAAGCATTAGCTTCAGGAGAGACTTATAAGTAACCTAGACGGTCTTACTTAATTACTTGTTTGCTTAAATTTTGTTTTGAATTATTTTATGAATGTGATTTAAGTGTTGATTCCGGACAATATATGTCCGAGGAGTTTGATAAATTTGAGAACAATGAAGTGCTCCTTGTATGTGAATTGGATTGAAATAAGTGTACATAATTTGATTGTTAAATGCCAGACCACAGTTTGATGATAAATGTGTTCTAAATGTGCATTTGCATATAAATGAAAATATGTTACTCAACAATGATGTTGAATGCTGGACCTTGGGTTCGATGAAAATTGTGATCTAAATGTGAATTTGCAACATGTGAGTGATTGAGAAAATGATATGTGAAGCATTTCAATACATGAATGCATGAAAGATAAAGGAAGTTGTGACCGAAGTCGCCAGTGAAAAAGAGCTTAAAGCTCAGATTGTGATTAGAGCCTTAGGCTCAGTTGTGAATGTACCCATTATCTACTAAGGGATATGGGACATAATTTGACATAGCTCGATATCCACTTAGGGATATGAGCTAATAAAAATGCACTTAGTCACAACGATAATAATAAATGAAATGAGACTCATGTGCATTGCATTTATACTTGATATGTGTACCTTATATGATTGAGATCATTATGATGATTGTTCTGAAAATGAAATGTGATATTTTGCAAATATGCAAGCATGTGAATAAATTGTTATATGTATTGATGTGACGCATGAATTGAGTGAATCATCAATGATGGTTATCTCATTGAGTTCGCAAAACTCACCAAAATTGCAGCGTTGACTTTTCAGGACTGAGAGATGACTCTAGCTACTGAGAGACTCTACAAGACTTGTGATTTGGGAAGAGAAGTCATGGCTCAAAGGTCGGTCAACTGGGTTTTGGACATATTAGATAGATTTTGTGTATTTCATCTTTCATGTAGCACTTTTGTATTAGGCTTTGATGATGTACATGTAGGAATCTTGAAAGACGTATTGTAGACCTTCGGTTTTTACGAAATGAAATGAGGAAATTTTGGGTTTTAAAGTATTATGACTTGCTTAATGATGTTCATAAGAGAATAAGATATATGATGCCATGTAAAGTGAATATTGTGATTGATCGTAGTGCACCATTATTATAGGTTATATACTGGAATGTCCTCATGGCGTCCCGGTATGTACCCTAGGGTAAGGGGCGCTACAGTTAGTGGTATCAGAGCATGGTTTGGAATCCATAGGGATATATAGGAATGTTAAGCATGAAATAATGTGAGAAAGCGGATAATAATTGAAGTTATTGTTTATTATAGGTCATCCGCCATAGGTGAGCAAGTAGGCGAACCAGCTGACTTAGGATCGATAGGAGCCAGTAGGGAGTCCTCAGTATCTCGATTAGAGGAGATGCCTTTGAGAGTTCCTGATAAAAGGGAGAGGAGGTATGATAGGCTACGGAAGTAGGGGCTGTAGATTTCTATGACAGCACAGACCCTGCTGAGGCCAAAGCATGGTTGGAAAGGACAAAAGAGGTTTTTGATCAAATGGACTATGAGCCGGATGAGAGGTTCGACTATGCAGTGTCCTTACTGTAGGACCCGGCTTACCAGTGGTAGAAGACTATCCCAAGCAATGCCACCAGGCCTTGCCAACTGAAGTAGGAAGAATTTCTGAGGGTCTTCAAAGAAAACTACATATCCAAGATCTACTTAGACTGGAAAATGAAGGAATTTCTGGATTTGAAATAGGGTAGGATGTCAGTGGCAGAGTATAAGATCAAGTTCAACGAGTTGATGGGTTATGCCACTGCTTTGATCCCTACAGAAGAGGACAAGTGTAGGAGGTTTGAGGATGGACTCAACATAGAGATTCGAACAAGATTTGCAATCTCCAACTTAAATAGTTTTACCGAGTTAAGAGCTACGTCAATTAGAATTAAGCAACTACTAAAAAAGAGACAAGTAGAGACTGGGCAAGGGTCCAGAGTAAAGAGATTTAGTGAGAGTCAGGGTGGTTCTGGCAAAAGATTCAATAAGCGCCAGAATAGAACTTTCAGAGCACCAGCTGGATCCAGGCAATCAAGATCCAGATAGAGGGTTGGATTTGCATAGACTGGCACTAGAAGAGGCACAATACAAACTCAGTGGCCTTTGTGTGAGCACTGTGAGAAGAGGCACGGTGGAGAGTGCTGGACTGTATCAGGAGCTTGTTTTCAATGTGGCTCTTTGGAGCACCAAATTAGAGATTGCCCCGTTCTTACTGGAGCCCAGTTTGGTGTGAGTGGGAGGTCTGGGAGTGATGCTACGGTCTAGTAAAGCTGAGGTAGTGGGTCTGGATAGAGGAGCCGTGGTAGAGACAAAGTGAGCTCTAAGATCTCTTCTATAAGGAGTAAGATGGGGGGCAACCGACCCCAATTCCAGGCCTAGGCCCGAGTCTATACTATGACTAGGCAGGAGGCACAAAACTCTCCGGATGTTGTTATAGGTGCGCTTCTTATTTATGACTTTGAGATATTTGCATTGCTAGATCCAGGATCTACGCATTCATTCATCGCACCTCAACTGGCATCTAGGCTACATTGTGATAGAGAACTACTACAGTATGGATTAGAGGTGAGTACGCCAATAGGCAGTACTACCATTATAGGAGAGGTCTGCAAGGGGTGTTTGATTTGGATTGAGCAAGCAGAGTTGGTGGCAAATCTGATTATATTACAGCTGAGAGAGATACATGTTATTCTAGGTATGGATTGGTTCACTGCTCATAGGGCTGTCATGAATTGCTATACCAAGGAGGTAGTACTAGAATCTCCTAGTCAGCCAATAGTGGTCTTCAGAGGAGTTAGTCAAGCAGTGCTAGCTAGGATGATATCCTTCATGAGTGCATTGAGGTTGATGCAGGGTGGATGTGAGGCCTATCTGGCCCATGTCATTGATACTAGAGTTGAGTAGAATGTGCAGGGGAATTCCTGGATGTGTTTCCCGCTGAATTACCTGGCTTGCCTCCAGCTTGAGAAACAAAGTTTACCATTGATCTAGTTCCAAGTGCTGCTCCTATATCTATTCCTCTATATAGGATGACACCTGTTGAACTAAATAAGTTGAAGGCTCAACTGCAGGAGTTGCTGGAAAAGGGTTTTATTTGACCCAGTGTAATACCTTAGGGAGCTCCCGTGTTATTTGTAAAGAAGAAAGATGGGACTTTGAGGTTATGCATCGACTATAGGCAGCTAAATCGGTTGACAGTGAAGAAAAAGTACCCGTTGCCTAAGATCAATGATTTACTTGTCTAGTTGCAGGGAGCTCAGGTATTCACTAAGCTGGATTTGAGATCGGGGTACTATCAGTTGAAGAAAGCAAAGGCTGATGTGTCGAAGAGTGCATTCAGGAGCAGGTATGGGAACTTCGAGTTCTTAGTTATGTCGTTTGGGTTAACTAATGCCCCGGTAGCTTTTATGGCCTTGATGAATAAGGTATTTCAGCCCTACTTGGATCACTTTGTAATTATGTTCATAGATGATATTTTGGTGTCTTCAAAGAGCAGAGAAGAACATGTTGAGCATTTGAGGGTAATTTTACAGATCATGAGAAAGAAGTAGTTGTATGCCAAATTCAGTATGTGTGAATTTTGATTGGATCAAGTAGTGTTTTGTGGGCATATAGTGACTGAACAAGGCATACAAGTAGATCCAAAGAAGATAGAGGCAGTAATGACTTGGGAAGCTCCGAAGAATGTGTCTAAAATTCGAAGCTTCTTAGGATTGGTCGGATATTATTGGAGGTTTATTGAGGGGTTTTCTCTTATCTCAGCCCCTCTGACAAAATTTCTAAGGAAGAATATAGTGTTCAGATAGAATGAGGAGTGTCAAAAGAGCTTTGAGGAGCTAAAGCAACGATTGATTACGGCACCGGTGTTGACTTTTCCATCGGGGATTAGAGGATATGTGGTGTATCGTGATGCTTCACATCAAGGATTAGGATGTGTATTGATACAGTATGGCAAGGTGATCGCCTATGTATTAAGACAATTAAGGTTTCACGAGATTAATTATCCGGTACATGATTTAAAACTAGCTACAGTTATCTTTGCTCTAAAGATATGGAGACACTACTTGTATGAAGAGACATTCCAGATTTATACATATCATAAGAGTTTGAGGTATCTACTGAGTCAGAAGGAATTGAATTTGAGACAGAGGAGATGGATTGAGTTACTGAAAGACTATGACTACACAATTGAGTACCACCCGGGAAAAGCTAATGTGGTGGTTGATGCTTTGAGCAGAAAATCTAATATTAGTGCAGCTCAAATTCAGTTATTGAGGTTACCCGACTTGATTCATTTGAGAGCTCTGAATGTGGAGTTGAATCTGGAGCAGGATGAGGTACTGATTGCTACACTAAAGTTGAGACCGATGCTGCATGATATAATCGGAAAAGTTCAGAGGAAAGATCCTGATATGGTGAAGATTATAAAGAAAGTGAAGATGAATCTGGATTCTGAGTTTGAGTTGAGGGATGAGACATTGTGGTTGAAACAAAGGCTGTGTATGCCCAATGTGGAGGATCTGAGGAAGGAAATTCTTGAGGAATCTCATATGGCCGCCTATGCTATGCATCCTGGTACTACCAAGATGTATAACACGTTAAAGCAAGATTTTTGGTGGCCCGGAATGAAGAAGCAAGTGGCGGAGTATGTATCTAAGTGTATGAAATGCCAACAGTTAAGGCTGAGCACCAGGCTCCAGTAGGAAGCTACATTCATTGCCCATTCCAGAGTGGAAATGAGAGCGGATCACTATAGATTTTATTATGAGATTGCCTAAGACTCCGAGGTAGAATGATGTGATATGGGTCATAGTGGACTGGTTGACTAAGTTGGTCCACTTCTTGCCAGTGAGAGAGAATAACTCACTAGATCAGTTGGCCCGGAGACATGTGAATGAGGTGGTGAGACTGTATGGGGTTCCAGTGCCCATTTTATCGCATAGGGATCCTAGATTCACTTCGAGGTTTTGGAGGAGCTTGCAGTCTGCTATGAGTACTAAGTTGAATTTCAGTATAACATTTCATCCTCAGACAGATGAACAGAGTGAGAGGACAATCAAGATTATTGAGGATATGCTCAGAGCTTGTGTATTGAAGTTTCAAGCTTGGGATCAGTATATGGCACTGATAGAATTTGCCTACAATAACTACTATCACAGTAGTATTGGAATGGCACCATATGAGGCACTGTATGGTAGAAAATGTCGGTTGCCATCATATTGGGATGAAGAGGGCTTGAGAATGGTTGAAGGCCCAGAGTTGATACAAGATACAGTAGATAAGGTAAAATTAATCCAAAGCCAAATTAAAGCTGCTCAGGATAGACAAAAGAGTTATGTGGATCAGCACAGAAGGGACATGGAGTACAGTGTGGGGGACAGAGTATTTCTGTGAGTGTCACCTTGGAAAGGAGTATTAAGATTCAGTAAAAAGGGTAAGTTGAGCTTTAGGTACATTGGTCCCTATGAGATCATTGAGAGGATAGGACCTTTAGTATATAAGTTTGCTTTACCGAATGAGATGTCTCAATTGCATAATGTGTTTCATGTGAGTATGCTCCGAAGATACCGATCAGATCCAACATATGTGATACTGGCTCAAGAGATTGAGGTTACTAGTAACTTAAGCTATGTTGAGGAGCCGATCAAGATTGTGGGATCTAGGATCAAGCAGTTGAGGAACAGAGGCATTCCATTGGTGAAAGTCCTTTAAAGGAATCACTCAACTGAGGAAGCCACATGAGAAACGGAGGAGCATATGAGGAGACAATATCCCTGCCTATTCGAACAATTAGGTAAGAATTTCAAGAACGAAATTTCTTTTAAGGAGGGAGAATTGTAACATCTCGTTATCCATGTTAAGGCTAAAATAGTAAGAATGAGAGATTTCTGAGAGATTTAGAAATGCAGTGCATGCTCAGGAATTATATGATATACACATACACGTGATATTGAACTTTTGCACATGAAAATCATTGCACATGCATGTAAGGATAATTTTAGGTATAATTGAATTCTGATGTGATACTATTGAGAATTGTGGTTTTTATTTGTGGAAAACTGAATTGGAGAGTGTATTTGTGAATTTTGAATTATGGTAAATTTTAGGAATAATTTCTGAAAGTGTTGTTTTTATTGGACGAGGAAAAATGCCAAATTGGCAAGTAAATTGATGTATGGAAAATAGAAATAGGAATCAATGATATTGGAGAATTGTTAAAAATAACTTTGAAAACTTCGGAGATTTACTTTAGAATTTGAGAGATGTTGATATTGAAATTGTTAGAGACATATGGAGTATAATTGAATTGTGTTAAATCATCTGAGAGACGAATCCTTAAAATCTTCCAGCGTCTGTTATTAGTTGAGTTCAACTCCAACTAACTGATGTTTTAGTACATTCTTCAATTTCTTCATCTGCGTCTTGCTTGGATGCGTGGACTTCGTCTGCGTCTTGCTTAGATGTGTGGACTTCGTCTACGTCTTGCTTAGACACGTGGACTTCGTCCGATCATTTTGCTTAGATGCATCTATTTGCTTAGATGTGTCTACTCCGTCTGATTACATTACCTTGCCCAGATGCGTCTATTTGCTTAGATGCATCTACTCCGTCTGATTACATTGCCTTACCTAGATACCTCTATTTGCTTAGATGCGCCTACTCCGTCTAATTTCATTGCCTTACCTAAATGTGTCTATTTGCTTAGATGCATCTACTTCGTCTGAGACGATCCATCTGTGACTTAAGTACTTCATCTGAGACGTAATCACTTTGTTTGATCCACCTTAGACATCTCATCTTATTCAGCCTTTGTTAAAGTATCATCTTGATTTGAT
Organism: Erythroxylum guanchezii; assembly: GCA_025629825.1. Classification (NCBI taxonomy): domain Eukaryota; kingdom Viridiplantae; phylum Streptophyta; class Magnoliopsida; order Malpighiales; family Erythroxylaceae; genus Erythroxylum; species Erythroxylum guanchezii. The sequence goes on along the minus strand of JAOTAX010000198.1, from coordinate 40,432,640 downwards.
GAATTGTTCCACATATATTTATCTGCGCACTTGACAAATTCATCAAAACAATTCACACACTTCTATTACTATTAATTGATTTTCCTCAAAATCAATAGAAGAAGTGAAGTCTTCTTGACTCAATAGACCCATTCCACGTTTCTTTTATAATTTAAAGACTAAGTTTGTTACGACAATTATTAAAGATGAAGGCACCTAAGTAGGGAATGACTTTTAGATGATCACTGAATCGTAAGAAGTTATACGCAGCGTTTAAGACTCTTAGATGCTAGCCAAATTGCAAGGTGTTATACGCAGCGTTTAAGACTCTTAGATGCTAGCTGAATTGCAAGGTGTGGTATGCAGCGTTTAAGATTCTTAGACACAATGTCTGAATCGCAAGGTGTTATACGCAGTGTTTAAGACTCTTAGATGCTAGCCGAATCGTAAGGTGTTATACGCAGCGTTTAAGACTCTTAGACGCTAGCGAAATCGCAAAGTGTGGTACGCAACGTTTAAGACTCTTAGACGCAACGCCTGAATCGCAATGTGTTATACGTAGCATTTAAGACTCTTAGACACTAGCCGAATCGCAAGGTGTTATACGCAGCATTTAAGATTCTTAGACGCGACATCTTGAATCGCAAGACGTTATACGCAATGTTTAAGATTTTCAAACGCTAGCTTGAATCGCAAGATGTCAGACGCAACATTTAAGATTCTCAGATGCTAGCTTGAATCACAAGACATCATACATAACGTTTAAGATTCTCAGACGCTAGTTTGAATCGCAAGACGTTATATGCAGCGTTTAAGCTTGAATCTCAAAATGTTATATGCAGTGTTTAATAATAAGGTTATAGAAGCATAGTATGTATGCGAGCGTGGGGACTTTTTGACTTAGTTTTTTCTTCAAAACTATCTTCTGCAAACTTTTTCCTTTATGGACTTATGATACATCAAGACCTTCACTAGAGTTATATCTTTCTTTCATCTACCTTTTATTACTCCAACTTCGTTATCTATTTCTTTTGCTTCAAGAAAAACCCAACCTAAACCACCTTCAAGATGATGTCTGTGGGTGCATGGGAATTAGGTTTCTTGGAGTTTTTGAAGATTTTGGAGTTTTATCAAGTAAGTATTTTGTTAATCCTTATGAATTTTAGGTATATGAGATGATTTATGATTTGGAGTAAACTAGAGAAATAAGGGTACAAACTACATGAAGAATTCAAATTTTATATAGTCTTTAAGACTTTCAATTTCTAGATGAAAGTTGAATATGGTGTACTATTTTAGTATGAGAACAGTCTGAAAATATTTGGGTTATAACTTTTGGACTACTAAATTAAATTGAATGATTTTGGTGTCATTAAAAACTTAAGAGATGTGAGAACAATTTTCTAGAAGAGAGTATTGCCAAATGACTTCATTTTCATTTTCTGATTGAACGTGAACAGTAGACCCGAAAGGGTGTCCTATTAAAATCTGAAAGTGAGCCAATGAGAAATGAATTGTGATTTTAATAGTTTTAGTGAGGTATAAACCTAGGCATAAATTATACTTAGATGAGTCTTAATATAGGTTTGATTTTGTGACGACACTAATGGATAAATACCCAGGATTGTCATGAACATGCATTGTGCATATTTCATGTACATACATGTGCATTTTCAAACACTTACAATTGTGGGAAATTGTGATATGTGTATATTGCTTGTTATAGAGGAGTAACTGGAGCGTTAATCTCCAGACATTGCCAAATCTTCCAGGCATTAGCTTCGGGAGCGACTTGTGAGTAACCTAGATGGTCTCACTTAATTACTTGTTTGCTTAAATTCTGTTTTGAATTATTTTATAAATATGATTTGAGTGTTGATTCCAAACAACATATGTTCGAGGAGTTTGATAAATGTGAGAATATTGAAGTGCTCCTTGTATGTGAATTGGATTGAAATAAGTGCACATAATTTGATTGTTAAATGCCGGACCACGGTCCGATGATAAATGTGTTTTGAATGTGCATTTGCATATGAATGAAAATATGTTACTTAACAATGATGTTGAATGTCGGACCTTGGGTCCGATTAAAATTGTGATCTGAATATGAATGTGCAAGTATATGAGTGATTAAGAAAATGATATGTAAAGCATTTTAATACATGAATGCATGAAAGATAAAGGGAATTATGACCGGAGTCACCAGTGAAAAAGAGCTTAAAGCTTAGATTGTGATTAGAGCCTCAGGCTCGGTTATGAATGTACCTGATATCCACTAAGGGATATGGGACATAATTTGACACAGCTCGATATTTACTAAGGGATATGAGCTAGTAAAAAGGCATTGGGTCATAACGACAATAATAAATGAAAGTGAGTATCATGTGCATTGCATTTATACTTGATATGTGTACCTTATATGATTGAAATGATTATGATGATTGTTCTAAAAGTGAAATGTGATATTTTGTGAATATGCAAGGATGTGAATAAATTGTTAGATGTATTGATGTGATGTATGAATTGAGTGAACCATCAATGATGGTTACCTCATTGAGTTCGCAAAACTCACCAAAATTGCAACGTTGACTTTTTAGAAACGAGAGACTCCTCTAGCTATTGAGAGACTCTACAAGCAGTGTAGACTTGTGATTTGGGAAGAAAAGTCATGGCTCAAAGGTTGTTTAGCTGGGTCTTGGACAGATTAGATAGATTTAGTGTATTTCCTCTTTTATGTAGCACTTTTGTATTAGGCTTTGATGATGTACATGTAGGAATCTTGAAAGACATATTATAGACCTTCGATTTTCATAAAATGAAATGAGGAAATTTTAGGATTTAAAATATTGTGACTTGCTTAATGATGTTCATAAGAGAATAAGATATATGATGCCATGTAAAGTGAATATTGTGATTGATTGTAGCGCGTCATTATCATAGGTTATGTACTGGAATGTCCTCAAGGCGTCCTAGTATGTACCCTATAGTAAGGGGGTGCTACACAGGGTCAGGGCAAATTGAGTACATTGAGCATCGCAATACAAAGCAGCACCATTACCTACAGTAACGTTAACGTGAGAGGATAGTGTAATGTGTAAATTTTGGTAACAGGCTAATTAGGTTTACATGAAGTTATGGGTTAAGCCACCATTTATTAAAACTATTACTTGATGGACTAAAATAGAAATCTCAATTCAAAATGTTGTGGGAATAAAATGGCCTTCCAATGCATATCAAGAGATATTGGGTGATGGATCCAAGTTTAAGGCCAGTTCAGGTAATGATTCACCGATTGGGTCAGGAAGTGGATCCAATCCACAGTTAATAGCGTTATTAATTGGATTTGTGGTTTGTAGTTCATCTAGATCATCGACAATAAGATAAAGAAATTGAGGTGATCTACACTTATGGCCTAATGAAAATTGTTTATCACAGTTGAAACAAAGTCTTTTAGCCTTATGAGTCATCGTCTCCATTGGAGAAAAATGTCGAATGGGCAATTTGAAGGAAGGTTTGGTGGATGAATGGTGGGGTTAGGAGGTGGTGGTAACATTGATGGGAAAGATGGTGGATTTCATAATGGGAGAGATCAGTAAACATTGTGCGAGAGTTGTTCATTTTCTCCCCCACCAACTTGCCAATACCAATAGCATATGGTAGTGAGAATAGTTTGAAAAGTAATAGTTCACGCTGGATTTTGTTCGAGCGAATAATATTTGAGTTCAATAAGATAATCTTAAATTGTTGTGGTTTGCATCATTTTATATAATGCAACTTCATGGTTGGTGAAGGAAGAAGGAACAAATTGGAGCTTAAGGGCTTTAGTAAATGCTTCCCAACTAGACAATTGATTAATGGTATGCATCTAATGAAACCATTAAAGGGTAGGACCAGTCATATAAAACGCACTGATGGTAAGTCTTTGGTCTGAGGGTGTATAAAATATGAAAAGCTAATCCACTTGGAAAAGCTAGCCAAAGACATTAACTTCCAAAAATAGAGGAATCTATAATTTAAGTGTTCAAAAAGAAGTTGGGTGAGTGGTTGGGAGGGATTCACTGGATGAGGGATGTAAGGCCAAGGTAGGTGAAGTGAAAACATGGTTAGATAGATTTGGAGTAGGTAAAAATGGTGGTTGAAGGTGTTGTTTCTTAAGTTTGGCAAGTTTGAGGAGGATTTTAAAGATCCCCTTTTGCATGCTCTTTGAAATGGAAAAATTATGGTTAATGGTAGAGGAGGGATCCTATACAGTGGAATTTATATTCTCTAGTTTTTTTTATCAAACATTGCATAGATACTTCCATCACTTTATATTGAGTAGTAGTAGTCATATCCTTCGTCATGAACTCTAAAAAAAAAGCACAAATGTTATTATTGTTATTTGATTGAGGAAGAATCCTCAAATCAAATTAGATTACAGGAAATATTAAGGAATTAATAGTTAAGGAGAAAGATAGAAGAGTGCGAGCCTTGGACCAACTGGTAGGTTGCTCCTTTGTGACCAAAAAGGTCACGAGTTCAGGTCACAGAAACATCCTCTTTGCAAAAATGCAAAGGGAAGGCTGTGTTAAATTGATGACTCTCCTTCGATCCTCGCAAAGTAGAGAGCCTTGTGTATTAGAGTTTTTCTTTTTATAAAAAAGCGGGAGAAATTAATAGATAGAAACATGAATAGAGAAGAGCGAAAGAGGGAAAGGAAATCTAATTCAACTGTCCCCCTATAGCCCTTGTATTCATTGCTTATATAGAAGCCATAACATAATTTTATTAGGCTCCCACAATTACAATATATTTTTTTAATACAAAAATTAGCAATTTATTCACAAGCTTCACATTACATAATCCAAAAGTTTCCTTGGCTTAATGGACTCTCAATTGTTTTTTCTTTGGGTTGGACTGCTTCTTTCTTAAAATGAGTTTTATTAGGATCCGTAGAAGTTAGGTTTGTATCACAAACTCTCCTCATCGTAATGGCTTTTGAATTAATTGATTTCTCATATATAATTGATATTATTCTAGGGCCATCCCTTTAAGATGCATGGTTGCTATATGCACCTTCAAATTAATAAGACCATGATCAAGATTAAAAAACTATTCACATTTATACATCCAATACTTAGATACCAAAAACTGTATTTTACTAAATTTAATTGGTGTTGCATAACTTTTAAGTGAAAGATTAGATACTACACTTGTGTTTTTTCATTACTTATGATTGGTGTTGGCTCATAGGTTGATGTGAATTTAAGAATTGATTTAACAACCCTTTATTTTAGTCAATTCTTGTTCATTCTTGTTAGCACGATCCATTAGTAATATTTCGGTATATGCTTGCGATTCCATCAAACTTCTAACACTTTTATCCAGCCTTTGAAACTCCTTCCCACAGCTTCATTATACCATTGTTTCTCTAGTTTGAGATTGTTACTTTAATACCAATATTGTTGCACATAATAAGGTAAACCAAATTACCAAAGTTGAGATTTCAGAGAAAACTGAATTCTATTATTGCTTAATATAGTCATTAAGGTAACATTTAATTTAATATAATAAAGATAGAAAGTAAGCAAAACTAGGCACCTGATAAGCTAACAAATAAAAATAAAATGTCATTGCTCCTGCAATAATCATCTCTCAACTTATCAACATTTCCATAATTGTTCCTACTTAACTCATTTCGAGAGAGTAATGGTCAACATGGTGGTGAAGCTTTATGCGTACAGTTTTATTCAATGAGGTCTTCATCAAAAAAGGAAAAAACGATTATAGTTTGCACATGATAATCGATGACTGTGATGCACATAATCATTTTCTTTTGCTGATGGAGTTGATCTCTTCCTGAATAAACATCTTCTCAAAAGATGATTTCAAGTGGCAATCAAATATAGATTTCTATTATGTAGTCGTAGTTCCCACCGATTAACATTTGTTAATACGACAACATCTAAATGTTGGATAATTTTGTCATTTCCTATAAAGTTGGACAATTATTAATTGCATTTTTTGGTTTTTCATAACTTATCGGTTAAGTTATATAATTTGATCCAGATAAAGATAATAAAGTGACCTAATAAATGATCTAAATCAATGAGTTGAAGTCTGGATGGAAAATGGATCCTTATTAGTGTGGATCAGACCCATATCGAATTTGTGATGGGAAAGCCCGATATGGATGCTATATAAAGGTTAAGGTCTCCTCTAGTTGCTCATAAAATCAATTGTAAGCATAAGGATTCTCTGACCCATTAAGAGAGCTTACGCTTTGAGAAAACTGTTGAAAGACCTTACCTGCATCCCAGAGAGGAGTTCCTGAAAAGACAGCGGTGGATTCGCACTCGTTTCGGCTTCAAAAAGCTCGTTTGAAGTTATGGAAACCGAAATCAGGTATTTTCGCATTTCTTCGTTTCTTACACTTTCACGTTCGATCCTGGATACATAATTAAGGTACCGTTATGTATTACACGGAGTATCAGAGCGGTGATGTGATCAGGCGGTTAAAAAGGAAGATTTTTCGATTTTCTCTCCATAAGGTTTTTGAAGATTTAACTTTTGTTTCTCGGTTTTTTCTTACTTTTTATTGCATGAACGTAATATACATGTGTATAACCTTGAGAAACGGGATGAAAACGAGTTCGAGAGAGTGAAAAATTGGCCCGAAACTCATTGGAAATCACCTTTTTTTGGCGAGGTGTGTCTCACCGTCACACGCCCTCGACAGTGAACAGTGCACATGGGCGAGTGGGACGCACGCGCCAGATATGTGTCCGACCAGTATCACGCCACATGTCTGGCGCGTATGACACACGCACCAGCGTCTGTGGGCACGTTTGCGCGTCATCGTGGATGCACGACACACGCCAGACACATCCTTCACGCGTCTGATGCAGGTGTATGCTCAGCATACCCCCTCTGCGACACGCATGGTTGACGTCAATGCTGACGCATCGACTGATGGCATGTTGACATCAGTCATATGGATTGCTACAATGTGTTTTGAAAAAACAAAAAAAAAAGATTTCTAATAAGGGTGCCCTAGGTGTTTTGGATCAATTTACGAGTCTGGGAAATTCATAAAGTAAGTTTTTTCATTTTTATAAATTTATTTTATTAGTAATAAATTAAAGTTTTACTCTAGAAAAGGAATAAAGGTATTCTAAATCCGATTGCGAGTGAATTTTCATGCTTTGGACATCACATGAGGGAGATACTTCAAGTTTTTTTGTCTCGAGTCTTATGTTTAGTGTTCGGGATTGCATGATAGTCGATTGGAAAAGAAATTAAGAAATTCTGAAGCCATTTTTTAGTGAATTTTTGTACAACGAACTTGCCATAAAAGAGATACATGAGATTTTTGTGTCTCAGGTAGTCGGTTTAGTATTCGGTGACGCATGATAGTCACTCTATTGACATTTTTCTTTTACGAAAGTCTCAAATGAAGCTTTTAGAGAATTTCTTCAACACAAGTGTGTGACATTGAGACTGTGTATTTGGATTTTTGCATTTATTGATGACATTGTCACATACCATATGCCCATAAAGAATGTGAGGATAACATAAAGATGTATTTCTTGTGTTTGTGGACTTTTTGAGTGCTGATGAGGGTGCAGTCATCAAAGTGGCCTTTGAAGTCAGTATTTTGAATTGTTCTGCTTGTATGTTGGGGGATATCTCTGATTTTATGTTTGATTATTCTTCCCAAAGGTGTTGGCCTTACATAACATTTTGAGATGTAAATAAAAGCATTAGGTGGAGGAAAGTTGTTGCTCAATTGATCTATTCGTCCAAAGGTGATAGTGTCATAAGAGTTGATAGTTTGCACTCTGATCGCTTTTATGTGAAGGTCTAATTGCATATATTGTGTATTCAGACCAAAGGTGATTCATAATATGTGTGATAGGATTTTCAGTAAAGATACTATTCAATGGCGTTGAGTATCGCTGTTATCCTACATTTGTGCTGATTTAAACATTATCATTTTTGAAGTCACCTTTTCAGTCAACAAAATCAGTGTCACCATTGAAACCTTGATCAGTTTCAATACAAAGAAGTGGACGGATGATGTATTGAATACTATAGAGATAGCTGTGGTTAATATGACCATACGAACGTATAGGCCATCTCCACCTATATCCATGAGCCTAAGAGCTCATAAAGCGGCCTATGAAGCCTGGGATCGGTCTAATAGATTATATCTAATGACCATTAAAAGATCCATACGTAACCATCTACTAAGTGGACTTTTGGACACAGACATAGCGAAGGAGTTTCTTGATAATGTCTCCCAGAGGTACACAGTCTCACCTAATGTTGAGACAAGTGCCTTGATGAAAGAATTATTCTCCATGAGATATATAGGAGAGAAAGGGGAGTAATGGAGTACATATCAAGAACGATTCATCTTCACAGTAGATTGAAGATGTTAGGGCTTCAATGTTTTGATAGCCCATTGTGTTGCTGAGGAGAAGAAACTCAAGTTTGCTACTCCTACAGCCCTCGAAACAACTAAAGGGAAGACAAAGATGAAGCCCACTAAGTTCAAAGGAAGAAAGTTCAAATCTTCTCCACATGCTGACGCTGGTCAATTCAGTGCTGGTAAAGGTCCTAGGGATATAAAGAAACCAATAGTATGAGGTTTAAAAGGAAAGACTGAGACCATCAGGTAAATCCTTGGCTTATCAATTTATGAATCTAATTTACAATAGTCACATTAAGTACTTGGTGGCTATATAGTGGAACATCTGATCAAGGTGTTTCCACAATGCAGTGGTTCATATCTAGGATAAAGCCAAATTAAAGGAATGGAGGACCTGATGGTTGACAGCAATAAAGAAGCAGAAGTAATATCTATAGGGAATGTATATATACTAAACCTTATTGTAAGGTTCATTTGGGTTTTACACGACACATTTTATATGTGATATTTTCATTAATTTTGGACAAAGAAGGTTAATGTTTTGTATTTAATACTTTTGATGTATAATTGTGTAATGCAAAACATAATGGTACAACCTTCTTATGATATGGTTTGTATAGAATGTGTCTTACCCCAAATTAGATATATGCTTCTTCATATCTTGCTAAACAAGTTATGAAATGAAGGACCCTGATGAATAAGAAGTCATACATGGTGTGGCATAAAATTTTAAACCACATTTCCAAAGCTAGGGTTGAGAGATTGATCAAGGAAAGCATTTCTCAATTCTAGATTATGATGATCTGGGAACATGTGCTAACTGTTGCAGAGGTAAGTTGACTAATAAGGATATTGAGATCAACTTGTGTTTATGACTTATTGAGTCTGATACATAAAGATATCGGTAGACCTTATACAGTTGCATTATGCAACTATAAATGTTTTCTGACATTTGTTAATAATTATTCCCATTACAGTTATGTATTCTTGCTTAAAGACTAAAGGTTGAGAACCAACTGAGAAAATTCATCAAAATAGTCAGATTTGATCGTGGAGTAGAATATCATGGCAAACATGGTATTTAAGGACTTTAAAAGGTTTGTTTGCCAGATATTTGGAATCAGTTGGAATAGTGACTTAATTCATTATACCGAGTAGTTTTGAGAAAAATGATGTGTTGCTGAAAGGCATAACTGCACCTTAAAAGACTTGAAGAAGCCGACGCAGAATAGGGCTATTCTACCTGATTATCTAAAAGCTTAAAAACTCAGCCTTGCATACATTCGTGTATGGGGTTGCCCTACTGAGGTAATATAATCCTTATAAAGAAAGATTGCATGCTCATTCAACTTATTGTATTTAGTAAGATATCTCAACCACTTTAAGGCTACAACTTTTACTATAGAGAAGGAAAGACTGGAATATAGTAGAATCATAAATAGATAAGTTTCTAGAATACGATGTCTATGATGATATTGGGCTCTTTGACTCTTCAGATGATAGCAAGGCGGATACTACAGTTGTTATGTACTCGCTACTCATACAGGTAGATCTGGTGGATCTAGGTCTTTGTACCGTGCCTGTACAGGAACAAGAACCCATACCTGTAGACACAGAGGTTCCTAAGGGTACAAGATCTAATACAGTTAAGTAAATCCACTAAAGTGAGACGACCTGCTATCCCATTTGATTACATAGTCTATCAGGATTATAGGATTATGCTATTAAACATGTTACAAATCTAGTTACTTTTACAGAAGCTATTTCTAGACCCAATGCAGATGTGTGGTGGGATGCAATGAATGATAAGATGCAAGCCATAAAGTATAGTAAGGTCTGAGAGCTAGTTGATTTGCATCGAAACTGCAAACCCGACAGTTGTAAATGAAGTTTTTTGGACTTAAAGGATTTCAGGATAAAGTTCAATGGTTTATGAGCTCACTTAGTTGCCTAATGGTTCACTCAGAGAGAAAGGTTGACTTTATGTTACTTTTCTCCTGTATCCTCGTAGGATACATTTTGAGTGATCAAGGCAATTGTAGCTCATGATGATATATAGTTACATCAGATGACTGTCAAAATCGCTTTTTTGAGTAGAGACCTTTATGAAATGGTCTATATGGTACAACCTGAAGGATTTTAGGATCCAGATGAAACTGACATGGTTTGCACATTAAGCAGATCAATATATAGTTTATATCAAACCTTCTAAAAGTGATACCTTACATTTGATAAGGTTTGGCCTCTTTTGACTCTATGTAAAATAAAATTAAAAAGATGCTTGTACTATAAGGTTAGGGGGTGCAAAGTTATCTTCCTATTACTGTATGTGGTTGATATATTGCTCACTTCAAATTACTTAACCATGTTGTATGAGATTAAGCAACTTTTGGTCAATAACTTTGACATGAAGGACCTTGGTGTAGCATCTTCTGTCTTAAGTATTCAGATTCACCGAGACAGATCTCAACACTCATCAGACCTCTCATAGAATGCATGCATTGCGTATGTGTGACAAAGGTTTAATACGGTTAACAACAAACCTGTCATAGCTCCTATCTCTCATAGCGAGAGATAATCTTTGGCACAATATCCAAATAATAAAGTAAAGGGAGGGGTTATGAGGAATGTTCTGTATTCTAGTACAGTTGATAGCCTGATGTATGCTCGGCTACGTACTAGGTAAGACGTTGCATTCACCATTTGACTGTTTGATCAATATCTGGTTAATCCAGGTGTAGACCATTGGAATGCAATCTAGCAAGTGTTAAGAAACTAAAGGGAATTAAGGTTTATAACGCAGTCAACAAACTAAACCTCATGGGAATTCAGATTCAGATTTTAGCTATACGTTTGGATGATCGAAAGTTCACTTAAGGTTACAGTTTTAAGTTTGCAGATGGTACAATGTCATGGAAGTGTGTTAAGAAGACACGGGTAACTTCCTCGACTATGCATGCAGAGTGCATGCTATGGGGTTGCTTCATAGACGGTTTAGCTCAGAAACTTAATTTCTGAGTTGGTTGTGGTTGATTCAATGGCTAGACCCATTTGGTCTTATTGTGGTAATCTTCTTGCCTTGTTGTTTAATAAAAATAAAGAATATCATAGGGTCTTAGTATTTAAAAGTCAATTATTTAACTATAAATATGTTGATACGAAAAGGTGACATTAAGGTTTGGAGCATTTAAAGACTAAGGAAAAGTAAGTCGATCATATAACTAAAGGACTTCGCCCACTTGTGTTTGTGACACAAGTATATAGTATGGGTGTTTTGACGTCCTTAGACACTGTTAATTAGCGGATTGTTATGTTTGCTCTACATACATTTGTACATTTTGATGTATCATGACAGTATAATGGTTCATCAATAGAAATGATCATCGTTTATTCTCAATAATATGTGTTATCATACATTGTCATATTATGTATGAAAGTCTTAAAATTTGTGTCGATCTTAAGCATTTAAAGGTCATTAGGCATATATATAGATTGACTTTGTACCTATGTCATTTAGACACATACAGTTTTAGTACAGATATTTATGAAATTTAACATGACATAGGGGGATATAAGTTTTTAATCCCATAAAAGTTCTCTAATGTAGTTTAGCATTCAGTTGAAGAATATAAAGGTTTTCTCTAATGCTATTTAACATTTGGTAGGAGGAAACAAGTTTTCTCTAATGCTGTTTAGCATTCGGTGAGAGAAAATAGGATTTCTCTAATGCAGTTTAACATATAATATTTAGCATAAAGTTGGAGAAATCGAGACCTACAAACGAAGATGATATAATTTAAATCATAAAAGTATCATCCTAGTTTGGCACACTCCATTTTTCCATTCATGTTAGTAAGGTATTAGGTATACGTGATTGTATTGGATCTGTGTCACATACGACACATGTGTTTGATACTTTTCGGTATCGAAAGCCTTACAGGACGGAATGATGGACTTTCATTATCTTTTGATCAAATGTTTTGTTTTTAAATCTTAGTTGACTAATTCAATAGCATGACTTAACCGAGTTTTTAACTGTTTTTAAACTAAAGTCAAAACTGCAATTAATACTTGTTTAAGGGGGAGAATGTTGGACAATTTTGACATTTCCCATAAAATTGAACAACTATTAATTACATTTTTTGGCTTTTCATGACTTATCGGTTAAGTTATGAAATTTTATCCAGATAAAGACAATAAAGTAACCCAATAAATGATCTAAATCAATGGATTAAAGTTCGAATGAAAAATAGATCTCTATTAGTGTGGACCGGACTTATATCGGCCTTGTGATGGGATATCTGATATGGATGTTATATAAAGGTTAAGGTCTTCTGCAGTTGTTCATAAAATTAATCGTAAGCATAAGGATTCTCTGTCTGTTAAGAGAGCTTACGTTTTGAGAAAACTGTAGAAAGACCTTACTCGCATTTCGGAGAGGAGTTCTTGAAAAGACGATGATGGATTCGCGCTCGTTTCGGCTTTGGAAAACTCGTTTGAAGTTTCAGAAACCGAAATCAGGTATTTCTACATTTCTTCTTTTTTGCCCTTTCATGTTCGATCTGAGATATGTAATTAAGGTACTATTACTTATTACACCAAACGCTTTTTGTTTTTCAATTCCTATATCTATGAATGGACCATTGGCCCTTTATAGATTATCCAAATTCATGAGAGCTTTATAAATCACGTTTCAGTCACTTTAAGAAAATGTTATTTAACGTATCTCTTGAAAACTTCCATTGTGAATGTTGGTGGTGCGTGTGTTTATGCTTTTACTTGCTTCAACAGCCTACCCCTTTTTTGCTTTGCTTTTACTTGCCCCAAAGCAAAACAACTCCAATTCTTAAGGAACCGTAACACACCATTCCCATCTTATTCTTTCCTTTGGGCTAACATTTAAAGGAAGAGTCCAAAGAAATGAGAACCCAATAAGAAGTCAAACCGATCTAAATTACAAAATTACCCGTCAAGAAGACACCCGCTTGTCCAGCTCTCTGTGTTCCTTTCGTCCTCTCTTTTCTTCTCGTCTCTCTCTCTCTCTCTCTCTGTATTATTATTATTCTTATATTATTATTATTATTATTCTCATAACATTCATATATATATATAAACCCATATCAAGTTGTTGTTCCATTTTCAAATGTACAAAACGTTAACTTTCTCGTGAGCTCTCGCTATTTTTCTGTGTTCTTTTTCTCTTTTGAATTTGGATTTCCTCTGTTCTTTGCGGAAGTATCCGATTTTGAAAAAGGAGCAGAAGGTAATCAATGATTCTTTGATTGTTTTAATGGGTGTTCTTTGTTTTTGTGTTTTCGTCTTTTTTTTTTCTGTTTAATCCAGGTTCTGTAATCTGGATTTTGAGCTGGTTTTGGATGTCTGTTTTTTTTTTCCTTTTCAAAATTTTGTTATTGCAGTTCGTCGAGGGATTGCTGGTTGGTTTTGTTATTTTGCGTTGATTTGTTGGGAGTTGTTTTTTTTTCCCATTTTCTGGTGGGTTTGATTGGCGTTTAGTCTTTGAACTCACTTTGTAAGGTTTTGCTGAAATTAACAAGTTTTGATGCGATATATGTTAGTTAGGTTGAGTGTTAAATTAATCTGATGACGAGGTTATCTTTTAGTTTGAAGCTGGATTCGTCTATTGATCGTTTCTTTTGCTGGGTTTTCTAGAAATTGTGCTTCAAGTTTACGCATTTCGGACCCTTGTGACGTAGGTTTGGGAACTTTTTGGGTTTAGCATATAGTTTTATGCTTTGGGATATTATTTAACAACACTAAGTGAAGTTGTTGAAACTACTTTCAGAATGAAGATAATAAACATAAATGTTGGGATATTATGGAGCTTAACTAGAAGTTGCTAACATTTTTCACACTGTTTCTTTAATTTTCAGATGGTGAATGAACAAAATGAAGTTTCAACTAAAGTCGATAGTACCAGTGCTGGGGATACAAATGCATTGAACCAAAATGATTCTACAACAAGTGGGTTGGTTTGTGACTTGAGCATGGATAGTGGAAGCAATGAAGTTAACAAATCGGATGGAGTTGTTAGGAATTTGCTCAATGTGCCATGTTTTTACAGACAGGATATTGTGAAGCATAAAAGAAGTGGTGTGATTGGGATCGTAAATGAAGTTGCTGGTGATTCGGATTCAGATTCGGATAGTAGCATCACTGATGATGATGAAGATGAAGATGACGACGAAGATGACCAGGAAGAGGGTGTCGAAGATGAGGCAGGTGATGACAAAGATGATGCTGACCATGGGGTTGATACAGGAAGTAGCAATAACAAGGAGCACAATAACTATAAGACTGAAAAACTTCAAACTGACCAAGTTCGTGTTCTATGGATGGATGAGACTGAACCAATCCAACATGTTAATGATATAGAAGTTGTTGATCGCAGTTTCTTACATGGAGATTATGTTGCTTCTGTGTCAGATCCAACAGGACAAATAGGGGTTGTGCGAGATGTCAATATTTCTGTTGATTTGTTAGCTCCTGATGGGTCCATTATGCAAGATGTATCGTCTAGAGATTTGATACGTGTGAGAGAGTTTGCTGTTGGAGATTATGTGGTTCTTGGTCCCTGGCTAGGTAGAATTGATGATATTTTAGATAATGTCACTGTTTTGGTTGATGATGGTTCTGTATGCAGAGTAATGGGGGCAGAGCCACTACATTTGCAACCAATTTCCAAAAATATTTTTGATGAAGATGAGCATTTTCCTTACTACCCTGGTCAGCGTGTAAGGGCTAGCTCATCATCAGTCTTTAAAAATTCTAGATGGTTATCCGGCTTGTGGAAACCAAGTAGGTTGGAAGGTACTGTTACTAAAGTCGCAATCGGGTCAGTATTTATATATTGGATAGCATCTGCTGGCTGTGGATCTGATTCTTCAACTGCCCCTGCTGAAGAGCAGAGTCCAAAGAACTTAAAACTGTTGTCCTGTTTTGCTCATGCAAACTGGCAAGTAGGTGATTGGTGTCTTCTCCCGCCATCTGTTGCACAATCATCCATCAATAAGAATAAGGGTTTTTCAAGGTTAGGACTTCATAATGCAAAACAAATAGATGTAGATTCTAGTCAAATTGTAAGTGGATGTGATTCAGGAGGGGTTGCCCAGGAGGAAATAAATGAGCACATGGATGTTGATCCAGTGATTTATCCCGATGCAAATAATGGAATTACTGGAAGTAAAACCTCGCCCGAGTCAAGCTCTTGTGCTAGTTCAACGTCAGTTTCAAAAGATATTGCTCATGAAAGTTGGTCTCTTCATCGCAAAAAAATCCGTAAAGTTGTAGTTAGGAGAGATAAGAAGGTTCGGAAGAAAGAGGAGAATTTTGAAAGGGCCCTTATGATTGTCAATACCAGGACTAAGGTTGATGTGGCATGGCAAAATGGAATCGTAGAACATGGATTGGATTCGACAAAGTTGATTCCAATTGATAGTCCTGGTGATCATGAATTTGTTGCTGAAGAGTATGTGGTGGAGAAAGCCTCAGATGAGATTGATAATGCTTCTGAACCTAGGCGTGTTGGTTTAGTGAGAAGTGTTAATGCAAAAGAACGAACAGCTTGTGTGGCATGGTTAAAACCAGTTGCCAGGGCAGAGGATCCTCGCGAGTTTGACAGGGAGGAAACTGTAAGTGTGTATGAGCTGGAAGGACATCCAGATTATGATTACTCCTATGGTGATGTGGTTGTTCGGTTAACCCCAGTTTCTTTTCCCCCCGAAATGACTTCTGATGGGGAGTCTGGCTTAGAATCAAAGCAACTAAATGAACCAAATGATATCAGAAACTCGAAAAAATGCTCAGGAAAGAAGAAAGCAGGGAATGCACCTAGTGATGAAGTTTGTACAGTTTTCTCTGATCTTTCTTGGGTTGGAAACATAACTGGGCTTAAGAATGGTGATATTGAAGTCACATGGGCTGATGGAATGGTTTCAACGGTATGCATAAAGTCTTTTCTTTTCTTTCCCTTTTACTTGTAAAATTACATGTGTCTCTTGTGCTTCTTCATGTTCACTGCAAGGTGTTTATATTTTATTCCCTATCATTGTGGACCTAGGTTAAATTTTGGTTAATTATAAATCTTCAATTTTAGAGATGAAAATATTTGTCGAATGCCTTGGTTTCTTAATGCCTTGGTTTCTTAAATTTATTGACGGATATAAAATTTTCGGGTTCAATTCTTTTGTAGTTAAACCAGTTTCTTTATATTCTACGCACTTGACTATCTAAAGGAGTTGATAGACCTGAGTGTAGGTTTATCTTTTATTGACCTTTTAGATTGAACTAACCATTGCAATTTTTTGAATGGTATGCCAACTCTTTTTTTATGCTTTAAGGAGAATTATGCTTACTGTGTTCTTCTGGCTTCTTCTTGTAGCTTATTGCTATTCTTTTATTTTCTTTTAGGTTGGACCTCAAGCAATTTTTGTTGTTGGTCGTGATGATGATGATGACTCAATTGCAGCTGGGAGTGAAGTAAGTGATGATGCAGCTAGTTGGGAAACAGTTAGTGATAATCAGACAGACACTGTAGAAACTCAAGAGGTATGTTTCTGCCTAAGACTTTAGCCCTACTTCTATGAATTTGTGATACATAAGACATCAATAAAGTTAGGAACCAAAAGTTCCAAGAATGTGGAGTTTGGTTGTTCTGCATGTAAGGTTTCCTTGTTGAGAGAAGATTGAAAAGGTAGTACTTGTAATTTTCCCATCCTCTGTCAATTTTAATATTTCACAATTCTGAGAGTTATAGATTAATCAGATCTTTTATTTTCGAAAAATTATACTGTTTGGAAGATAGACAATCAATTTCTTGTCTTAAAGAAAATGCCATTTACATTTCTATATTAGCTAACTTGTGTACGTGTTGTTTATACGCTTGCCCTTTGAGATAGGATTTTTATTTTGCATAAATAAAGTTGGTATGTATTCTTCAGGAAGTTGCACTGAAAAAACCTGCTGGCATGAGCTCTGGGGAAGAAGAAGGTGTGGAGAATAATAACTCTGGCAGGAATCCAACACTGTCTCTTCCCTTAGCTGCACTTGGCTTTGTTACAAGACTTGCAACTGGATTTTTCTCACGAGGCCGGAAAAGTGATCCGGAATTGTTAGATTCTAAAGGTGAAAGTGAACTTCAATCTGAGGGAAGAATAATCATTTCTGAGGAGAGAGGTTCTATTGATGAGTCTAGCTCTCAGAGATCAAACATCATTGATGGTCGTGGCTTGCTAAATTCCCTTGGAAAAGAAGAGGGAGATGGCACTTTTGAGGTCCCAGTATCATCAAATTCAGCAGACGGTTTATACTGCTTGAGGACTGAAAATGCAGAAATTGCTGACGACATGTACAATTTCAAACAATTTGATATAGCTGAAGATCCTTTCGACCATCATTTTCTTGATTCGAATGGGCAGGTACATATTGCATTTAATAATTTTGGTGAGGAACTTGTGCTGTAACTGAAAGAGCATTTCACCATTTGTCATAGCGCATGAGATGTGGTCAGGCATCCTCTTTCAACTCTTCATCTGTTGATTTTGGAAAGTATGTTTTTTCTAGTATTTCCTAAATGATTTTATTGCAAAAGTTATCAATTGGTTGGATAAGATAATTGATATTTTCTGAATATTTAGGATATCCAAGTATTAAATTGTTTGTTTTCTCTCTCTCCATATAACCCGCTTCCCCGCCAGTCCTCCCTGTGCAATGAAGAAACAAGATTAAAAGAAAGATGGAAGGAAAAGAAAACCGTAAATTATATTGCTCTAACATTAATGTGCGACTTTTTTTTTTCCACTTCCAGATAAACAATGGAAGGAAGTGGTTAAAGAAGGTTCAACAAGATTGGAATATTCTTCAGAGCAACCTGCCTGGTAAGTGATTCCTGTAGTGAGATCCAGTTGTTAAAAATTTCATGTATCCTTTTCCATTTACAGTTTGAAAGCTTAAACAGATGGGATATATGTTCGCGTTTATGAAGATCGGATGGATCTCTTACGAGCAGTGATAGTTGGGGCATATGGGACACCCTACCAAGACGGACTCTTCTTTTTTGACTTTCAACTTCCACCAGAGTATCCTGATGTTCCACCGGTGAGACAAACTTAATGGATTGTTGGCCTGTAATCAGAAGTTTTATTTTCTTTTTCTGTGATTGTAACAAAACCAACTTTAAATTTTGTTGTTGTAGTTGTTAATGATTTCATTTGTTCTCTGCATCCATGATGTTGCAGTCAGCATATTACCACTCTGGTGGCTGGCGCATAAACCCAAACCTGTATGAGGAAGGCAAGGTGTGCCTCAGCCTTTTGAATACATGGACTGGACGAGGAAATGAAGTTTGGGATCCAACATCTAGTAGCATCCTTCAAGTTCTAGTCTCACTTCAGGGGTTGGTGCTAAATTCGAAGCCATACTTTAATGAAGCTGGATATGACAAACAGATAGGGACAGCTGAAGGAGAGAAAAATTCTTTGTCATATAATGAGAACACTTTCTTGCTAAATTGCAAGACAATGATGTACCTCATGCGTAAACCTCCCAGGGTAAATACACTGAATTTAAGTATTTTCTCATCTCTTACAATTTTGATCTGTCACTTATCTCTTCTTATATGTTTGATATGTATGTCAGCCATACGTCCTTATTCTCTTCATAATAGCAATGTTGGTGGATTGTACTTGTTTGTTGTCAGGTGTTAATTGCTTATCTACTAATGCGTTTACTCGAAACTGAACTACTTTTGCTTCCAAAATTGGACAAATTGAAAATATGCAACACTTCTTTGGCCTTCCATAGATTGGGCACTTATCAAATTCTTACTATGCGGCCATATTTTATTGCTGTTTCACTGCTCATCACTCCCCCCTTTGCATCTTAGCAGTTTTTTTAGTTATATTTTTTCCTTGCTCTGTTGTATGACAATATAGTATTGCAGTGTTAACCTGGTTATTTGATGTGATTATCATGTTCCCGCTGACGCCTGAACTTGCTTGGAGTTACAAGTTGTGAGGCTATTTTCACGATATCGGTCTTTATACAGATTAAAAGATTTAATTGAACTTTTTCCATGTATCTTTACTTGTTTATTTTAGGTTTTTGATATATTCGTCTTTCTTAACATTCTCCTTGTACACGTTAGGGTTTTGAAGAGCTCATCAAAGAGCATTTCAGGAGACGTGGTCATTATATTCTTAAGGCATGCGATGCATATATGAGAGGCAATTTGATTGGTTCTCTTACCAAAGATGCTTCTGTAAGCAATAAGGATGATAAAAACTTCAATTCAGTTGGTTTCAAACTGATGCTAGCCAAGATTGTGCCAAAGCTTTACTTGGCATTTAATGAAGTGGGGGCTGATTGTCTTGAATTTGAGAATATGTCCAGTGTGAAAGTAGGTTCTGATCAGACATTCTTTTGACATTCCAGTCCAGAGATCGATGGTCTGTCTTCGAATGGCAGATTATTGTAAATGGAAAAAAGAGGCCTTTTCTTGTTCTGGTTGTCTACTTTGTAGAGCTTGCAGCTAGACATTCTTGTCTTCTGATTGAAGCCCCTTTACTTTTAGATCTGGGGTTTGTTGGGGCAAATCCCTGTGTCCCGCCTTGGTCCTAAGATTGTCACGTCATTTAACACAACATTTTGGAAAAGGGACATTCTTTACTCGAAATTTTGGCCGCTTACGTCAATTTGGGATTCATTGTATTTTTTACCATACAAGATTTGGATGATGTATTATGCAAGTAACGATCATCCTCCAAAATCTTAAATCTATAATACTTCTTCCAAGCATGAAATTTATCTTCTATTTCTTTTAACTAAGTCTTGATTGCTTTTAACCAAGTCTTGGTTGCTTAGTGATTGTGACCATTGGATGGAGGATCCTACTGTTTCTCCATTGTAGTTTTGGTTCGTTTGCCCAAGACACTGAATTGGAAAGCAGACGGGAAATATTTGGCTCCAGCGGAATTTGGCTTGATTGAGAATAAGACAATGGTTATGGCCTCGGATTTTTGAAGGAAGAGTTATAATGTCTGACACAAACCTTGGCAATTATCTCGAAACACCCTCGGGTGTTACCGTCTCAATCAGACAAAACATTTGTTAGCCTTGGAACTTAATCACAGAAGCGGTGACTATCCACTCGCTTCAATCCAAGTCAATACAATTTTGGAGTTTTGACTTAGGAAAGTTTTGCATTATGATTATCACCTTACAATCTTATCGCATATTTAACCATCAAAATAAGGTGGTAATCAAATCACCGCTGACATAGTTAACCATCAAAATAAGCTGGTAATCAAATCACCGACGAACAAGTTATCATGTATTATGTTTTTCAGAGACCTGCTAAAGTGTTAAATTTAAATGGAACTTGCGGGTAGGACTTTCCTGCTGGAATTCAATTGCCGAATGATTAATACATTACATTAAGAAACGATCTCGTGCTTTAAGTGGGACAAACGTATATAATCTTTCTGCAGTTTTACCGTTGAAGCACGCAATACGAACCTTTGTTGACAGGTTTAGCAGGACCAAAAAAATTCAAAATCAGAAAAAAGGAATACAGCTGGATATTGCAATTTACAAGTGCCTACTGAATGCATTATACATCGTTAAAGAAAATATAGATACAAATCAAGATTCTCCTTTTTTCTTTTCCTTCTTTTGCAAATTATTCGCTTCCAGTAATACATTCTTATGTCGTTTCTCTACGGCCCAAGAGATCGGTTTTAAACAGGGATTTTCTTTGAATAAGACCAGAAAAAGAAAAAGAGAGTGATGCACTCCCCCGAAGACACTCAATGTACATTGCATATTAAGCAAAGATTCATTTTCTAACTAGTTGCAGAACTTACCATTATGATGCAAAAGAAAAGACTCATTCTGCAAAACATCATCTGACCTCAATAGGTAACAGGATAAACATAATCTACTCCAACAATTACCCCCAGGTTGGACCTCGGGTATATACAAAATGAACACGCCAGAAACAACATAAACTCCAACAACATCACCAAACAGATAAACACCAAACCCGTCAACAACAATGCAAGTTTCATACCAACGAACACAGGCAGGGCAAGATAAGGTTAGGTGTTTATGCCCATTAGTTTTTCTTTCAAATAACATGAAACCAATGTTCCATATAAATAACTAGAGCCTTTTTGGTCCATTTAACCTCATAATGCACATAACACGACCATTATAGATAAACTTGCACAACCAACTCCAATGAAAAGACTGAAATTTTAAAATCAACCCGTCAACAAAATGTATGAAGAGTATTATTGCAACATGATATCATGACCAAAACATACACTGAGTTAGGCATTCAAAGCTCAACCATCAATACACAAAGTAACCTATATCACGAAGTGAAGAAGCAAATAAAACAAAAGCAAAGTCAGATCTTTCAAGTCATACTCTGCTGTTGTTGATAATTTTCCTCCTAGCTAAAAACTTGGCAACCGGAGGCGTTAGAGCCACAGTAATCGGAACCCGTATAGGAAAAAGCGCTTTGTTACACAATACAGCCAGAGCAAGCGCGCCGCCAGTGGACGCAGCAAGCTCCGCCGTCTTGTTTCTCTTCTTCTCAAGTGATATCGTATTGCCATCTTGACGCTCTTGGATCACAGACTCACCTCCAGATGGAAACGAATCATCTTGTTCCCGGGTTTCAGGAACTGGGCCGGCGGCATCTTTCGTGGACACTCCAGGGAGATGCCACTTGTCAAGCAACGATTCAACATCGACGTTGTTCTTGATGGCAATGTAAAGGCCTGTGATTGAAGCGGCGGAGACTGAGAAATGGACGCCCAGTGCCACTTTTCCGTACTTCTTCAGGAACTCCTTGAATTTGCCTCCTCTGAAAAATGCCGCCATTGAAGAGTTGAGTGAGAAAAGGTTTTTGAGAAGGAAGGTGGGCGATTAGCACATTTAGGGGTTTTATGGTAGGGCTTTTGGAGAGGTTAATGAAATTGGATTTCTCAAACGATTCTTTTAATTGAATGTTAAATTTTACACTAAAAATCAACTTAAATTTAATATGTAAAAATATTAAGACAATAACTTTAACGTTTTTATAAATATTAAAATTTTATAGACAAGAAAGACCTACAAATTTACCCTTTTATCCATCCTATTTTCCTAAACAAGAACTTTAAATTCCTTCTTTCTATTTGTTAAATTAAACAAAAACAACCAATCACAATTGTCTTATCAATCCACCTAGTCCTTGATGTTCGAAGAAGGATCTTATCTTTGTCCTAACAAATCTAGAGCCTTCCCTAACTTGCTCAAAAAGAATTTGTCATTGAAAAGTCAAGCATTACATGAACGAAAAATAAAATAGTGAAATCTATATAACATCTAGTAATAGACATTAGGTAGTGAAAAGTAGAAATGCAAGAGGGAGATGAAGAAAAGAAAAATAATGAAATAGAGAGGTAACTACAAATATGGAAGTAGTGATCACCATGAAACATGGTATAAAACTAAGGCAAATAGGGGAAGAGAAAATAACTTAGAGAGAAAGAATTTAGGGAGAAAACTAAGAAATCCAAGGACAAAGGAAGATTCTCTTAGAGGATGATATGATACTTATCCCGGTGTCATTAAGCCTCTTTATTTGCCTTTTACTTTAATACTTTTCAAGCTCGGCATGGCCAAAAGTAGGAAGCACATCTGGGTAAGAATAGATAGGGTACCTGTTCGAGGCTAATCATCATAAAGAGCAAAATAGAACTCACCCTCATTTGAGGAGCTACCCTGGGAAACATATACAGGATGTCCTAGAAGTTGAAAGCAATTGTGCAAAGAAATAGGAAATGTGGCAAGTGATTGAGGGATGCGAACGAAGGACATTGCAGTACTTGAACTTAGTATCAAGTCGAGAGTTATGGTCAAAATTAAGAGTAAAATTAGTCAATATTAATGAATACCAACGGAAGAGGCTCTTAACATTTAATTTATTTCAAGTTTCAAGGAGAGTGTTGTTTTAACTTCCAATTTAATGTTACCTTTTTTATTCTTTCGACGAATTTTAACGTTATCTTCTTATATTAATCTATTTGTAAATTTCCTTTAAGCATTTGGTTTTTTTTTTGGGTTAAATCAGAAGAATAAATTAATAAACTTGAATATGTACATAGCGTTCAATATAATTGAGTTTTAAAATAAATAAATTATCATATGTTTGACACAAAATAGTTATTATAAAAGGTTCTACGTTCATATCCTTTTAAAATTTAACATAGACCTAATTTTTAATAAATACAAATAGGAATAATTTTATTACTTATTGATTTATAATTTTTTATTAAAAAAATGAA
Organism: Erythroxylum guanchezii; assembly: GCA_025629825.1. NCBI lineage: Eukaryota > Viridiplantae > Streptophyta > Magnoliopsida > Malpighiales > Erythroxylaceae > Erythroxylum > Erythroxylum guanchezii. The sequence goes on along the minus strand of JAOTAX010000198.1, from coordinate 40,408,895 downwards.
AATGAAAATTTTGTATAAGAAAATATGCATAAGTCGTATACCAATTAGGGAGCTTGAGATACCAAGTGCGGAGTTTTATTCTTATTGTAACTCTAGTTTAGGAATGAAACTATTTGTAAATAAAAAAAATCAAAGTGGGTGACGTAACTTTTTATGACACTAGGATAATGCAAAAAATACAATAATAATTAATAACCAATTCACAAAATCTTGTTCAACCTTTTCACGAATGCTTATTTAGTGGGTGATATAACTTTGACGATAAATAATAGTTGCAATGAATTTTTTAGGTACATAAAGCATAAAAACTTTAGTTTTTTTTAGAATTAGAATAAAAATCTAGTTTTTTTAATCCAGCAATTATCATTACCTAAGATTTAAAATTATATTATATTATTTAATTAATTAATTATTAGTTTCAATAAAATACAAGAAAATATTATTAATATTATTAGTAAAATGATATAAAATTATTAAGAAATTATTATTAATATTATTAATAAAATGATATAAAAATTAAAATAAATTTATTTACTCAATTAATTTTTAAATTCATTTAATATTTGATTTATTATAATACAGTTACATTGAAAACTTTTATTTTTGTTGGAAAAAATCAATTCTCTTTTTACAATAGATATATTGTAATTCGATTATATTCGGACTTATCATATTTATTTTAAAATATGTATTTATTATAAGATTATTATAACTTCTCCGTATATATCTATTGTCGAAAAGAAAATTGATTTCTCTTTTTCTTTGAATCGTTGCCATCTTCATGATTAGATCAATCGTAATTTCAATATCTATTCTTTTTGGTAAAAAGTGAATCACTATTAGTTTTTTTATGTTTTTAAATTACTTAAAAAATTGAAATTAGACTTGGAATAAGATTGCTTTTATCATAAACGTTTGTTTTTTGTTTTTCATTTTTAATATAGGATATTAAATTTTGCTCTTTATTTTTTTCTTTATCACAAATATAATACCATTGATATATCTTTGTAATTTATTATCGAGTTATTAGTGTTGTGTCGTGCCTACATACTTCTTCTAGTTTTATACAAGTGCTTTTGTTCTTTTTCTAATCTAATTGTATTATAATTGATTTATATGATGTTGCATTAAAAAACATTTGTCTGGAAGTGAAAAAAGAAAAAAAAAAGAGTAGAACAATTAATTGAATCCCAAAAAGAAGTAATTAATAAATTTATTAAAAGAGTAGGCTCCTCTAATAATAATCATGAGGAACTAGGTGAAGGTAATATCGAACAATATAAAGAAAATTAAGTGATGAAACCTGAGTGAGTATGATCATCTACCAAATACATCCAATTTAGGAAATTAAACGGCAGATGAGCAACTATTCCTTATATTGGATATTTATGATCCTAAAAATTGAGATAATCTTGATACTAATATGAGAGACAATTTAGTTGAAAAAGGCCTTGTAAGAGAATTGAATCTTGTGTTTCCTTTAGACAATTGCTTTCGACATTTTTTCATATTCTTATTATTCTAGAAAATTGAGTAATGGAGAGGCTAACGCTAGAAAATGGTTGGTGTACTCTAATCATATAGATAAAGTATATTGTTTTTGTTGTAACTTATTCAAATCTAATGGCAAACAAAGTGCATTAGCAAATGATAGATTTAAAGATTAGAAGCATCTTAGTCAGAGACTTAAAGAACATGAAAATAGTATTGAGCATATGACTAACAAGAGGACTTAGAATGAATTAAGAGTAAAATTGAGCAAAAATTAAACAATTGATAAAGATTTGCAATAAGAAATTGTAAAGGAGAAAGAACGTTGGAGACAAGTTTTGATAAGAATAGTTTCTATTGTGAAATGTCTTGCTAAATGTAATTTAACTTTTCAAGGATCTAATGAGAAACTTTACCAAGATAGTAATGGTAATATTTTGGGATTAATTGAGATGATTACTGAATTTGATATAGTAATGCAAGATCATGTTAGATGCATTCAAAATCATGAAATTCATCATTATTATTTTGGTCACAAAATTCAAAATAAGTTGATTTCTATATTGGCCCCATAGTGTTAGAAATTCTATCATAAGGATCATTAAATAGGCAAAATACTTTTCTATTATTCTTAATTGTACCTTAGGTTTGAGCCATGAAGAAAAAATGAGTTTTTTAGTATGATGTGTGAATATGTAAACTATAAAAATAAAAATAGAAAAGTGTATTTTTAGAGTTCTTGAAAGTAGATGACACATCTGGATTGAGACTTTTCAATGAATTATTAAATGTATTTAAGTCTTTTAATCTGAAAGTCTATAATGTGATGGGTCAAGGTTATGCATATGATTCTAATATGAAAGGAAAACACAAAAGAGTTCAAAAGCAAATACTTGAAATAAATATGAGAATATTATATATGCCATGTGCTTGCATAATCTTGATCTTACTCTTAGTGATATGACACATTCTTGTTGTAACATCCCATGTTCGGGACTAGACCCTAGAATAGTGAATTGAGTGTACTGTGAGAGATTAGAAGTACATTGCATACTCATAAATCATTGTATATTCACACACATGTGAATATTTATTTCTGATACATTAAAAAAATTGTACATACATTCATTGACATTTTTCGGGTATAATTGATTTACAAATGCGATTAAAAATGCGAATTATGGATTATTTGCGTTAAAAATTTAATTGGAGATTATTAGTATGATTTCAGAATTTTTGGTGAATTTTAGGAAATTTCTGAAATTTTGGGATATTTTGGACAAGAAAAAAAGAATAAGAGACAAATGGGAGGGTGTCACATGGCCCACATGCATGGGTGCCATGTGTCATTGAATTGTTAAACCACGTAAAAATATTTCTACAACTCTCGGTGGTCTACACAGAAAATACCCACACCAAATCTTCATCATCGAAATATCTGTTTTTGATTCTCACATCTATGCTATACCTGACAAAGGAAGCAGTTCAGTTCAACCATTGTTTTGTTTCTCCTTGTTCTTGTTTTCTTCCTCATCCAACGAAACCTATTCTTCACTTTGGAAATTTTTGTTGAATCAAGTAAGTCATGTTTTGAGTTTTATGGGTACCGTAAATAATTGTTTGATAATGGTTTAAGGTTTGTAAATGAATGCATGCATTATTTAGGTTCTGTTTAGGATTGTTCTTAAGCATTAAAAAAAAACAGTTGCAGCGGAGAGGGAAAAGTTACAACAGTGAGAGAAAGTAAAACAAATGGTAAATGAGTTTTGTTTTTTATGTTTGAATTTAATCTTGAATCTTGAGTTGTTTTTAGAGTAAGTTGACTTAGAAAGGGAGTAGAAATGCAGAGAATGATATTTAGAGATGGTGTACAGACATAATGGATTAAGTAGAAGAGAGGAAGAAGAAGGTGATGGTTTACGTGAATGGTTTTGGTTTTTGAAGTTTGAATATGAACTAGAGTATTTTTTTTTACTGAACATCTTTGATTCTTTGGCTATAACTTTTTCATCCAACCTACAAATGACTTGAAACTTGAACCAATAGACTCCTAACACATTGCTTATTATCTCTACAAAAATAGAGCCTCCTGAATTCGTTCAGGAAAGATTTGATCAATGGATTTCGGATGAAATTGAGGAAATGTGCTAGAATGTTATAAACTAGAGAATCTTCATTGAACATGCTTCGGTATTTTGATTACATCTTGATCTGTAGATTTCCAAATGAGTTGATTCATGATTCGGATTAAACTTGAGATATATTTCTACAACTTTCTTGAAGAAGTCAAATTTTAATTCTATTTCTAAGACTTTCAAAATTGGCATGAAATTGAGTCTTGGCTTAGGTTGTAGCACTACCAGGGATAGAAATCATGTCCTGTGGTTATTGAATAAACTGTATTGATGTAGACCGAATTAGACTGAGATATCTTCACCAAAGTTGTATCTTATTCTCTTATCTTTAAATTGGCATAAAGTTTGTAATTTTTAGATATTGGAATTGAGAGATATAAGGTGTACAACTTGAATGCATGATCATACATTAGCCAAAATTTCAAATGTACACAGTCTGTGGTTTTTTGAGCATAACTCATAGAATAATAAACCAAATTGTATGATCTTAGTATTATTAGAAACTTAAGACACAGAGGAATAATTATCTAGAAGAAAGTGTTATAGAAATACATCATTTTCTTGATCTTATTGATTGTGCAAAGTTGACATGAATGAGGTGCTTTCAGCAAAAACTGAAATAGTGATTTAGTGTGTAAATTTTGGCACAATTAGATTACAATTGATATGTACATCAATTTGCTACATAAATATACCCGAAAATTTATCATTGCACATGCATGATACATGATACCTTTATATATATGTGTTTACCTAATTACATAAGCAGTATAGTAATGTGAAATTATTTTAATGTATATAGGAGACCAAGTAGCGCGACCACTTTCAGATATCACCGAAACGTCAAGGCAATAGGCTTAAGGGAGAAATTATGAGTAACCTAAGATGGTCTCACCTTGACTTGTTTTGTTTATTACTGAACTGAATTTGAAATTGATGAATGTGTAATGAATTCCTGACAATGATTATCCAAGGCGTTCGATGCATGTAAACATCATTGGAAGTGCTACTTGTATGTGAATGAGAATGACTAATTGAATTTGATATGTACTGATTGTGTTATGAATTCCGGACATGAATTTTTCGAGGAGTTTTGATGCATGTGAATATCATTGGAAGTGCTACTTGTATATGACTAGCAAGAGGACTTAGAATGAATTAAGAGTACGACTGAGCAAAAATCAAACAATTGATAAAGATTTGCAATAAGAAATTGTAAAGGAGAAAGAACGTTGGAGACAAGTTTTGATAAGACTAGTTTCTATTGTGAAATGTCTTGCTAAATGTAATTTAGCTTTTCGAGGATCTAATGAGAAACTTTACCAAGATAGTAATGGTAAAATTTTGGGATTAATTGAGATGATTATTGAATTTGATATAGTAATACAAGATCATGTTATATGCATTCTGTAGCGCCCCTTACCGTAGGGTACACACTGGAACTCCCGGAGGTCATTCCGGTACATATCTTACGATAATGGTGCGTTACGATTGATCACTACATTCACTTCACATGGCATCATATCATTATTCACTTATAAAACATCATAGAAAATCACAACATTTTAAAAACCAACTTTTTCCTTATTTCATTGCATAAAACCGAAAGTGTATATTGTGTCTTTCAACCTTTACTACATGTACATCATCAAAACCTAGTACAAAAGTACTACATAAAAGAGAAAAATATATAAAATCTATCTAAGTCGTCCAAAAATTTCAGCTGACCGACTTTTGAGCTATGATTTCTCTTGCCAAATCACAATCTATACGGCTGGTAGAGCCTCTTAGTAGCTAGAGTCATCTCTCGATCCTGAAAAGACAATGTTGCAATTTTGGTGAGTTTTGTGAACTCAATGAGGTAACCTTCATCGATGGTTCAGTCAATTCATACAACACATCATTTCACATAATATGTAATCACATTTTCGCATAATTGATCATGTATCACATTTTCACTTAAGCATAGGCAATTATGCATTTCAATCAATCAGACATACTTAACAAAATGCATATGAAATGTTCATGAGACTTTTTTCCAATTGTTACGTTGTTGTGATCGAGTGCCTAAACTGTCCCGTATTTATTTTGGATATCGGGCTCATTAATAACTGTCCCTTATCTGATGAGGATACAAGGTTCATTTTACATAGTGAGCCTTAGGCTCTTAATCACTTTCTAAGCTCGAAGCTCTTTTCATACATTGAGCTTTAAGTCCTGATCGGTGGCTACTCTGGTCACAACTGTCATTATCTGATTGTGCATTCATGTATGGAATGCATCTATCATAATCAATCATATTATGAAACACATAGTTCTTCACATTCATATTCAAGCAGCACTTCAATATACATTCCACATTTCACAATCATCGGACCTTCTGTCTGGAAATCAACACACTTCAATTAACATTCATTTATCATTCAAAACATAATTTAAGCAAATAATAATTGAGAGAAATTGTCTAGGTTACTCACTAGTTGCTCCTGAAGCTAATGCCTGGAAATTTCAGTAATGTCTGGAGGTTGACGTTCCAGTTGCTCCTCTATATCAAACAACATACACATATATCATAATTTGTACAATCATAAATGTTTAATAATGTACATGAATGAAATGAAATATGTACAATACATGTTCATGACAATCTTGGATATCTTTCCATCAATTTCATCACAAACTCAATCTCATATCAAATCTCATCTAAGTATAACCTATACTTAGGTTTATATCTCACTAAAACTATTGAAATCACAATTCATTTCTCATTGGCTTACTTTCAGATTTTTCCAAGATACACTTTCGGGTCTATTGTTCACGTTCAATTAGAAAGTGAAAATGATGTAATTTGGTCATACTCTCCTTTATAAAAGTGTTCCTCTATGTCTTATGTTTCTATTGACATCAAAATTACTCAATTTGGTTCAGTACTTTAGAAGATATGCCTCAAACATTTTCGGACTGCTCTTATCCAAAATAGTAGACTATACCCAACTTCCATATAGAAACTGAACATCTTAGAGACTGAATCACAATTCAAATTTTTCATATAATTTGTAGCCCTATTTCTCTAGTTTACTCCAAATTAAAAATCATCTCATTTGGAATCCTACAGGTCCAAATATAATCAAAACACTGAAGTATATTTAGTAAAATAATACTATTTACAATGTTCCAACAGATTCCCACACTTTCATTTGATCAATCTTTTTCAAATCAATTCAGAATGCTACACATTTTTGTTGAGAGATAGAAAAATGTGTTAGAAATCTATTTCTTCAAAAATCAAGTCATTTGAGTGTCTAGATAAGAAGTTATGGTAAAAAGAAGTAAGACTGTTCAGTGAAAGAGAAAATCCCAAATGCACGATCATGCTTAAGCACGAGGGTGCAAATTTCACTTCATCTCCAAAGTCACCGTCGTGCATAACAGTGCATTTTCTCTATACTCAAAAGTCACCGTCGTGCTTATGCATGACGGTGCAAATCCATTTTGAACCTCAAAAGTCGCACGATAGTGCAATTCCACTTCTTCTTCTCCACAGACATCTCAACTTCTAAACTTTATAACTTTTGATTCAGAACTCCAAAATTTGCAAACTTTATATCAATGGAAAGCTAAAAGAAAGATCTACAACTTTCATGGGACAATTTTGTCAAAATATGCCTAGTTCAACAAAGTAAATTCATGGAATTGTAGATCGAAAATTTAACTCTTTTAACAATTCATTCCCAGTAACTTCTCAGATGACTTCTGTTCACCAAAATCCAACACTTAAATTTTTATTTCTAGTCTTCCTACTCCCTTTCATTCAACTCATTCACCATAAATTCATACTACTCCTAAATATGCAAATTTAATCAAATTCTCAAAATCATTAAAAAAAACAAATATCAGTAATTGAACTTTTCATGCTCTGCATTCACCATTCATTGCATTTTCAAATTTTGTCCATATTCTCTATTTTCTCTTCAACTTTCATTTATACACTTATTCCCATCTCAGACCATCATTTTACAACTACTCTTCAACTCAAAAATCGTTTTCTTGATCATCTCTAAAGCACTCACCTACTCACTTATACACACATATATATACATGCACAGTGAATAGAAAACAGAGCATGTATCAGCATATACTATAATTTTCTACACCAACCTCATATACTATTTTATTGCTATTTCAAACTCTAAAAATCATTTTTACATCACCTAATAACTAATAATCATCAAATACTAAACTAACATTATAACCAAAATTTTCATCCCATCAATACAATGTTTATGAATAGACACGTAAATCCCATGTTCATGCAGATGACAGTAATTTATCAAATTTATTTCATAAATTCACAACTCTAAAGGTTTTACTCCATACTTGTTAAAAACTCCAAGATCTTTAACTAATCCAAGGCCCTAAACTCCATATAAATTCACGTATTCACTGTATAAAAAGACCAGCTTCTAGTTTTTCTTAGGCAAAACAGACAAATAGCAAGGTGGGATTAGTATAGGAAAAGAAAAAACAAAGAAATCTCTCAGAAGATATTTGATGAAAACTCTGTGTATTGAGAGGAAATTCAGAGAAGGTGACTATGAAGAAGGAAACTTATGAATATATCTTAGTCTTTTAACTCTCAGATATCAAGACTTACTTCTAACAAAAGTATAAAAAGCAACTTACTAACTCAGTGACACTTGTCATTTTCCTAATGTTTAAGCTTTAACCAAGTTCGTTTTGAACTAATTTCTTCAATGCTCATCTTTACAATCTAATTATCTCCAATATTCTTTTGATTCTTATTCCTATTTTCCATAATACTCTATAAATTCTGAAAATAAATTCTAAATTCACCAAAATTCACAAATACAACAATTCCACTAATCAATAATATTTCCAATAATAACAAATTCAAAATTCTCAAAATTTCCAATAATATCACAACTCAGTCCAAAAATATACCCGGAATTATCCATGAATATATGTACAATTATTTTCATGTGCAATAACTTCACTATTTATATCTATGTGTATGACATATTATGCATGAGCATGAAAATGCATTTTTAAGCTCTCATTAACCACTCATTTTACTAATATAACCTCCCTGCAGGTAACGAGACGTTACACATTCAAAATCATGAAATTCATCATTATTATCTTGATCACAAAATAATAGCAGGAAACTTAGGAATATATCTTAGTCTTTTAACTCTCAGATATCAAGACTTACTTCTAACATAAGTATAAAAAGCAACTTACTAACTCGGTGACACTTGCCACTTTCCTAATGTTTAAGCTTTAACCAAGTTCGTTTTGAACTAATTTCTTCAATTCTCATCTTTACAATCTAATTATCTCCAATATTCTTTTGATTCCTATTCCTATTTTCCATAATACTCTATAAATTCTGAAAATAAATTCTAAATTCACCAAAATTCACAGATACAACAATTCCACTAATCAATAATATTTCCAATAATAACAAATTCAAAATTCTCAAAATTTCCAATAATATCACAACTCAGTCCAAAAATATACCCGAAATTATCCATGAATATATGTACAATTATTTTCATGTGCAATAACTTCACTATTTATATTTATGTGTATGACATATTATACATGAGCATGAAAATGTATTTCTAAGCTCTTATTAACCACTCATTTTACTATTATAACCTCCCTGCAGGTAACGGGATGTTACACATTCAAAATCATGAAATTCATCATTATTATCTTGGTCACAAAATTCAAAATAAGTTGATTTCTATGTTGGCCCCATAGTGTAAGAAATTCTATCATAAGGATCATTAAATAGGCGAAATACTTTTCTATTATTCTTGATTGTACCCTAGGTTTGAGCCATGAAGAAAAAAAATGAGTTTTTTAGTATGATGTGTGAATATGTCAACTAAAAAATAAAAATAGAAGAGTGTATTTTTAGAGTTTTTGAAGGTAGATGACACATCTGGATTGAGACTTTTTAATGAATTATTAAATGCATTTAAGCCTTTTAATTTGAAAATCTATAATGTGAGGAGTCAAGATTATGAATATGATTCTAATATGAAAGGAAAGCACAAAAGGGTTCAAAAGCAAATACTTGAAATAAATCTGAGAATATTATATATGTCATGTGCTTGCATAATTTTAATCTTACTCTTAGTGATATGACACATTCTTGTGTTAAAGTTATTTTATTTTTTTGAGATGGGCAGTGCATATATGCATTAGATTCAAGTTCTCCTTAAAGGTGGAAGGTCTTATTTGATAATGTTTTAGGTTTAATCATGAAATCATTGTCTAACACTCGTTGGGAGAGTCGAATAAAAAGTGTTAAAGCTATTAGATTTCAAGCTCCTTAAATAAGATTGACTTTGATAAAATTATCTAGGTATTATGATGATGCCAAGTTAAAGAGTGAACGGAGAGTTTGGTTAGTATACTTAAGAGTTTTGAGATTTTACTCTGTTTGGCTATTTGGTATGATATTTTATTCGTTATTAACATCATGAATAAAAAGTTGCAGCATAAATCTATGTGTATTGATGCTATCATAAAGTAATTAGAAGGTGTGATGTTATTTTTTGAGAAATATAGAAATAAAAGGTTTGCCTCTAGTGTGAATATTGTCAAAAGTCTTGCATATGAGATAAATGTAAAACCCAAAGTTATGAATACCGTACTAGGCTTGGTACCAGATTGAGTTCTGGAACGGAACTGTACCGGTACCGATCAATACTGGGTACCGTTTCGTATAATTTTTAAAATTTACAAAATAGTCCCTAAAATTTTTAAAATTTACAAAATAGTCCATTAGTATATTGTATAGTTGTACTGTATACTTTATTAGTTTACTGTTTACATCAACCATGTTTTCAAAAATCTCAATAATAAATAATAACGACAATTAATATGAAATAACAATAATTTTTAAATATTTCATATATAAATAGTAACCACAATTGATATAAACAAAGACAATCATCATTATACAATTATAAAATTAAAAATAATACAAAGTATTAAAAATATTACAATAATACAATTTCATCATTTTCATAAATAATATTACATCAAAAGATTCAAAACATCTATTTCCATTTACAACAATTTCCAATTCTAAATTTCTAACAATCACAAAACTTTCATAAGTTTGAAAAATGAGGATTAAGTTGAAGGGTATGATATGATTTACATAATTGGCAAATAATGCATGACATATCTTATACAATTGTTCATACACATATATTCATAACATGATCATCAAGTTAAAAGATTTATTCATAACATGAGATCAAGTTGAAGGATATAAAGTTTTTGGAATTTTTTTCCTTATTTAAACCTTTGATCTTCTTTTCATTTCTAACAAACCATAATATTATATACACCATTTCAAATTTCGTTCTTAAATATATATGTTGCTTTTACAATTTTTAATTGACATTAATAAATGTAAATATAAATAATTAAAATCTACAAGTCTACAACATATTCACAATTTGACAACAAACATTCATTACATCACTTCTTTATACTCAAACAATTTTTTCCCTAAATGAGTAAATTCAATACCAAATATTAAAAACAAATTACCATTTCACAAATATTAACAATGTATCAATTAATGATTTAAGTTTTTTTATAATTTTACAAAATTTTATTAACAATTTTACAATTTCACATTTAATTATCAATTTTACATTTGATTATTAATTTCACATTTGATTATTAATTTTACATTTAGGTTTAAATGTTAATTATCAACTTTCAATTTTAAGTTTTAACAATCTTTGCATAATACATAATTAATTAATTACATACTAACCCTATTTTATAATTCCATTTTCAATTCCAATTCTAATTTTCATATAAGAAATTCATAACAAAATAACAAAACCCACGATATTCTTCAATCCAACAATTTCAAATTTTCAACTTCAACAATTCCATTCCAAAATCAAATTCAAACCAATTTATTTCACATACACACAAATCTACCGTAAGCAATTTCATTCCAAAACAAAACAATCATTAATCCATTCCAAAACCGTGACAGCAATTTCTTCAATCTCCAAGTCCTCCACCCACCGACAACCTCCCATATTCATCAACACAATTACAAAAATCCAAATCCAACCCAATCCACAACACACAAAAAATTGTAATTTACATTTACAGTTTACCAGCAATTTTTGGAACACCAAACAACAGAGAAGAGAACAGATCAACGAAACAAAATCAACAGACCAAAAAAATTTAAACCGTCGGGTCTTCGCTCTTCGGGTTGTGGCTTCGTGTTTTTGGGTTGTCCGGCTGTGAGCGTCGGAGGGTCGGTGACTCGGTTCTGTGGTGCTGTGGTGACAACGTATTGTGGATGGTGTTGCGGTGGTTCGGTGGATCTTCGAGGATGCAAACCCAGATCACGACTCCGACGATGATGAGGCGAGGAGGAGAGTCATGAGAGCAACTGGAGAAAAGAGCAAGCGTCGGCGGTGACAGAGAGGTGAGAGAGAGAGAGTGAGAGAAAGAGGGTGAGACTTGAGAGAGAAGGAGCAGTTGCGGCAGTCGGGGTCCGGAGGGGGGGGGGTTAAGTTTTAGGTGTTTTGTTTAAATTTTTGATATTTGCAAAATGGTCCTCGAATTTTTTTAATTTCCTAGATTCGCCTAGTATTTTTCGGTATGTTGGGTACCAACCAGTACCCAACGGAAAACCTCGATACTGGCCACTATATTTGGCCGATACTGAGGTTAGGATCCACGGTACCGTTATCTGGCCGGTACAGTACGGATCCCATATTGCTGGTAGAACCTACATTGTCAATTAGACATTGTATCATTAGGAAAAGACAATTTGATGAAAATAATCATGATGGAGAGATACAATTAGCTAAGGATTCTTTTAGAGTTAATTATTTTTTTAGTTGTTGTGGATATGAAAATTGCTGCTTTGAATAACATATTTAAACAATTAATGACATTTGAAAATATTTTAGATTCTTATTTGATTCAAAGAAGTTGAAGTTATTAGATGATAATGAGTTAAGAGAATCTTGCAATAATTTTACAACAACTTTTTCTTATGATAACATGTTGGATGTGGACCTAGATGATCTTTTTTCTGAATTAAAAGTATTGTAAATGACATTGCCAAATGAGTTAATGTCATTAGTTGAAATTTTAGATTTTTTTAAAGCTACAAATTGTTTTCCAAATGTTTCATTTGCTTATCAAATTCTATTGACTACACTTGTTGAACCCCAAACCTGTTTCTTTATTTTGTTGAGTTTATTTATTAAGCATGATTAAATTGTTTTGAGGTCTTGGTAAGATTGTTT
>JAOTAX010000198.1:40354264-40371010 GCA_025629825.1 Erythroxylum guanchezii | reverse complement strand
TTTGATACTTGTTGTGATAGTATTTGATACTTGTTAAGTGGAGTTGAGCTGTATGATTACATGCTACAATTGATCTCATTTTATGTCATGAGTGAATCATTGAGGATGGTTACTCTACTGAGTTTGCAAAACTCATCAAAATTGCGCCGTTGCTTTTCATGTTCAAGAGTGAGACGACCTAGCTTTTAAGACTCCATAGAAGCACATTTTGTGCAACTGTTACAATCAGAAGTGGCTCAAAGGTTGGTCAGTTGAGATTGAGGACTTAGCTTTTGTTTTCATATTTATTGTATTTGGTGTGTATTGAGTTGTTTAAGCTCGTAGGGTAATGTTGTAAACCTTGGGTGGTGTTGTGTTGTATGAAACAATGTAAATTATGGATTTTGACTATTGTGATAACAATTTGAGTTTTAAAAAAAATGTGTGATTGATGGTTTAGTGTATGATGTCGTGTTATGTACAGTGAAGGTCAGATAGTTAACATGTCATTTCTAATAGGCATGTACACATGTACCTGATGGACACACGTGCATATGTCAGTTGGGAATGGGATGTTACAGTTGCTTTTGTCTTATATGCATTTAATATATGTCACTATGTTGTCTTCTGGTCTTATATGCATTTAACATGTTGTATCAATATACGAATAAAAGTATGAAGCAAAAACAACAACCTCTCTCTTTTAAAAACCATGTTTTGGATGTTGTTCTTTTCAACATAAAACAGTTTCGAAGTGGTATCTGTAGTATGAATTTGGGTTTTGCCAGATCATTGATCCAAAGGCTCCTTATGAACTTGGTTTTTTCCATAGTGTGTGGTTTTTGTAAAGTAAATAATCCAAAATAGCTTCTAGAATTATGCTTTCATCTTATGAATATATATTATTATTTTTATATTTGATAGTATGATTAAAATTAGTTTGTAATAACCAAAGTGACCAAACTAATTTTATTAAAATAAATGATGAAAATATCATGCATAAAATAGTCATTTATTCGTGACACTTATAAAATGCCAATTAGACTAATTGATGAATAAATGACGTTCATTGATTATTAGAACTTTAGGATTTGCCCAAAGGAAAATCATTTATTCTATGATCAGTGAGCATGATAGAAGAAATTAAATTTCTTAAGTCAAATATATTTTGTTTATCCAAAGATGACATATGTGTTTGATAGGTCGCGGAGTATGCAAGAACATACCATTTAGATGACTAATATGCAACAAGATTAAAGACATTAGGTATGGTTATAGATGACTCCTTTTTGGTTAAGTTTATTATGAACTCACTGCCTTTTGAATATGGTGCTTTTCAAATTAACTATAACACTATTAAGCAAAAGTGGGATGTTAATGAATTGGCTGGCAAGCTTATTCAAAAGGAAAAATAGACTAAAGAATATGGGAAGTCATTCAGTCAACCTTACATTTCAAGGAGCTAGTAAAGCACCTAAGGTAAAAGCCAAAAGTTTAAAGAAAAAGAAAAGGCATGTTAAAGCTTCTTAGGCTGAAAAGAAGGAGCAAAATAATGATAGGTATCGTTTCTGTAAGAAAGAAGGACACTATCAGAAAGATTGCCTTCAACGTAAGGCATGGTTCGAAAAGAAAGGTATATCTAAGACTTTTGTATGTTTTGAATCTAATTTAATTGATGTTCCTCATAAAACTTAGTGGCTTAATTCTGGAGCTACTACTCATGTATCCAATACAATGTAGGTTTTCTTTACGATCCAAACCACAAGTCAAACTAAGAATTTCCTATATATGGGAAATCAGAACAAGGCTCGAATTGAAGGCATAGGGACTTGTCGTTTGGTCTTAAATGCTGGTTATTATTTAGACCTATTAAAGACTCTTTATGTACCTTTAATTTCTAGGAACCTTATTTCTGTTTCAAAGTTGGATGATTGTGGTATTAATTTTACTATTGAATATAGTTGTTTCAATTTATGTAAGAATTCTATACTTATTGGTTCTGGTAGTCTTATTGATGGTTTATATAAATTGAAACTTGATGATCAATTTTCTGAATCCTTATTTACTGTACATCAAAGAATTGGAATTAAACGTAGTATGCTTAATGAAAGTTCAACTTTTTGTGGAATAAACGTTTGGGTCATATATCCAAAGAAAGATTAGTAAAAAATGAGATTCTACAAAATCTAGATTTTATTGATCTTGGTTTGTGTGTGGATTACATTAAAGGAAAGTAAACTAGACATAATAAGAAAGGAGTCAAAAGGAGCCACAAGAAGCACTCAGCTTCTTGAAATTATACACACTGACGTATGTGGATCTTTTGATACTTCATTTTTTGGTGGAAAAAATTATTTTATCACCTTTATTAATGATTTTTCACGTTATGAATATGTCTATTTGCTTAAAGAAAAATCTCAAGCAGTGAATGCTTTAGAAGTATACATTAATGAGATTGAAAGGCAATTAGACAAGAATGTGAAAATCATAAGATCTGATAGAGGTGGTGAATATTATGAAAAATATGATGAAACAAGACAATGTCTAGGTCCATTTGCTAAACTTCTTGAAAGACATGGCATTTGTACACAATACACTATGCCATAAACAACTCAACAAAATGATGTGGCAGAAAGGTATAATAGAACTTTGATCGATATTGTTAGGAGTATGATGAGTAATTCATCATTACCCACATTCTTGTGGATGTATGCGCTAAAAATAACCATGTACTTCTTGAATAGGGTTCCTAATAAGGCAGTTCACAAACTCCTTTTGAGTTATGTATAAATAGGAAACCTAATTTAAGGCACCTATATGTTTGGCGTTGTCCAGCAGAAGCAAGAGTTTATTATCTGGTTACTTTATTGCGTATCCAGAGAAATCTAGAGGGTATATATTTTATTATCCAAACCATAGTCCAAGAATAGTGAAAATCGGTAATGCAAAATTTATTGAAAATGGTGAATTTAATGGGAGTGAGGAACAACAAACTGTGGACATAAAGGAAGTAAAGATAAATGTTCCTTTATCTATAAGTGTTCCTTCGCCCATTGTTGTTCCAAGTGTTGTTCCAATTGTTGAAGAACATATTGACAACAATGAACATATTGACAACAATGAACAACATTTAAACAATGAAATATCCCTAGAAGAAACTAACTTACACAGATATGAAGCAAATGAGACGCAAGAAATACCTTTAAGAAGATCTCAAAGAATAAGAAAATCAGCTATTTCAAGTGACGATGAAGTTTATTTGCAAGAATCAGATCTTGATATTGGCATTAATAACAATCCAATTTCATTTTCACAAGCCATAGAATATCTTGAGTCAGAAAAATAGATTGACGTCATGAAGGAAGAGTTAAAATCTATGAATGATAACTAAGTCTGGGATATCTTTGAATTGCCAAAAGGTTCCAAACGAGTTGGGTGTAAATGGATTTTCAAGATCAAACTTGACTCAAATGGCAATATCGAATGATATAAGGTTAGATTTGTTGCTAAAGGATATACTCAAAAGGATGGTATTGATTATAAAGAGACATTTTCATATGTCTCAAAAAAACTCATTGCGTATTATTATAGCACTGGTAGCTTATTTTGATTTAGAGTTACACCAAATGGATATGAAAATAACATTTCTAAATGGAAATCTTAAAAAAGAAGTTTATATGAATCAACCTGAAGGTTTTTCTATTGAAGGAAAGGTCATATGATGTGTAAACTTAAGAAATAAATATGTGGACTCAAACATGCTTCTAGGTAATGACACATTAAGTTTAATGATACCATAACCTCTTTTGGTTTTGAAGAAAATATTGTTGATTGTTGTATATATCGAAAGATTAGTATGAGCAAAATTTTATTTCTAGCCCTATATATTGATGATATCTTGCTTGCGACTAATGATTTGGGTATATTGCGTGAGACAAAAGATTATCTCTCAAAGAATTTTGAAATGAAAGATATGGAAGAGGCATCCTATGTAATAGGAATTGAAATATTCTATGATAGATCACAAGGGCTGTTGGGATCATCTCGAAAAGCCTATATTGAAAAAACTCTAGAGAGATTTGCATAAATGTTCTTCTGGAACTGTTCCGATTTAAAAAGGAAATAAATTTATTCTTATGCAATGTCCGCAAAATGATATAGAGCAAAAGCAAATGGAATCAATTCCTTATGCTTCTGTTAAGGGAGGTCTAATGTATGTGCAAACTTGTACAAGACCAAATACTACTTTTACAGTTGGAATGCTAGGCAGGTATCAAAGTAACCCTAGAATTGATCATTGGAAAGTTGTACAAAAAGTTTTAAAATATCTTTAAGACACAAAGAATTACATGTTCATGTATAGAAGATTTAATTACTTGGAAGCGATTGGATACTCAGATTCAATTTTTTCTAGATGCATTAACAACAAAAAGTCAACTTATGGTTATTTGTTCTTTCTTGTCGAAGGAGCAATATTATGGAAAAGTGCTAAACAATATGTTATTGCCTCATCAACCTTGGAAGCATAATTTATGGCATGTTTTGAAGCCACAATAAATGCATTATGGCTGCGGAACTTTATTTAAAGACTTAGGATTGTTGACACCATTTCAAAGTTGCTGGAAATTTATTGTAATAATTCTGTAGCAATGTTCTTCTCCAAAACCAACAAATACTCAAAAGTAGCCAAACATGTAAAGTTAAAGTCTTTGTTCGTTAAGGAGGATGTTTAGAAACAGAGATTGTCTATTAAACGTACTAGATCAGATCTCATGATAGTAGATCCATTAACTAAAGGTTTACAACCAAAGATATTTTTAAAACATATACAAAAAATGGGACTTGGTTGTCCTTTTGAATGATGTATCTAATGAAGTTGACACTTTGGGCTCGTTGATATGTTTCTTACATACACCATTTATTGTTTCTACTTATAATGTGCATATAATTGTATTATGACATGTCATAATTTGAATTTACTAAAAACATTACTATAGACCATGATGAAATTTATGTGTCATTTATAGGTCTAAAATGGTAAAACATTGGTGTTTGTGGTATACGGAAGGGAGTATGTTATGTAATAAATATACAACTGCCATAACCCACATTTAGTGTTTTATCATATTTAGATAATTATAATTTTTTTTCAAGGATGAGTTTTGGTGCTTAATTGTAAATGCATCATACTTATGCATTAGTTTCATCCAGTTTTAGGCTAAGTGGGAGACTGTTGGAAGTTGCCGCAAGGCAATTTTCCAAATAGCCTAAAACTTAGGGATTGAAGCTAATAACTTCCTATTCAAACATAACTACTCAACCTGATATTATTAGGGAAATATAATATAAAAAAATCTCATCCGTTAATTAATGACATATTAATACTTGATGGACAAATCATATTTAACATAAATAAAATTGTTCAACTCTCTACCCTATTAAATACGTTTTAAGAAGAACTTCAAACATCCATTTGAGAAGAGCATAGCGAGAAAAGAAAAGGTAGAAGGGGAGAGAAACTAATTTTATTTTCTATGCAGATAAGATCATGTTTTCTTTATCAAATCTAGGTATGAGAAAATTATTGATCTCAAGATCCTTATAATATAGAGAAAATCAATTTCTCCTTACAAAAACAATCACAAATGACCTCTTAAATAGCACTTGAAACTCATCTAGATATGTATCTTTTATGCAACTATTTCTCTCTACGTCTTTCACGTTCTCTCTTTTTTCTTCTTCTCTTGTAATGGTTTTAGGCCTAAACCATTATAAGCTTAGTATTGAGCCTTTGAGCCTTTTGACCTTCTTGACTACCTAAACCATTATAAGCTTACTATTGAGCCTCTTTTCGCATAAGAAGGGAGCCCAGAGCTTTTTGACCTTCTGGACTAAAAGTAAAAGGGGATACAGATTCGAACCGACGGCTAAGCCTTCTCCGCAGACCGTACCGCACTAACAATCTTGCATTTCATAAGAGTTTTCCGTGATAAAGACCTAGTTTTTTCCTAAGGTATGACGTGATGTTTATGCAATTCAAAAACTCCAAAAGTCTGGATGCAATCATAATTATGTTGTCAGTTGACTCTTGTCAGTTTTCGTTTCATCCCCATTTTTATACTATAATAGCGTTACCTCTCACCAGAAGAAAGGCCAGAACAAGAACTTGACAAGTGGCTCATAGGCAAGTGGTCCTGTCATGCCGATGGTTACGTTACAGTGACAAGAGTTCATTGTCCGTTTTAAAACTTGTAAGAATAACTAGAAGATGGGTACACCACCGAAATCTTTGGTAGGAATTTTGTGTCAGTTTAGTTGAGAAATGGAGACGGGAGGTTTTAAGGGAAGGGAAAGAAGACTCACTCTTGTTCATTAAATGAGAGGGAAAAGATCGATTGGTTTTGTTAAAGCTGGACCACTAAAGATTAGGCAGGACCTGGAATGTCCTTCCCATTAATTATACATCCTTATCAGTCATTCGCCTTCAGGCTCTGATGCTACAAGCAACCCACACAAAAAGAGAGAGAGAGAGGGGTTTTTTTAACAATCATCAATTAAAGTTAGGAGTTAGGCTAGACTTTCCAATCTCTCCCGTTAGTTACAACGTTATAATTATAAACCTCCATCAGGCTCTTTCAAGTTTTTGTAAATAAGCATGAAAGCTAATGAGGTTTGATTCAAAGCTCGAAAGAGTTAAAATTCTATGGCTTCACATGTTATTGAAGTTATCTAACGGTAATTTCCTTGTTCTAAAAGTTCTATCTTTGACTAATTTACCCCACACTAACTTAACAATAGAGGATGATGACAGGTTTTGGTTAAAAATCTTAAAATCATATAGCTTGTGGGATCAAATTTGGGCCATGCCGGTGAAGGCTTGAGATTTTTCTTTTCAAAAGTTGTGAAATGGCTTTCTTTATCGTGAGTATATGTAGAAGTCCAAGATTAACAGCAAGAAGCCATGATTTGCTTGGAATATTCTTCGGTGTCAAATAATGTATGCCACTTCTGCTATGACTTTCTGATCTTCCATTGTTAAAGTATCAATAAAAATCCAGTAATGTGTGGTTAATGGAAACGTATGGCACTAATCAATCTAATCTTTAATCTTCCCTCCAATTCGAAACGCTTCCTTTTGTTGTTCTTATTTGGAAGGGAAAGGAGGACGGCTACATAGATACAAACAAACAAGTCAGCAAAAGGGTATAATCTATCTTATAATTAAGATAGGTACGTACTGATAATATATAACCTTCCAGTAATGTAGCAATAGGACATTTCTTTGCCAAGTTTTCAAGTTCATTCATTAACTTTAACACTAAGATAACAACATCAACCTTTTCCACCGTTCGTGCACTTGTCAACGTTCATGTGATACTAATCTGCTTGTTTTAGTTTGATCATTCAATTCAAGGGAAGACAAACAAGAAGTATACGGCCGTCCTTTAATGACTACCCTTCATATTGCATCATTACCAAGTGATTATTGTCATAAATTGTTCGCGAATTCTCCAGATTTAGTTTTGTCAACTTTGAAAAATCGATTCTTCAAATTAAATTAAAAAAAAAAAAAGGAATTACGCACGGTTATCTAGAAGCTGCTATGTCAATGGATATTGGAGTATCAAACGGGTATTTGACCCAACGGGAAGCTTCTAAATGCATTGAATGTTAGTTTCATGGTACATATTCAATAGATAAGGCCTGCCTTAATTAGGATGCCAGTATCTATCTCGATCATATGCTTAAACACTAATTGCTGATATAATAATCGAAATTACTGTGAAATTTTTGAAAGAAAATTGAACATTAAATTCCAGATTAATTGCATAATTAATCAACACAAATAATTAACCTTATAATGGCAACATACCATATTCAATAATTGAAAGGATAAATACCTGAAAATTGAGAAAATATTGAATTCATTATAATACTATATGAAAATAACGTGATCGAGACGCAGAGGATTTATTACTGTTATTCCGAACTTTAATCAACAAAAGAACACGTACAGTGTTTTAATGGAACGACTGTATTTAAAAATTGGCTAACAATAAGATCTCCTGTATTTTATAATAAATTACTGTGAAATTTTATCATCTAAAATAACACAAAGTCCAACCTTTATGAATTAATATTTTTCATATTATAATATTTTTCTCATAATCTTAATAAGAGTTGATAGAAAAAATTTCTCACAATTTACCTGATACTTCAACGTTTAATGGTCAACTACCAAGACAGCCATCCAATTTTATAGGGATGACACCACTCTCATCATATCAAATCAATCAGGACTTTGTGTTGCGTACGGCGTAGATTCCATATCAAAAAACTCACGAGGAAACGACAAATGGCGCAACCACAGGACACAGCTGCACCAAAGTAAAAATCTTATAACTAAAACAGAAATTCTGATGCTAAAAAATCTGATCCCATGAAAAGAGGCCAACTACTAACCACAAACAGCATTAAAAGGAGGCGTAGCTCACCTCACAATTTCAACCAAAAGCACGTGTCATGTGCCCTTCTTGCTCTGCAAGTGGGTTAGGTGAATTCTATATCAGTTACTCCCATGTAAACTCGTTCTCACTGTTTTTCATCAGTGCGCGTTGGTCAAACATGGGGACAAACTGAAAAGATAACAGCTTTTCTTTTTTCAAAGATGGTGACATTAAATACTAAAAGAAGGTGTGCATAGAAGAGAATAGTCAAATACATACAGCAGGAGCCAGTGTAATTTCTCTGATTAACTTTCTTAGTTTCTCTTTCTCCAAGTCCTGATATCCACTTCTTGTTGTTTTATGGTTTCCCTTGAATCCCTTCCTCTCTCTTTTGATTAACTTTCTTAGTTTCTCTTTCTCCAAGTCCCTGATATCCACTTGTTGTTGTGGGTTTCCTTTCCTTTCTCTTTTGATATCTGTTTTACAAGTTTTTGCATGCATTTGCTTGCCTGTAAGTACAGTTCTTCGCAATCAGAATTTTCTAGAATCTGGCATTTTCTATCATTTGTTTTATTTTTGTGGTCTTCCTTCTTTGGTTGCGTGGACAGATTAATAAAGAGGTTAAGCAAGGTAGGATAAACGGAGAAAATTATTGTAAAAAGATTACCTTTACTTTTGGGTTGAAAAAATTTCATTCAATGATGCCTGATAAATGAGCAGCTTGCAATTACTCTTTTTTGTAGGATTAGTCATCTTTTCTCCGACTTCTGATTTGATTTTTCCCTGAAAAGTGGATAAGCAAGAGAAATTACGTTTTGAGATCTGGTGTTTTAAAGATAATTATCGTTTATTGACAAGTCCTGAACGCGGTTTGGTAGTTTCTAACCTCAACTGAGCTCGGCTTTTGGGAAAGGATCCAAATTCTTGGGTGCGTATTGGGTTTCTTAGTTGTTTCTCAGAAAATGTCTTTCGGACATCTTTCTCTCTTTGATGCTTGCCGGGTGATCGACTATTGTTTATTAGTCTTGCTATCTGTGAAATTTTCAGGGTCCTTATGATAATGGAGGCAAAAAGATTCTTTAAAGTGTCGCTTTAATATTTTGATTGTTTTTTGGTAATTTGAGAATAGTCCTCATCCAATTTTAACTCAGGAA
The DNA here is from genome assembly GCA_025629825.1 of Erythroxylum guanchezii. Taxonomy (NCBI): domain Eukaryota; kingdom Viridiplantae; phylum Streptophyta; class Magnoliopsida; order Malpighiales; family Erythroxylaceae; genus Erythroxylum; species Erythroxylum guanchezii. The sequence continues at coordinate 40,361,430 of JAOTAX010000198.1, read as the reverse complement.
TCTCAATTTGGAAATAGGTACAAATTCTGTTCAGATTTGGAAAACCAACCTCAAAATAGTGGAAGAGTCAAGATAGCCAAAGTTGTTTTCTTTCTCTTTTTTATCTGTTATGTGAACTGATCATATTGCTTTGGTTTCAGTGCTAGAAGCTGATAGAGAGATGGCTTACAATGGGAGGGTACATCCAGAATGCGTAAATGCTGCCAACCCTTACCATGAATGCGGGGTGGCTTGCCTGGAGCAAATAGCACAAGGCCAGGGACGGAAAGAAAAGAAAAAGTCAAGTACTTACTCCTATTACCATCTTGGAAGATTCTGCTTTTGTGTTTTATTCTATGATGAGAGGGGTTTTCAATTTTAACAATTTTTTGACCCAATTAAAGCCAGCAAGTTCTTCAGGCTTTTATAGTTCTCTGTGTTGATTGTCATGAATCCATTTATAGGTGCCTGTATTCTAGCTAGTCTTTGCTTTAGAATCTTTTCTCGAACTGCAGAAAGCAAGCTTTGAAGGAGATTTAGCTGAGAGATGGTTTTTCACTTTCTTACTTAGCTTGCTCAGTTAGACTGGGATCTGATTAAGAGTTGGATTGGAATCTGATTATGACTTTTGCAGTTTTACCACAGCAGTCGTTTCTCTTAACATCAATCAGCTTGAGCTTCTAAGCATAGGGTTTATTGCTTCCTTAATTTTTTTCTTCTGAATTTGTATGTCACATCTATCTTTATCCTCAAGCCTCAACCACCATGAAATGTATAAGATTATGGAGAGAAAGGGTTTATTGCTCCTTACTGGACTAATAAATGTTTGAGTAGTGGGGTTTTGTAATATCTCCTAAAACAAGGTGTAATATCTTCTTTTGATTTCTTCATTTTCTCTATCTAGATAAGCGCTACGTTACCAAAGATGGTACCAAAAGCATGGATGGAGGAAGAAGGACAGACAAATCTTGCCCTAAAGCATCTAACCCCTTCCATGAGTGTAACAAATATTGTGATTACAAAAATGCTGAAGCAGATCGTCAGGGGATTGGAAAAAAATCAGGTTCTTTCCCCTTCTCAAAATGACATCCTTTTACTGGACTATCTGGAGAGAATTCTTTGAAAAGATTAAAAAACAATGTTCAGTTGGGGTTGAGAGGCTTAGGCTGAACGGAAAAGTGGAGAATGCAGTGAAGTGATTGTAGAAATTGCATAAGCACATCATAATTGAAACAACAGTCACACTTAAAAGGACTGTATAGGAGTGGCAAAGAGGATATGCAGCCTCTCCTTAAGCAAAAAGGATGTCATTCTTGTCACTCAATGGAAAAAGATTTGGTATAGGTACTGAAATTTGTACATTCTGTTGTGGATCATCAAAATCAAGGTTTTAGGAAAGCCGTGATTGAACTTTCTTGTGTTTAGTGAAAGAATGTATACCATTGTATTCTTTAGTCTCTACTATAGCCCGTGAGTTTAGCAGTAAACGGGGTTTGAGGCAGCATATTTTGTGTTCTGTATAGTTATCTCTCAATACATATGTCCTTGGATTTCCCCATTTGTGTGTGTGAGACAGAGAGAGAATAATTGTGTTGTTTAAATCAAGTTTACTATAAGCATAATGTTTAGAAATAGTAAAAACCTATAGGGTTTGGTGATCCTCATCTCCCTAGTATAAATCCTGATTTTAGCCAACTGTTTGATGGCAGTTGCTCATTGATTTACTTTAATTGCAGGCTTCCTCAAACTTGACAGTTTTGGAAGAAAGCAGAAGCGATCCGAGTCCCAGCCAAAGTCTGCAGAAGTGGCTAATAATATCCAATCACCATATCCAAATGGAACTGCATCACCTCGATCACCTTATTCTCTGGAAAAGAAGGTGGGATCAGAGAACAGCCAATCTTTCTCTTCCTCTCTGCATCCTTCTGAGGAAAGTCACTCCAGGAATCATTCCTTTGACCAAGGGCAAGTTCAATCTTCTGAAATAATACCTGTATCAGGGCATATTACGGTAACTCTCTTGCTGTTTCATTTGTGAAAAGTCTTTTATTTTTATGCATGTCGTCTACTTACATTTGTTTTCTGTTTATCTTTCCCTTTCTGGAAGCCTGATGGACCCAAAACTCCTACCAAGATTAGTTTGAGTTGCTTTGCTATAGGTCCACCAATTGAACAGGAAGGAGACCATATATCACATAAAGAATCTTCTTCTCCAGTTGCAGAGAATGTGGAAGAAGTTACTACCGGTTCAATTATTAAGTCCATGGACTTCTCCTTTTCAGGCATTTCTCGTGCTTCAGAAGACAGTGACGGGGATGAGATTCGATCTGTTATTTCTGATTCCTGTGTCTCAGTAGGAAAATATCATGTGAGAGCAAATGTGGCCTCTATTCTGGGGTTGATTTTTGAAAAATATGGAGACATAGCAGCCAACTGCCGGTTGGAGTCAACTTCACTTCGTGCTTATTATTTAGAATGTCTCTGCTCTGTGGTTCAGGAACTGCAGTCCACTCCTTTCAAGCAGTTGACAAAGTCCAAAATTAAGGAAATGTTAGCTGTTCTTAAAGATGTAGAGTCTGCAGGAATTGATGTGAGTTGGCTTCGTGGCATACTCAATCAACTTACAGAAGCCATGGAGCTCAATAACCAGCATCAAACCACTGAGGCATCAAGAATCAACTGTATTCAGGCTATGGAGTCAACAAAGAGAGAACTAGAATCTATGACAAAGGATTTGGAAGAGAAAGAAAAGACAGTTGCTGATACCAGGACAAGAATTGCTCAAGCAACCGCTAGATTGAATGAGCTTGAGCTAGAATCTTCTCAATTAAGTGAAGCTCTTTTGTCCATCAATTCAAAGGTCGAAAAGATTCAGTTCAAACCCCTGGGAGATGATGTCTTGTAATGCAACTGACTGAGATGGCAAAAACCAATAACTAATTGATATCTCGTTAGGCATTGCTATAGCTAGTCCTTGCATGAGATGATGACACTAAGCATTATGTTTGCATGTGTTAGTAGTTGTTAGCAAGTTGTATGAAGCAAATGTAGTTAAAGCTAAGTTATTGTGATCCTGCAGAATTATGCTGTTTCATTTGTCGTAAACCAGAGTTGATATGTACCTTCCCTTTTTGGCTTTGCTTATGTGTTTTGCAGTCTTATGCACATAAAAGCTTTTGGTTGAATCCTGTATTATATATGTCAATTGTTTCTTACTCCTTATCGCTGCTTTGCGGTAATCAAGTTAAGAATCGGATTCAACTAAATCTAAAACGTGAAGTGATAGATTCAAATTTAAGAGTTTTACAAAAATTTAAATAAAATGTCAACATTCTAATATTTATTAATTAATTCTTAATGTTAATGTTTATTTAATGAAATTTAATAATATTATAATTGATAAATTTCTACAGACTTATCTATGATATAAATGTGTATTATTAAGTTTTAATAATTAGGACTTAATTTGTGAATATTTAATAACAATAATTTTCAATGTGTTAATCTAAAAAACTAACAAAGTTGTTCCTTTTATAACTATAAAATTATAAGTTCAAATTACAGAAATAGTATTTTTTTGTAAAAATACAAAGAAAAACGTATATTATGACTCGGTCGCTAATTAAAAGGTAAAGTACTCCTTCTCGCCCAGTCTTTCTGCGAAAAGTTTCAATACAAAGAAAGTTGGATTGAAGTAGAAGGAATTGTTTAAATTTGTGGGCCTTTGAACTGGATTTGGGCCGGAAGGATAAGTGGAACCTCCCAATAACATCTTTTAGAAAATTATGCTGTTGAGACAGGGAAAGGTTAACCTGCAAAACAAAGGTTGGTTGTTGTCGTCTAGTTGGTTAAGGATTAAGCAAACTTGGGATTCAACTGATTTTGAAACGCTTTTGAATCCCACAAAAGTACCCGCTTTTCTCTATTTCTCGTGTTATTTAGCCCTTGCCGTCGCAATAATCTTTTCTAGCAGGTACGTGAATCCACCGATTTGTCTTCGAAGGTTTATGTAACACAAGTGCGTTGATTGTTTAGGGTTGTAGACCGCAGTTTGTTTTTGTTTTGAGCTTTTCGTATTTGCCTTGTCTCTGCTTGATTGGGGATTAAGTATTTTTGTTAAAGTTTATGTCTTTGTTTGTTGGAATAATTGCAAGTTGGGAACTTCTCCAGTGTTTGAAGGAATTGATCAAGTTGATTGGTCCCTAAACATGAACTCTTTTCACAATAAGAAGCTGCTGTGTTTTTTAAAATTATTTTTCTGTTAAATTAATTGAAATGGGTTTTTTTTTTTTTTTTTGTGTTGATTGTGATTTATGGTGACTGCAGTGGTGTACAAGAAGAAGAAAAAGAGAGGAAAACTGAAGTTTGCAAAAGATGGCTGGAGAAAGGAGAGTACACCCGGATTGTATAAATGCTTCTAATCCTTACCATGAATGCGTTGAGTATTGCTTCAGGAAAATTGCTGAAGCTCAGGCACGTACAGATAGAAGTGAGTTAGGTGTGTGCCTCATATATTTCCTCTTTATGTCTTGCGCCAAGTAACTGTGGCTTTTCGTAGTCCATGTATGTGGTTGAAAAGAAAACACTTTTGCTGCACTGTAATATAAGGTTGACTCTTTCCTTTAGCCTCTTGGATTATCTGGCAATCTTGACTGATATGGTTCAATTGATGGTATTGTTTGACATATTGTCTATCAGGCATGATACTTTTGGAGATTCCAATCTCATATCTTGGCTAGTGAGCTAGGTTATGCTTGATGGTTGCCTCAGGCTGGAGAGTATACGGGAAAAATATACTCTTTCTTGGTTAGGGCTATTTGGAGAAAGTTGTGCTCTTAAATCTTTGCAAGATATTACTTTTGAACTTCTTGTACTCTATTACAAGAGTGCCGTGATATGGTTTCTATGCAGCTGTTATAATCCTTACTGAAGCCTATCTACTCTTTACTAGATGATGTACAAGGTAAAAATGGTAGTAATCAGACCATTGTGCATGGTCTTGATGAAGCTGAGGAGCAGCATGTTGGTGGACCAAGTTTTGAAGAAAGTTCTGAAGATGATGACAACGAATCTGTCCAGGAAAAGGAGGAAGTAGATGTTACAAACCTCACAGGCAGGCAGAAGAAATTGTTTGAGTTGAGGCTTAAGATGGTAATTTAGACTTTTATGTTTACAATCCTTCCTTTGCTCCTTTTCGAGTGTTGTAATCTGGTTTTCCAATTTGAATTTACATATTTTTCCAAACAATGATGGTTTATGGCTACAAGCAGAATCAGGCACGAAAAGCCAACCAGACAGCAATGGTTGCTGAAAAGAAAAGAATGGAACCGCCCGCAGAATCAAGGGGTATATCCAAGCAAAAATGGTTCGAGGACAGGAAGAAAAAGATAGGCAAACTTCTGGATGCAAATGGATTGGATATGACAAAAGCATTTATGCTGGATACACAAGAGGCAGCTGAAGCAAAGTATAAGAAATGGGAAAAGGATCCAGCTCCTTTTGGTTGGGATGGTACTTCCATATCTCTGCTTGTACTTTGATTTGATGTATCTCTTTAATTACACATTTGATTCTTGGATCATGCATATACTTATGCATAATGGTGCATCTTTTTAACGCCTTATGTAACCATATTGACATGCATCAAATGGTAGGGCCACCTGATTCAGTAAACTGCAGCTTATGGGTGAACTAGAGGTTGCTGTGCTTTTTAATGGCTTCATTGGAGCTGCATATGATTAACTATTTTCTGCTTAGATCATGACTTTGATGTTTATTGGCAACAGTTTTCAATCAGAAGACACTCTACAATGCATATAAAAAGAGAACTAAGAATGTTGAGGTTGACTTGGAGGACTATAAGAAGATGAAAGAAGCTGATCCGGATTTTTATCGTGAAGCCTCAAGCCTTCAGTACGGGAAGGTACTGCTTTGTGAAATTGCTGACTCTGTTTAGTTGTAAATTCAGGGCCATCAGGTAACGTATTTTCTGCCTGAATTATTTAGGCACCAAAAACCTCTGAGGAGAAGATTGACAGGATGGTAAAAGAACTCAAGGACCGGGAGGAGAAGCGCCAATCATTTAGCCGAAGGAGGAGGTTTCATGAAGAAAAGGACATCGATTCAATCAATGACCGTAATGAGCATTTCAACAAGAAGATTGAAAGAGCCTTTGGGAAGTACACTTTGGAGATCAAGAACAATCTTGAGCGTGGAACTGCACTCCCTGACTGAATTATTTACTTTTGTTTCTCTGTGCTCAACTGGTATTAGCCAATTAAACCATGCATCTGTAAGGACTGCTGGTAATTCTGTGTGATTGGAGCATGGTAACCTTCTTCTTGGTTGCTGTAAGTTGTAGTTATTGTGACAGATGGTGTAATGCAGGCTGTTATAATTGGAAAGTTTGCTACTATACCTGGCATTTTTATCAATGCATTCTCCACTTGCTCGGTATTGAATAGTTATGTAAACTGAGAAGTACCTGTTATTTGGGCACTGGTCTCAAGCTTGAGCCGTCGTGCCTCTTAATAAAATAAATACTTCAGCAATCGGCTGTGGTCAAAAATCGTACGAAGTAACCGTATGTATTGCTGTTTTGATTTGAATATCTCTCATATTTGCATATGGATACTTTGTTTCAGCATGACTACAGCCTTGCCATTTTTTAACGTGCATGTTGATTTTTTTGAAAGTACGAATTCTAATTTGGAAGCCTAAACTTATCTCACGTTTGAACCTAAGTGGACCCCTACGATTCAGGAGCTTGTTTGGTAACATGCAAGGGCCACATTTTACGCCGCTGTGTGAAAGCAGCGTATCAGACATCTTTACCCTGAAGTACACTATTAGACAACGAGTACAAAATCCAAGACCTTCTAAGTTTTTCGTATATTCTCTGTGGCATATTCCTTCGTTCATTCAGTTTCTTTGTTAAATCCTAAACAACAATGAATCTAAATCAACCACCTTTGCATAACCCCAACCCCAATCCTGGTGACAAGGATGAAGATGAAGCCCTAGTTTTTGATATTGCACCAGCCATTTAGCAACAAGGTTATGATTATTGTCTCATGGGCATATTTCTCACGTACAACAACATCAACTTTTAATCCATGAAATCCGTTTTTGCAGACCTCTGGCATCCTTTGGGGGGCATAACGATTTCTGATCTGGGAGCAAAACGT
>JAOTAX010000198.1:40328649-40343660 GCA_025629825.1 Erythroxylum guanchezii | reverse complement strand
ATTAATTATAATAAAATTTTATTTCTTAGTATTTTTACAAACCAACCACTATCAATGGTAATGATAATCATTCCTTCTTCTTAACCAACCATCATAATTATAATGATAATATCCATTATCGTTCCTCACTATATTCATTCCCATTCCTATTACCATTTCCCCATACAAACCAACCGGCCCTAAGATTCTTAGGTGATAAGTGACTATTGTTCTTGCTTTGATTCAGGAAAAAAGATTTATGGCCTAAGTTTGAAGGAGAGTTAGGACACCTCATAGAAGGGCTCCTGTAGATGAAATGAAAGCACAATTAAGTTCTTTTCAGAGAGTAAAAGGAATCAGTCTCCTCAGGCACGTGATAGAAGTGACTAATAAAATTCAAGAAGTTACATTTAAAGATTGTTCGGCTTTTCTCATAGAGAATGTAATGTTTGAAGCTTTGTAATACTTTCTTAGAACATGAGAAAGGAATATTTTAGAATTTTTCATGAAAACCCAAGAAAGGATTGGCTTGTTAAGAAACTTATGAGAAGTGCAAGACTTCGAGAAGTAAAAAAATTCTTTAAACGTGTTTAATGAAGAAGATATGGTTTTTGAAATTACTAGGAAGGTTGTGTTTAATGAAGAAGACATGGTTTTTGAAATTACTAGGAAGGTTGTTATTTTCTAGAGCACTCAGGCGATCCATTCCTGTTAGGTGCAGGACATGGTGGACCTAGTGACCACCTTGTTTTAGGTTAAACATAGTGGACATTTGTTTATATTTCTTTATGTTAGGCTGTAATATAACTATTTGTTTGGTTTATTTTTCGAAAGCATGTTACAGATATGTTCTTATTATTTTTATGAATATAATATGCTTTAATGATGCTTGAATTGAGTAGGAGTGTTAAGAGATTAAATTTACTCTTGGAATTAATTTAACACAAATGGTATCGAAAATACTAATGGTTAAGTATTTAATGTGAGAGTTAATTCGAAACTTAGTGAACTTTTGCTTTCAAATGAAATGTGCAATCATTATCAATTTAGTTAAGTAGTATGTATTAAAAAGGTATTGTGTGTTTAAGAAATTATGGGCAAAGCGAACATTATGGCCACTACTTCTAAGAGCATTGAATAGAATAAGGGTGAAAAACTTAACGATGGCAATTATGAGATTTGGAGCTTGAAAATCCATTATGTATTTGAGGAATAAGAGGTTTTAGAATCTTTTAACCATGTGATGAAAGTACCAGAGGAAGGTACCACTACCCAATATAGGCGAGTCAAAGAGGCATATGATGTTTAGAAGCGAATGAACTCCATCATTCGCATTTTGTTACTAAGTAGTATGGAGAATGACATGCATAATTACAAGAGGTATGAGACAACCAAAGAGTTACATGGGATGCTTTGAAGTCCAGGTTTGGTGGAATTTCTCTCACCAAACTGAGGCAACTGACTATTGAGTTTGGTAATTATAAGAAGCACTCAAATGTGACTACGAGACAAGATTTGAGAGCTATGCCTAATACGGTTGGTGAGCTAAAATAAGTTGGCCACACTATAACTAATGAACGAGAGGTTTAGGCTATCATTTGCTCTTTGCCTCACAAATAAGAACATATGAAGATCCACTAACTCACCAGGAGAGTATCAAGACCTTTGATGATGTTGTTCATCATCCTGAGTTAGAAGAGGACCATATTGAAGTGGCTGAGCCAAATACTAAAGTATATGTTGTTGTTTCCAGTGTTGTTAATACTAGAGCCTAAAAGCACAAGTCTAGTGGTGGTTGTTAAAAAAAAGGTTTATTCCTTGGTGGAAGAAAAAGAAAGGCAAATATGATCACTAGGGTGATCAAAATGGTACGGGAAAGGCACTAATGAAAAAGAAATTTAGGGGAAAGTGTTATAATTGTGGCAAGAAAGAACATTTTGCTAGCCATTGTGGCAAGCCTAAGAAGGTAAAGGCCATTTGTGCATTTTTTAATGCTAATTTTGTTTCCAGTTATGTTTTTCTAAATGAATCTAATCTTTTGTAGATTATAGACTCAGGTGCCTCAGAGCATATAACTAAGGATAAGGATGCATTTATGGAGTACCGTTGAATGCCATATACCGTTGAATAATAACTCTAAAGTTTAAGTGAAAGCAATTGGTACATGCAAATTGTGTTTGCAAGTCATCCTACTTGATGCCCTATTTGCTTATAAAATTTGAAGGAATTCAGTTACTGTAATAGTACTTATTTATATAGGTTACGTTTTAAACTTCCATTTAAATTGTTTGGATTTATATTTTAATTCATATTTATATGGTCATGGATACATTTTGGATGATTTTATTGTGTTGGATGTTGAACCTAATATGTGTAATACCATGTGTACTATTAGTTATTCTATGGTTTCTTCTTACAATAATGTTAAGATGTGAATATATGACATACTAGACTAGGCCCAAAAACGGCTTGTTGGACCCAATTGATAAAATTAGTTTGCCAACTTATGAACATTATCTAGCACGAAATAGGGCAAAAAAACCATTTAGAAAAAGAATTAGGGCAAAAAGTCCATTATGATATGTGTGGTCCGATGAGTAATTATTTAGGTTTGTCTATTTGATTTCACATAAATCTGAAGCTTTATATTACTTCAAATGATTCATAAATCTAGTTGAAAATTAATTAGATAAATGGATCAAGGTTTTAAGGACGTGAATATTTGTGTGAACAATTTAAGGAATTAACAGACAAAAGGATAGATAGATCATTAACCATTCCTGGAATATAGAAATTGAAACCTTTTGGATATGGTTAGATCTATGATGGCTAAGGCAAATCTACCTATCACTTTTTGAGGTGACGCATTGTTAACGACAACCTATATCCTAAATCTAGTACCCACTAAATTAGTAACTAAGACTCCATATAAATTATAGACAAGTCTGAAACTCAATTTGTCCACTATAAGGCCTTAGGGTTGTGTTACTTATGTTTACAATACCTCCCGTAAATATCGTAAATTGGGTCTAAGAGGTAAAAAGAGTATATTTATTAAATATTCAAAACATTCAAAATGATATGTATTTATTGGTGATTAAGCGACAAGTGGGAGTATAACTGAATTTAAACTAAGGGATGCCACATTTTTCAAAAATGAGTTTCCTAGTAAGAGAAAGATAAATGAAGATTTATCTCTATATGAATTAGAGGATCCAAATAACTTAAACATTGTTGGTCAATTATCAAATCTTTCAAAAAATTTACTAATTCAATATGATCCTAGTGGGAGCAATACAAAAATTGATGAGTCAACTCCGATTTAATCTACACATAGTGTCCAAGGTAATATAATATGTTGTTATTTTGATATTGAGGGCATGGTTACAAGTGGCCAAGCTTACTTAATTGTGCTATAAGATAAAGAAGAGCCAAGAATTAAAAGGCTCTAAATTGTCCTCTTAAGGAAGAGTAGATGAAAGCAATGGAAAAAAAGATGGAGTCGAAGGGATCAAACCAAGTTTGAGAATTAGTTGAACTTCCCAAACGATGCAAAGCAATAAGGAATAAATGGGTTCTCAAATTTAATCTTAAAGTTAATGGAACTATCAAGAGGTATAAAGCATGTCTCGTGGCTAAAGTTTACACTCAACAGAGGGGAATTGCTTATGAAGAAATATTTTCTCTTATTGTTAAGTTCATATCAATACACTTAAATTTTGCTATAATGACTAGTTTGGATTTGGAATTATGTTAAACAGATGTAAAAACTACATTTTTGAATAAAGAACAGAAGAAGAAATCTTTATAAAGTAACTAGTAAGCTTCATAGAGAAAGGCAAAGAAAATAAAGTTCGTAGGCTAAAGAGATTAATTTTTGGTCTCTAGCAATCTTTTAAACAGTAGTACATAAGGTTTCATTTAACTATCATTTTGTACGATTTTATAATGATTGATCAAGACCACTATGTCTATATAAAGAAATACAATGAGAAATTTGTAATAATATCACATTAAATAGATGATATTTTATTAAAAGCAATGATAATGAGTGTTAAGGAATGGTTTTCTTATAATTTTAAGATGAAGGACATGAGTAAAGCTTCATATATTCTTCGAATTAAAATAGAAAGATATCTATTCAAGAAATTGTTAGTTCTTTCACAAAAGTAATATAATAAGAAAATTTTATACGTTTTCCAATGTAAAATTGTAAGCATGTAGATACTCCAATTGCTAAATAAGACATGCTCAATAAAGAACTGTGTCCTAAGAATCCACAAGAAAAAAGAATATGGGAAAAATGTATCCTATTCAATGGTTATTAGGAACTTAATGTATGTTATATTATGTACATGACTAGATATCTACTTTGTCGTTAAAATGATAATAAGTAGGCATCAATCAAATCTTTAAAGACTTCATTAACAAGTCGTTAAGAGATATTTTTAAGGAGTCATGAACTATTCATTTTACCAAGGATGTGATTTGAAATTGAGGGATTACACATATGCTGATTAGGTAGGAGACTTAGGTGAGAGAAAGTTTACTTTTGGATTTGTCTTCTTACTAGCAAAAGTGTGTAGCTTCTCTACCATAGAAGCTGAGTTCTTCACATTTGCAATTGCTATACAAGAAGTAGTTCTAGCTCAAAACATTTTTGAATCATCTGGAGATTATTGATGATTCATCGAATCCTGTTTTGGAGAATTATGATAATTAAACTACAATTTCATTTAGAAAAGACCCCATATATCATGCTAGAACAAAACACATAAATATCAAATAAAACTTTGTGAGAGATTTTGGTTGCACAAAAGGAAATGATTATGCAATATGTATCTGCACATGATACGATTGGGGATCCTTTCACTAAAGTAGTATTTAGATATGTGTTTTAGATGCACATGAGATCTTTAGGTTTACGAAAATATTGATGTACCAATAAACTAATATGTAACGATTTCCTATATAATAAATGCCATATTTTTTCATCATCTGTTGTATGGTTTAAATATTTGAATATATATATACACAAACATATGAGTGCATAAATGCATTCGGGTAAAGGTATATCAAATAGAATAAATTGACCTTCTCACACGAGTAATCACCTTTTATGACTTTGTTATGCTTAAAAATGAGACTATTTAAAGTTAAATAGATATTGATATGCCTAAGTGGGAGCTTAATCTTGAAATTTGATCGCTTTGATAAATGTTCAAGATAAGGCCATAAATAAATATTAATGATGAACTAAAGTGCACACCACAATTCGCTTAATATGTCTTTAGATGTCAGCTAGAGTCCTATTTATAAAGAATATAAGTAGAGATAGTGGACTCAAATCAAATATTGAGGGGACGCTTAGTTTAAATAGGGTAATGATTACCATTGTCATTGATAGTAGTTGATTTGTTAAAAATATTAATAATAAAAATTTGTTAAAATTTTGAGAAACAAAAATTTTATAAATTTTTGTTTTACATCAAATTTTAATATATTTTAATTAATTATATTTAATTGCTAAAAAAGAGAAAATTATAATTAATTAATTAATTATATTATAATTAACTAATTAATTATATTGTAATTAATTAATTTATATTTTCAATAATTAATTGTAATTAATTAAATAATTAATTATATTTAATTGTTAAATTTTTTTTAAAAAAAAGTTTTGACACCTCACGACTTTTTTAAAATCTTTTTAACAATCAAGAAGTGTCACGCCTGTGACACTATTCTCACAGGCGTGACAACCACTGTCACTCCCGTGACACTTGTCCCTTACTTAGAAATAATTTTCATTCCTTTGATATTTGAAGGATATGGAGTAATTCTTGAAAGTAAGATATAAAAATATTGTTCCTATAATAGTAATATATAACCAATCACCTGTTTTTCATTTCTTACCTATTGATATATGCCTAAATTCATTAACCTAGCACCCTGAGTATGTTTGGACTATCGCCTACATGGTATTGTATTTTTAAAAATAGAAGGCATATACTCCATTAGGAAAGGAAAGTGAATACCATAGCACGCATTTCATACTTACTACGTGTGCAAAATCGACGTATAAGGGTAATGGGAAGATTTGACCTCTACTTCTTTATAGTGCGAGACCCATGAGATTAAGTACACCTTAATTTTATTTATGATCTTTACACATTAAATTATTTTAGAAAATTTAATTTAAATGTTGCTATCTTGAAATGCTACCAGTGACTATGGATGATTTGGCCTAGTTGTATACCTGGAAAAGCATTTGAACTAAGACATGAAGGAATATATAGGAGATGGCAAAATCACCAGTATGTCATATTCAGTTGTATTTACCGGTTGACCAATTATTATTTCATTTGTTAAAGTATCAATCTATATATGTAAACAGGGATCTGAAAAGAATGAATATGACAAAAGTTAACATACTTGCTTTACTTTGCCCTTTTATATTATATAATATATATACCTAATAATTGTACAGTGTTGAGTGGTAAGCTCTCCATATCACGACATATGCACGTCGTATGTAGTGCTTACATGTACGAAAGTTGCAATATAAAGAAGTGCCCGTGCTCTAGTCATAATGTTTGGTTTACTACCCATTATGTGCGAGAAAGAGATTTTGAAATTAAACTATCATAAGGACCACTTTCTCCCTTCCCCAACTTGCCTCAAGAGATGACACGTTCCAGGAGTGGATATCTACCTTTTATCCAAAGACGAGAGGCTATCTATGATGACGATTTTTACTTTTCCTTTTTGCTTGCTCCAGTAAAAATGGAACCTCAGTAGAAAAAGCAGAAACTGCCGCTTTTTTAATTTCGTTTTGTGTAGGGCTATATAAACAGAGAACAAACCCACCACCCGCGTTACCCACATGCCACATGCCACATACCCCAACCCCACCACGTGAGGTGCAATGTATTCATGCGATGACGCGTGCTTAATGCATTGAAGGATTGGCTGGGCCCGTACCTCTGCTATTTTTGGCTTCATTTTCTACTATTTTTTGCGAGTACAGTACCCTTTCGTTGGACTTTTAAGGTCAATGTAGGTAAGTGCTCTATATTCAACGAGACCTTTCCTGAGGGCTTGGCTCATCAGAATTTCATGAAGTTTGAAATTTCTATACCCTATTCCCTATGGCTAACATACGGCATCTCTACTTCTACCTAGATGCCTGCCAGCATACACTTGGCATCAACCCAGATGTGGTCGTAATGAACCTGTTCAAGGTCCTACTTGTGCATGTCCCAAAGCTAAGCTATCACGGACATTGTTCAAGGTCCTAAATGAATTAATTAAATGTTTTTATCGGGAAGAAAATACATATTTTAATAAAAAGCAAATAAGACTTCATGAATCGCAATGATACATACAGCCAAACTAACCAAGAAATAAAAAAATTAACGAGACAAGGAGTAAAAAGAGAGGCTCATCATTTTCTTCTCATACACACAAAACAAACAAATACAAAACTAGGAAGATCATTTTGTTGTTTAGTTGGTTGGGCTGCTGCGGAAAGATCCCAAAGCTTTTATGGCTGCTGCTCTCAATATGTATTGGTGGTATGCAGCTGCTGCCAGCGCTCCAATAAATGGTCCAACCCAAAAAATCCACTGGCCATATCAAAGTACACCAATTTTTAATATCCAAATAGAGAAAATATCACAACTATTTACTTAAACAAATGTTTTAGGTGTGACGAGAGTGAAGACACATACATGGTCATCCCAGATTTTGTCTTTGTTGTAAATGACAGCAGCACCAAAGCTCCTAGCAGGGTTGATTCCAGTACCGGTGATAGGAATTGTGGCCAAATGCACCATGAATACAGCAAACCCAATAGGAAGTGGAGCCAAAACCTACAAACATAAAGAACAATATCAATATCAATATCCAACACCACCATACAAACTCATGCAACAGCATTAAGCTTTCATCTTTATACACAAAACAAGCGTATAAGTTTGTAGGATACATACGGGGACGTGAGAATCACGAGCGCTTCTCTTTGGGTCAGTGGCGGAGAATACGGTGTAGACCAGCACAAAAGTGCCAATTATCTCGGCTCCTAAAGCTGTACCCTTGCTGTAACCAGAACTTACAGAGTTTGCACCACCTCCAAGAGAGTTGTAGTGATGCTTCATGAAGGCCTTCACCAAGCCAACACCGCAGATAGCACCCAAACACTGAGCAGCCATGTAAAAGACAGCTCTAATCAGAGATACTTTCCTAGCCAAGAACAGGCCAAATGTCACAGCAGGGTTAATATGACCACCTACACACCAAAACAACCAAAAAACCATCATATACACACTTAAATCTAAACGGGAAAAGGATTATCTTTACTTCAACAATGTCAATCTACAAAAAAATAAGTTCGAAACTAGCTGCGCCTGTCAGCTAAAGAAAACTTTGTTCAATAATAGGTATGATTTATATATAGAAAAGAACCATTACTCCTTAACAAATAACAGAACTTAACAAAAGGGTATGTCCAAGAACTGTTGAACCTTGACAATGCTAGCACTTGCTTCTTACCGGATATACCAGCAGTGCAATAAACAAGAATAAAGATCATGCCACCAAAAGCCCATGCAATACCCAGCAAGCCAACACCATCACAGGGACCAGATTGCTTCTTGTGGCCGATCACTGTTGCTACTGCAACGTAAAGGAACAGGAGAGTAGCTATGAACTCAGCTATCAAAGCTCTGTAAAAAGACCAGAGCTTGAGCTCAGTCATGTCGAGAAGTGGTGCTGGTGGTGGATCAACGTAGTCCTTGCCATGGTGGGTTTGTCCCTCTTCACTCACTTCCTTGGACATTTTCAGATACAAAAGCCTGTTAACGATATAAAGATACGATCTTGAAACTCTCCGAGTCTCTTCGAACTAGCGTAAGCTGGTTGATGTATGGAACAGAGCAAAGGTTGAGCCTTTTAAAGAAAGGAGAGTAGGGTAGTGAAAAGCAACAATCTTTGGATAAGCCAAGGGTAAAGTGGGAACAAAAGAAGACAAGAAACTATGGGTTGGAAGTTGGAACCAGAAGAGACTAGCGAGAGAAAGGTATAATTTAGACAGAGAAAGTGGACAGTGGGACCATAGTGTACAGATAGACCATGTGATGGCTAATCATATTGGTCCTGGGTGGTGTGGAGACCGGTCAGGAGAGGTTTTCGTATATACGTTGATGGGCAGAACTCAAGCGTCAGCCTGGCACATCCAACCCCAAAAGCCACGCCTGTGCCAACGGTCATTTCTTGTCTTTTTGTCTCTCTCTCTTCTTCTTCTTCTTCATTGGGTTCTTTAACGTTACTTAGCTTTTTGTGTGATATAACCAGACAGTGAGATCAAGTTTAATCTTCTTATCATCACTAAGATTAACATAAATCAAAGCCCTATGTTAGAGAAGAAAATTTACAATTGAATTACAAATTTGTGATTTTTGTTCATACCATTTAAGTTGAAACACTAAAGATTCTCAGTTTTGGAATGACAGCAGCTACAAGCTGCAAAAATGAAACTAACGATGCCAACATGCATAGTTATTAAAACATCAATAATTCCCTCAATCCTCATACAATTATAACCTAAATGAAACACAAATGATGCAAGCACCTTAATTATGTGGACGGCCATCGATTTTCAAATTT
Organism: Erythroxylum guanchezii; assembly: GCA_025629825.1. Lineage (NCBI taxonomy): Eukaryota > Viridiplantae > Streptophyta > Magnoliopsida > Malpighiales > Erythroxylaceae > Erythroxylum > Erythroxylum guanchezii. The sequence continues at coordinate 40,334,015 of JAOTAX010000198.1, read as the reverse complement.
TAACAAACTGATCACCATAAATAATTTAACATGCGCTTCTTTTTCAAGGTTGGAAAGTTGAGATTTCTTTAGTTGGTAGAATCTTCATCAAGCCTGTCTTGTGCTCTGGCCATGTAACCGAGTGCCCTTGTCCCGTTCCCCATAACAAACGGTCGGACTTGTCACTTTCACTTTTAATTATTGGTTTTGTGATCAGCCTTTAGTTCATTTAATTCATAAATTGCGTACTCCAGGTAGAATTTTACATAACAATCGTATTACAATAAGGACATCAAGTTATAGTAAGAACGTGTTGGATCATAAGAAAGATTACATAGCTTTTAGAGTCCAAATCCTTACAAATGATGATTTATAAGCATTATATGACAGCTCATTTACCCCATTAGGTGAAGCTTTACATAAACTCAATATGTATGTAGTAGTAGCTCCTTTAAGTATGCAATGAACTTAAATGTTCTCTATTAAGATAGGTATAAGATAAGAGATGTACTCAATTTTCAATGTTTCATAGATAAAAGGATGATGAGCGTTGAAATGCTCAAAAATGTCATAATTAGCAAAAATTGAAAATGAATTTAATGTCCACGACCTTGATTTTATTGAAAATTTACAAATTATTGCATACTCAGACAAAAGTTTATTATAATGCATGCAGATTCTACCGTCTCTTAAAAATTATACTAAAAACTCTAGTACTTTAGCATGAAGCTCTTTTAAGGGGCTTAGGACATTCTATCATTCTGTGAGTTGGGATGTGTAGCCATGTTTAGTTATGATACGACAACGGCATGCAAATCATGTTAGAACTTTAGCAAGGGCGGAAATGTGGGGTCCACTTTGGACAGAACAATTACCGGATACCAGCTGTTCAACTGGGCATATTTCCAGGTGGGCCCCACTTCCTACCCATCCATTGGGCCCACTTCGCACTCCATCCTCTCATCCGTCCATGTCATCATCTCTCCATTAACTAACGTTAATCATTATTCCTTTTTTAATTTCCTGTATGATCATAAATTGTTATGGACCATAGACACCAATCTATTATCCTATCACGACCAGACACGTGTTAAAAAGCAGTTGTGGATGCTTCCGGAGACTTCCTGTGTAGCCGTTGTGACTCGGAGGAGAAGTTATGGCATTGGATTTGAAAGAAGAGGATATGTCTAAATAACGGTCACGTTATTTATTTACTTATTTTTGTATACCTCTTACCGACCCTTTCCTTTCCTGAAAACGACTTGTCAATTATCACAGAGTAGAGCTTCCTTTCACTATGATATGGTTCAATATGAAGACACGAAGCTTGAGGAAGGTGAAGCCCAGGCTAAAAGGGCAGTTCTTGGATATTTGACACTTGCATGTCATCTTCTTAGTAAACCTCCTCCCATGTCCGAAACCATAGAGGTGAATTCAGTTGGTGTGGCGTCAGGGAGGAGATTAATTGCAGCTTGTTATGGATAGGCTTGGTTTTAGGTTAAGTCTCGAGATTCAATGGAATTCGAGGCTTACAGTCTAAATTCAAATCTAATCAAATTTGAATGGTTCAAATTTTGATTAAATTTGAACAAAATTTAATTAATTTTTATTAATTTAAATTTTAAAATAATATTATTTTATTTGACTTTTTAAATTTTGAATCATGTAGAGTAAAACAATTTAAGTTCAAATCTATAAGAAGTCCAACATTGAAAAAAAAAGAACTTATTTTAAAATTTAGTCAATTTAGTTCGCGCACATTAATTGCAAGCCGAATTGAGCAAAAATTGTCAACCTTAGTTGTAAAGTTGTATGTAATGAGAATTCTAAAAGCAGACTATCCATTTGGGATTTTGTTTTTTTGTACAACATTTATGATTTGAAAGATAGGAGAGGGGGTATCAATTAGTAAGCTATACTCTTAAATTAATTAAGACAATTGTCTCAAAATATACATAAAATAACTTAAAGTTGATGTAACATTCAGGGGATTGCCTGTAAAATCAAAAATTCTCTTAACTTAAATTGATAATTTAACATTGTACTTATAATTAGAGTTAACTTTATAAAAAGTTAAATATTATAATATAATAAGAATAACATTTTTCAACGTAAACATCTTCTTATTTTATAATTAAATAATAAAATTAAAAAAATCAATTAAGTGCACAACATTATATAAATCAATCGAATTAAATTTGAATATTGCATTTGTTGATGTTTTATGAATCAAATGCTACGTGACCACTTAATCTTACTCAGAGCTAACATCATTCGAAGTTGGCCATAAGTTGGCCATAATTGTGAAGTTCATAAGTAAAATAATATCGCTTTATTTGATTGCTTATCTTCTTTCTATAAAACAATTTCATCTTCGATTTGGGGAAAGCAGTCATAATTCTGTGATTAAGGTTTTAGCATAATCCAATTAGAATTAATTTTTGCATGTTTTGATTTTTCATATGAGATAAAAGGCGGTGTAAACAATTAAGACACATAAGCAAAGTATTAATGTACAAGCCTGAACAAGAAGTTTGATTTTGTTATGTTGCTACAAGTATAACGTGAAAGCAATTGTTATAGCATTTAAGGAGATTGGCTAACTCAAGAAGGAGATTCCTTCGATGTATGCAATGAAGGGTAATAATTTTTTTTCTATTCAAAATATCCAAAGTATGCTCTATTTTATAATAATTCGTACCATCTGTAGCCTTTCCTAGAAATTTATGTGGAAAATGTATAAGTTAATCATTTGTGTGTGTATGTTATTAACTAGATTCAAATTTAATAAATCTTTTTCAAATGCTTTGTTAAGGGAGTTGAATTGTATTGAAAAATATAGAGAATTTAAGTACCACTCCATTGAATAAAAAATTACCAAAGTTTATTTGAAGACATATAAGTAGATGGGTATGATTTTTTCCAATAAGTGGATCCCCCCAAATCTGATTACACTTTAATAAATACTTTTGAAGTATTAAAGAGCCATACAAGGGTACCAACTACAATGAAGGCAATGATGAAGATAAAGACTACTAAATATTAAAAATAAGAACTTGAAATTTGATTGACAAACATGTTTATATTGTTATTTTGTGCAAACTATTTTGATATGAAATGGATAATTTGGTAACTATATGCATTTGACAATCTATTCAATTTGATAAGAACAAACAAAGTTACTATTAGTGTTTATATTGTAATAGCCCGGGTTCCAAAACTTACTGAGGGTTAGAATCTAGACTATTGAGTCATATCATTTGAGAATTTTAGAATCTTAGACTATTGAGTCATATCATTTGAGAATTTATGAAGTGCATTTCATTCATATGCATAATATTCGCATACACACATGAATCATGATTTAGTAAACATTGCCAAGATTGTATGTGCACTCAATTGACATATTTTGGGGTATGAAAGGTTTGAGATGATTATGATGTGAATTGTGTATTGCTTATATCTTGAATTTTTGTTAGGTGGATTATAATTAGTAAAATTGGAATTAATTGTTACAATTGGAAAATTGATGAATTAAAATGTACATTTAGTATAGGAAAAATGTCAAATTGACACATGAAAATTTAGGATGACTAAGCCTATGAAATAAGTTACAAATGGCAGTAGAATTGACTGACATTTGGCATAGGAAATTAAGTGACAAATGGCAACAGTGATTGTGTTGGGACCCGATCTCGGAACCGGATTCCAACCGGAAACAAACAAAAACGGATAGGGAGTCATAAGCGGAAGCAAATTGAAAACGAAGCAAACATACGGTTCGATCGAATCGAAACAAATTCCGACATTTTTCTTAAAAACAAACACTGAATTCTGACACCCGGGAAACGAATGCTTCGAACCCTCATTAGCGTTGGAAACCCTAAGACTAATCCAAGTCCGAAATCCGGTAAAAATTTTTTTCTCTCATTTCCTTTCTCTTTATTCGACCTTATATAAATCAAACAAAACCATACAATTTCCCTTTTTAGAAATTCATCCTCCTGCAAATCTCGATTCACATAATTCGTCTTAAACATGTAATATCTCAATATCATCTTTAACTAAACTTATTCTTATTCTTATTTTTTTCGTTTTCTTTTTCCAATAAACACTTATCCATATACTACCATACAAAAATCGGACAGCATAACGGCTGTATTTTCAAAATCTCAAAAATCTGCAAATCAAATTAAACTCACTTCTATAATTCTCAATCCATATTCCATACTCAGAATCAATCCCATTCATATTCATCTCAATTCAATATACAAATTCATAACTCAATCTGAATACAATCCAATAATATTCATCTACAATCACAATTCATATTCCATAATCATACAAAAACTCAAATCCATACATAAATTCTTAATTCATATCCATCATACTCAATTATATACACAATTTCGTAATTCACTTACATCACGAAGTAAATGCTTAGAAACATTAATGGCTTTCCAAGCCATATGCAAATCAAATACTAACATCCCAAATACATAAAACTCAAAACAAAGAAATCTAACAAAAGTCTTGACTTCCTTTCATCCGGTCTCCTGCTCGTTACCTGGAGAGGGGGGATGAAAGGAGGTGAGCTTGACAGCTCGTGGATAACACATTTATAAATCGAAAAATAAGCAAAATCATTTTTTTCAAAAACGTTTTCCATTTTATAAATATTTCACAGTAGAAACTTCATTCTCAAACTTTTCAAATCAAATATAAACAATTTCCAAACATGAATGCATCACACATATAAACAAATCAAGAACACATAAACACATCAAAATGGTTTAGCAAGTCCATAAACATGACGAACTACACAATTCCATAAAATGGACTTTGTGTAGTCGTAAACTTGAGGGAGTCCTGAAAGGAGCTCCGTGCCACTAGCGGGCAGGTGGGAGAAGCCTTGACTTGGTCAACGTGCACGTGACAATTTTTGGATGGACTATATCGAACCCACATAACATGTTTTCATGCTTGAAAAATCGGATTGCCCGAAGGCACATTTCGAAAACTCAATTTTCATGTCATGTCAACATCAAGCATAATGTGACACATACTTCACATAAATTCATGTAGCAATTCAAATGCAATCTCAATTCATCAATCAATCTTATAACAATCAAATTCATACTCAATTTCTCAATCAAGCACAAACAAGCACAAACAAGGAAATGCTAAAATCATAGAAATTTAAAATCATAATTTATCACTTCCATCATAAGTAATGAATTTCAGAACTTTTCTTAATTTCTAAAATCATGTAAAACTTGTAACATTTTCCAAACATTCGGAACAATAAAATTTCAATACTTTCTTTCTAAATTTCTCGATCAATTTCACAAATCATTTGAAAACAAGAAATTAAACCTTTGTAACAA
>JAOTAX010000198.1:40312115-40322750 GCA_025629825.1 Erythroxylum guanchezii | reverse complement strand
ACCCATACAAATCTACTCAAATCTCAAAGTCATCAAAACCAATCAATTCTTTTCTCATCAATTTCCTTAAAGCACAAAAACATCTATAACACAATACATATACAAAACACTCATTCAATTTCATTTAATATTTCTAAATTCCACTAAAAGATCGGGGTCCAACAATAGTTATGATATTGATTCATTAAAGGAAAAAGAGCTTGCTTTAGTCCTCCAATTTTGACCTTTAGTACATTTTAATTCGTTTAACTATTTTCATCAATTTGGCCTTAAACTTGCATATGAATATCAAACCAACTCAAATGTTATCACTTCATAGATTGTGTTGTTGGGACATTAGGATGAGATACTATCCCAATCACAATAGAATAATTACAAAACTTTTTGTGTTTTGTTTTCCTGAAAACTAAATCACTTTAATTTTATAAAATGATTGACAATAAATCATAATAAAATATAAATCTTAATTCATACCTTATTCTGAAGCTTGATTATATTCTTCTTATATCCTTCAAATCATTTCCAAAACTGACTTATCTCAACTATTGTAGCCTCACAAGTGTCTAGCCTTTAACGGTATCCATAGAACAGATTGAGAGAACATTATAACTCTTACAAAGAGGGTTAAGCAAGAAGTGTTAGCTTTATTAGAACTTAAGCCTATTTATAAAAAGTTTTTGATATTTTAATAATTTATTTGAAATTAAATTCTAATTTCAATTAAAATTTAATTAGAATAACAAATAATTCTAATTAAATACCAATTATATCCGAATAAGATTTAATATCTCATATCGATCCTTATTTTATATATATATATATATATATATATATAATTCATATATTTAAAAATATTGTCATCACACAACAATAACAATAACGTAGTAAGAACCTCTCTGAAACGTAGGATTTGAAGAAGTCCAATAATATGCAACGTTACTCTAAGTATTGGAGAGACTGTTTTCAAATGACCCATATGAAAAATATTTTCATCATATAAATTTTAATGTAATGTTCGACTCTTGACTAATAATAAATACAAATATTTTCCCGATTTTCCCTTTTTTTAAAGATGGTATCAAAGCACGATTGCCATCTTCATTTGTTTGATTTCTTTAAAATGGATAACGAGAATAATCGTTTAAAGAAATCTCTTTCTAAAACTTCAAATACCTAAAACAATAGTTATGATATTGATTTATTAAAGGAAAAAGAGCTTGCTTTAGTCCTCCAATTTTGACCTTAAGTACATTTTAATTCCTTTAACTATTTTCATCAAATTGGCCTTAAACTTGCATATAAATATCAAACCAACTCAAATGTTATCACTTCATAGATCGTGTTGTTGGGACATTGGCATGAGATACGATCCAAATCGCAGTAGAATAGTTACAAAACTTTTCGTATTATGTTTTCCCAAAAACTAAATCACTTTAATTCTATAAGATAATTGACAATAAGTCATAATAAAGAATGAATCTTAATTCGTACCTTATTATGAAGCTTGATGATATTCTTTTTGTATCCCTCAAATCATTTTCAAATCTGACTTATCTCAACAACTGTAGCCTCACAAGTGTCTAGCCTTTAACGGTATGCATAGAATAGATTGAGAGAACATTATAACTCTTACAAAGAGGGTTAAGGAAGAAGTGCTAGCTCTATTAGAACTTAAGCCTATTTATAAAAAGTTTTGTACATTTTAATAATTTATTTGAAATTAAATTCTAATTTCAATTAAAATTTATTTAGAATAACAAATAATTCTAATTAAATACCAATTATGTCTGAATAAGATTCAATATCTCATACCGATCTTTATTTATTAAATATATCTATTTATTCGTAAAGTTTCTCAAACTTTACAATCAAGTCTAACTTTATTAAAATATCTCTACTCTCTTCAACTCATTCTTCATGTGAGACCCATTAAGTTTCCAAATATATTGGCAATGATTATAAATTATAATTATAATTCATAATTATAATTATAATTATAATTAGATAAATTAAAACTCCTTTTAATTTATCTTTAATTAAACAATTTATAATCATAGATCAAGAATGACAACTAGGAACACATTATGACCACCCAAATATTGAGGAATGTCAAAGTAGTTTTAACTAACCTTTCTATACACTAATTTTTTGTATAATCCAATCTTTTCATTATACAATGTTTCAGTTAGACATAAAGTGTGAAATTAATTTCTACTCTACTTTGAGTCTAATCATATTAGTTTTCCACCATTAGCTATTGATTCAATTAATGACATTTGTAAACTATTTACAAAACGTCATTCTACCTTGGCCAAGATTTTTTTGAATCAATACTAATTGAGAATAACATAACATTATTCCTAATTACTTTAGGATGATGAATCATATCTTGATCACCCAACTATCTTTATATAGTTCATGCTACATCTTATAAGTATCAACTGAAATACATATAATTATAATAGATCATAAGTAGTATCAAAACATAGCAATTCCTATAAAAAATAACTTTGGAGACCTCAAGTAAAAGAATCACTTATACAATTATCACAATGAGAATTTCTATAGACATATAAGTAATATTTCAAATGGATTTCTCATATCGTGTTAGTTCAGTGAACTTGTTCTTTAATAAGCACCCATATATTTGTTAAGTATCCATTAGGGATGTCAATGGGCTGGTCCATTCCTGGCCCGATCTTATATTTTTTTTAAAAAATTAAAAAACGATGTCGTTTTTGACATTTTGGTCGAGCCAAAAGCCAGGCTGGGCTGGCCGGCCCGAGCTCGGCCTATTGTCCAGTCGGACCAAACAATTTTGGCCTTTGATAAAGCTAGACTAGGCCAAAATTGACGTTCCTAATCTCCATACATTAGCTTATGATATCGACTACTTCCTTCATAAGAAAAAACATAATGTATGCTAATCTTTTTACATTCTATTAATTTCCAGTCTTAATAAAATAATAACTAGGAACAAGTTAAAGATAATACCTGGTCGGGCCAAAATTGACATTCTTAATCTCCATATTTTAGCCTATGAGATTGACTATTTCCTTCATAAGGAAAAACATAATGTATGCTAGTCTTTTTACATTCTATTAATGTCCAATCTTAATAAAACAATAACTAGGAACAAGTTAAAATTCATACATAAATGCGATACGAATCTTATAATTATAATCTCATTATAATTTCATTTGCAATGTATAACTATCCTATGGACTTTATCATATACATCTAAACATATACAAGATAAAGAATATTTTTAAATAATTGTCATTGAACTACAACCAAACTAATTGGCTATAGGGCATAAACCAATAGTTTGCCACTTACGTTAAGCAATCGTTTAAGTATCTTATATTATATCAATATATGACAATTATGCTACTATTGGGACAATGACTAAATGAGAGAAATTTACAAGATTTTATATAGTAGCACTTGTTTAAATCTTGCAACATTCATCTTAATTATCATCATAATTAAGAAATTTTGCTTAAATACATCTTTGGATCTTTAATGGATGGTAAACCGCAAGTGCACGGTTATCGAAGTGAGTAATAAATCGGTAAGAATCGAGTCGTGTCCATAGGGATTACGACAAAATTCAAATCTACACTAGCTAATGGTGTTTGAAATCGAGGTTGGTGAAATTTTTAGAAATTGAAAGGAATGTAAAGAATTATTAAAAACTCAAATGAATTTCTAAGCAACCACCCAATTCAATGCAACCAAACTAACTATGAATGTGACATATCTATGCAATAACTAATTAAGGAAAGAGTGCAGCAATTGACTAATTAAAAGTATTAACTTCAATGGGAAATGACTTTCTCTTAGGGAATGATATTTTTGCCAAACTTAATATTGAATTAGCTATCCTCCACAAATGAAAAATCCTAACCTTGTATGTGAATTTTAAGAGTAATTAATCCCCTTCTCCCAAAGTTGAATTAATCTATCCACTCTAAACAACATTTAGTAATCCCTTACTTAAGTTCTTCTTATAGTTTCTTAAGTTCCAAACCCAAACCTTTTATTTTCACCTCCTAAGTTTCTTGGATCTCCCAACTCACAAGAAAATCCTAGCTGAAATTCCTTCAATCTTTTAGCAAAGCCCCCTTTTTCCAAAGGTGAATTTATACCAACCAAACTTCCAATGATCCAAAGGAAGAAAAAATAAACCCAAGAAAAATCAACAAGCATATGAATATTCAGTGATGAATTCCAGCAATGTTCAATGTTAAAGCATCACCAAAACATCAAATTCCTAAGAGAAATTAAGGTTCTAGCCACAAATCATCATGCCAAGCAATCCAAAAGCATAAATCCTAGACAAATTCATGAAGGAATCAAATTGAAATAAAGAACATGGCTCCAAACTGTTGCAGAACAACTTGCTCTCCAATCTCCTTTACGTGGTTGCGTTGTTATCGTCTGATGGCTTTGTTGTCTTGCGGTGGAGTGGAGATTGCGTTGCCTTTCAGTGAGTGGAGGCTGCGTTTCCGTGAGTGGAGTGGAGGCTGTGTCCGTGAGTGGAGGATGCATCTATTGTTTCTGGTGGAGGCTGCATCAGTCTTCGTTTCTTTTCTTTTCAAAACACGTTAAACCCTCCTCATTTTTCCCCCTTGTTGCACATCGTTTTTCTCTTTTCTTAAAAACCAAAACCGAACCCTCTTTTCTTTTCCTGGCTGCGTTGCGTGTCTTCTTTAATTGAGCCACTTTTGACTTCTTTTCTCCAAAACAACTCCTAACATCCAAATATAATATAAAAACAGTAATTTAGCAAATATCTACCCCAATGCACTACACAATTGACCCAAATTAATGCATCAAATAATAGCCTATCAGTATCTCTATCAATGGGATCCTAACTTCTTTTACATGTCCGATGGCTCTAATGTTACACAATACATTACTATCTTGAATAATGCAAAGAATTATATCAAATTTGCTTAAGAACTTATTGATCCAATTAATCATTTCCACCAAATGAAAAATGTATTGTGACTTAACTAGCAACCATTGCTACATTGGAACCTTTCCAATATTATAATGATATTGTTCTAAGTAAAATAAACTTTAATTAGGATTTACTTTTAAAGTAAATATCCTTATCTCCTTGAACTCAAATATCAAACTCACACATAGAATAATTGATATTTTTAATACTTTACATGTATTTGATATCTCAAATCCTAAACATCTTTAGTGCATTATCCATATACTTGGAGTTAGAATAGGTATTATTACTTTTCATAACCAACAAGAGTTATTCTTGGACAATTATATTTTCAACAATTAAAAATTAGAATTATTGTTCTCTATGAGCAATATGTCTTCACATACTCTCGTTGAAGAAGACAAATATATTCCCACTAACTTTCTTATAGATATGATAAATTTACAATTATATCAAAAACAAACTATTTGAATTCATGAAGAAAGTGAATCTTTCAATGTCTTGTAACCTTTCAACTATACATTAAATGTATTAACAAAAGCACTAGTTCCAATTGGATGTACTATCATGAGATTTGAGCTTTTTAAATTTCAACTTACTCCCATTACTTATCTTGAGAACCATTCTCCTATAAGTATATATTGAATCAAACAATTTGTCCAACGGATGTGTAAATTAAGTCTAGTAAAATCTAATATCCAATCATCTTCCAAAAATATATAATTTAGATAATCCTTCTTAAATTAGGTCTAACTTCCTCATATGAACTCCTATTAATATGATTCAAGATTCTATAGAAAGTTTAAAAAGAGATGCAATATTTACATATTAATGTATAAGTGATGCTTATTTGTCTACTGTGATGGTATTTTTTGTATAAAGCTATGGTATTGCTTGTAAAGGAGTGGTGATATTTTTTTTATAGGATCATGGTATTGTTTGTACTCAAATGTGATATTTACATATTAAAGTAAATATGATACTTCTTTATTTACTTTGATTATATTTTTTATATAGAGGCATGGTATTATTTGCAAAGAGTGATCTCTTTGTATGGAATCATGATATTACTTATACTCAAATGTGTTATTAATATAATAAAGTAAATGTAGTACTTAATTATTTGCTATAATGATAATTTTTGTATAGAAGTATGATATTATTTATAAAGACGGGTGAAATTTTTTGTGTGGAATTATTGTATATTTGTACTCGTATGTAGTACTTATATATTAAAATAAATATGATACTTATTTATTACTATGATAGTATTTTTTTTATAAAGACATGGTATTATTTATAAGAAATGATAATATTATTTATATGTAGTGGTGGTATTTCTTCTAAACAGTCATATTATTTACAAATAATGAATTATGTATTGTATGTGTGAATCAATTACCCAAAAATAGAATATGGTTTCTCTTGTTTTAAGTCCTTTTATTTTCATAGTTGTATCTCTAAACTTCTTATTGATTTATCATTTTTTGTTACAATTCTTTTTGCTCTTTAGAAATGATAATTTTACTAAAATCAATTTGGCTTGTACAATATTTTTCTATAGCTATATCTTTTTCTAAAACTTCTTAAATCTACAAACATGATCAAAATCAATGCCCTTAATCCCCCGACTAGGTTGTTCCTATCAAAGACTATAAAGAATTCAATCATCTACATTATCAACATGTGTTGGAGCTTTTACAACTTTGAGTGCCTCCAATATTAAAAAAAAGAAAGGTGAGATGAGAGAATGCACAACACGTCTCATTAGCAGATGACATGTTGGTTCTAGAACATTTGTTTCTTGACAAAACTGTATAACCTAGGTATATACAATAAATTAAAGGCAATATCACCTCGCTTTGGTCAAATATTTTAGGCTTTTATCACCCTAGATAATGCTATGTAACTTCAACCAAAATATTATTAATTATATACAAAACTAAATTAAATCTAACTTGTTTAATATTTGATTTAGTTATATTTTTATTACTCATAATAATTATATATAAGATAAAACTTAAAGATAAATTAATTTTTGTAAACAAATTAAATTAAATTGTTCATAATTCTTACTAGTAATTAATATTAAATTATTAAATAATATATACTGAGTTGATGATAAATCAGAAAGTTACTTTTTATGATTTTCATAAATTATTAAAACCCGAAGAAACTAAAACCAAAAGTTCAAATAAACAAAATTTTTATTGCACTTAAAAAACAGATATTTTTTATACCATTCTGGTGAAATTATTTGCATTAAGGCTCCAAAATAGTTCATGAGAATTTATAAACGTATTTATAGATGAAAGAAAGAGAGTATTTGGAAAGAAGGCAACCATTGACGCAAGAAGAAGAAGAAGGTTTATTTTATGTTTAGTTTGTTTGAAGTTGATAATTTCGAAGAAAAATAAAAAAAGAGTAAAGATTATAATAGCACAATTATATTCATATAAAAGGAAAATTATTTTATTACAATATAATTAAATTTTTTGTGGTAGTAAATAATTAGTCATGGTTGACCATGAATGATTGGCTACGTAATCGTTCTCTTCCTAAAAAATATTTAAAATAAAGAGGTATTGAAAATGAATAAAAGATTGGATTTTTGCAAAGTAATTAATAGTCTTAAAATGGGAAATATAAAATACATAGAAAAAATCGAGAATCATAATTACATATCCTTAAGTTTTGGTTTATTTCCGTAAGTCCATCAAATAAATAAGATTGGATGAAAATTTATATCCTATGTAAGATAGTTTATTCTTCGTACGTGTTTGACATATATTTAACTCTATTTTCTAGTAAAACAAATATCAATCTTCTTATTTCCTTATTTAGATTGCTTAATTAAAATAAATTAATGTGATTTTAATACCACTAGAAAATATAAAATCTCGAATAGATTAAAATTTTATTTCTTAATGACTCAAAGTTACCGTTATACTCCTAAGGAAAAAAAAAAACCATAATTTCATGATTCACAAATCTAAGGTTTAAGTTTAACCCTACACTACATTAGCTTATTTCATTCTTAGCCTTCACAGGCAGAAACTTGATGTTCTTGTGTTTTGCATAAACTTTGCTTCTTTGATGGTGTTTGATATAGGCAAAAGCTTGTCTGGATTTATACATCACAGTGGACCAAGTTCAAGTTCTGAGTTAAATGTACGTAGCAGCCATGGCAATGCCAATGAGAAAAATCATTTATTACAATTTCTTTCCGATCAAGTCCGAGGAAGAAGCTGCGGCGGTTCGTGGCATACCACACCAAGTGAGTCGTTGCGTGGTGGAAGCGTGTGATCCCAGCTACCACCTACCGCGTTTGGACCCGACAAATCCATGGCAGATCAGAAGGTTACTCTCGCAAACAGAAGTTACTGGTGGGAAGTTAGTGATCTCGCACAATGAGATGTTCAGGTATGTTTTTGACTTTTGGAGCTTGGACATGACGAACTACGTTGTCCAAGGTAATAACATGTTCCCTGTCACAATTATAGACTACACTGATGAGAACTTAATCAAGAGGCATCAGGGTGAGAATGTTTACGTGAAGAATGGACCTAGTGAAACGTATCATCTAGGGTTTAATGAGGTGATTCGTTCTAGGGTTCTGGCTCCTGGAGATGAAATTGGTTTGTTTTGGGATACGAAGTCTAACACTTTTGGTTTCAAGTTGCTTCGTCGCGGAAACACCATTATTAATTCGTCTATAGTTTAGAGCTAATATTTATTCTTTTTGTTAACTGTTGAGAGCTTTTTGAGCTTTCTTGTTAGTGTGCTGGGAACTTAAAGAGATATGAGCTTTTCAGGTTTTTTGTTCGTTTAACGTCTCCATTGCTATTGTGTTTACTTGTTTAGCATATTTCAAAGTGGTACTGCATTTATGATTTTCATCTTAACATTATGGTCTTTCAGTATTAATTACGAATGATTTTACAATCTCTGATAAATTGATAAGAAAAAGAAAAAAGGTCTCTTTGGTCTGATACAGATACTGGGAGCAAATTAGGATTTTTCATACTAAACGGGCAGTCAGGAACATGGGCACTGAAGGGAAATATCTTGTAGCAAATTAAGCAATAGAAACTGAGAATACATTTCGCGAGGACTCGGGATTTCAAGGAAATTGCTATATAGGGGTAGGATGTCACACCCCTGATTCAGGAAGACCCAGAAGACATCATTACACTTATTTGTAAGCTGTAATGATTTATCTTATTATTATCCATGGCATAGCTATTCACGAGTAACTAGAGAATGTTAATGAGGGGAGTGAAATAAACAACAAACATCATGTTTAACATACAAGGAGTGTTATTTTAACTCGTTACTTGTTATTAATTGCAACGTTCTCGTGTATGATAAATCGGTTGTGTGTGTGTAAAAAAATATATATATATAGTTAAGAAGAAAGCTCAACTAAAGTTACCTTTGGTTGGAAGTAAAGTTTTTAATGGAATGAAATGATTTACAATGAAATGAAATGTAAATAAATGTAATATTAAAAAATTATTGTTTGGAAAAAATAGAAGGGCTCATAATGTAATACAGTAAAATATTGTTTAAAAAAAATGAAATGAAATATAATATATGTATAATAATAATAAATAGAAATAATGAGATGTATTGTCATGCTACTTATTATTAAGGTTGATGGTATAATTAGTGTTATAAAAAATTATTGAGAATATGTTAAGTAATGCTGCTTGTTATTAAGGTTGATGGTATAATTGGTATTATAAAAAATTGTTGAGGATATGTTAAGTAATACATATTTATTATTTTATATTCTATCCTAAATCTTCTGAATTAGAGGTAACTGGCAGCCGGGTTTGCAACTCTGGCAATTATGGCAGCCGGGTCTGCAACTGGAAACGATCAAAATACAGAGTCTCTCTATATGGATTAATTTCCATAACATTCCGTTGGAGTACTGGACTACGCGAGGCCTCAGTCAAATCGCCAGTTTCATTGGGCTGATTTGGTATCTATACAAACTTTTATGCGTGCCCTCCGCATCTTTCATCTTGTTTCCGGCCTTCAGTTGAATTTGCGCAAAAGTCACTTTCTGTTATCCCGAGGAGCTGCTGCCATGGAATCCTCCATTTCTGAAGCAACCGGTATGAAGAAACAAAATCCCCCCCTCCTCTACCTTGGTCTCCCAGTTTCGACTAAGCGACTTAGCTTTGCCGATTGTCGTCCTCTTTTAGAGAGGATACAGAAGCGAGTCAAATCTTGGGTGAATAAGTCCCTCTCCTATGCTGGTAAGCTTCAACTCATTAAATCCATCCTCAATTCTTTGCATGTGTATTGGTGTTCCCACATCTTCCTATCTCAAGGCATTATCAAAGAGATTGAAAGGATCCTTCGAAACTTTTTATGGAGCCATTTGAATGGTACCCCGGGTGCAGCCAAGGTTAAATGGTCCGACATTTGTTATCCGAAGCAAGAAGGTGGTTTGAATCTCCTATCTATTAAAACTTCTAACCGCTCTTTGATTCTTAAAAGGCTTTGGTGGATTTTGGAGGATAAGAATACTTTGTGGATAAAGTGGTTGCATGTTTTCTTCCTTAAAGGAAACAACATTTGGGCTATCAAACCGAAAGGTACTTACTCCTTCTTTCTCAATCAGCTTTTGAAATTAAGGGATAGTATTCAAC
>JAOTAX010000198.1:40299452-40312015 GCA_025629825.1 Erythroxylum guanchezii | reverse complement strand
AGTTCGTGAGATTGTTTTGTCGAAGAATCTCCAGCTTACTTGTAGTTCCACGGTTTTCACAGCTTTACGCCTTTAAAACTCAGTTTGTTGCTGCTATAGTTTGCGGCACTCTTTTTGGTGCTGAAGTTTCTTTTAAATGTCCCAAGCTTGATGTAGCTACTGTTCTCTATTGCTTATCTTTGTTGTAGTCGTTTTGTTGTTGATTTGTAGGATAAGGTCTTTCCTTATCTTCAAACTTTGTATATAACCCTTTTTTCATTAATTTCATTTCTTTTTTCAAAAAAAAACTTATTTTTACTTTTTAGAATATAATAGAATGTACCGTGAAACTCTTCCCTTTTATTCTATTTCATTATAAACTATCCTTTTAAATAATAAAATAATATTATATTAAATTTCTTTTTATTACTAACCGTCCTGCCAAAACAGCCTAACCGTCTGGTTGAGAATAAGTTCTATATAATCATCGTCACCCTCAAGTTTCTGATTAGGACCGACTATCATTGATAATAAGATATCCTCCCCCATAGCTTCATGCATGTCTATAGAACATGATCAAACATCTTTTCATGGATAGTTCAAAGGATACACTCCATATCTATCACAGACTCCGAGCACATAATATGGTGCTTTTACCATGTGGAGCATCCATGTAGTAAAAGCACCATATTATGTACTCAAGCACCATATTTATGTACTCTGAGTCTGTGATAGACATGGAGTATATCCTTTGTACTATCCATGAAAAGATGTTTGATCAGTAAAAGCACCATATTATGTACTGAGTCTGTGATAGACATGGAGTATATCTTTTGTACTACTCATGAAAAGATGTTTGATCAGTAAAAGCACCATATTATGTACTCTGAGTCTGTGATAGATATGGAGTATATCCTTTGTACTATCCACGAAAAGATGTTTGATCATGTTCTTATAGACTGTACGTTGGACAAGGCCAACTTTGTTGCGCATGACGTGAAGAGGGACACTTGCTTGACACTTTCCGTATGAAGTTATTAAGTGAATTGGCTTTTACTGCTTGAGTAAACACTGGCTTATCCTCCTTGTTCGCTACGACTATAAAAATCATCCAGTTGCTGCTTTAATTGTTGAATGGAGGGGCTTCCAATATTTCTCTTGTTGCTTGCTTATATCGTTGTTTTAATTTTTTTTTTTTCTTAAACTCGCCTAGCAAAATGGAAAATAGTTTTACTTGGTGATAAATTTGTCAGGATCTATTCTCTTAGTTCTAGTTTTCTTTCTTTTACCATATGCTTGTTTATTGTTGCTTGAAGACTCATTGAACCGTAGTATTCCACTGAAAAATGTAGCTTGGAGCTTTGAACTTTGCTTGGGTTTCAGGAATAATAGTTGTACTTTTATTGGGGTCTTCTACATGCTTCACCATATGGGTTATGTTCGTAGTCATCATAAATATCTTCAATACATAGAAGTACATCTATGTCGTTCAGAGTAATACATGGGCTATTGCTATGCTGGTTTTAAATCCTGACGAGGTGTATATATATATACATAGAGCCTAAATTCTTTGCTGTGTGAATAACATGCTTCAATTCAACATCGCACGCAGTAAACAGTTTTTAAGAAAAGAAAAATGTGAATATTTTATACTTCTGCGTCAAAGTGTGGAACTTGTTTTATAGTGAAAGGAACGAAAACTGCGCCAAGCCAACAGGAATTAATCCAGGACATGCATGGAATCCTTGGAAAAAGAAAAATGCTCTGAATAGAACGTGGTTCCTCAAACCATTGTATTCAAGTCATCCGCTTCATGCTTGCTTTTGGCGTGAATTAGGGGGATCAAAGTCAGTATATTTGTTGCGAGTCTTTACTTATAGTGATCTCCATTGTCAGAAAATAAATATTCATATATCATCACCTCAGGTTAACATTTGACTGTATCTCTCTTGTTCATCAGTAAGAAGCTTTGCTTGTTCACAATTTGGACAGTCCTTGAATGGATGACTGGTGAATCCATCATCTGACCCTGGTTGCATTTATGGTTCTAGTTGAGGCTCCATTTGCCTCGAGAATTGAAACTGAAAAACAAAGATTAATGCATTAGTTGCCCCAGTTTGAAGCATGAAGATCATTAGAAGGTGTGTCAAAAAACCTGACCAACCTTTCAAGCTTTCTATATCCTCTCAAAAGAACGTCAAGGATGGACGAAGAATGAAACAATCCAGTGTATCTGGTAAACAACAAAGCACAAGAACAAGTACACGGTGTTAAAACTGTTGTATCTTATGATTCAGCAACCAGATATGGCACATTGGCAGTGCTGAGCACTTACCAAGTTATCTTGAGGGGCTTTCCTATAGAAACCTTGGATTGCAATAATAGCTAAGTTAGAAGTTACAACAATGAAAATACTCAAAGCATGCATTCCCATCCACTCAAACGCGTATGTCAAGCGCCTGTAGCCATATACATCTACCTGTAGCAGACACCAAGGTGAGAAGGTTTAGCAACTTAGCAAAAAAAAAAAAGGTAACATGATAAGAGACACAATTATGATGTTCAATGTAAGTTCGATCCAAAAAAGTTTACAAAGATTGTTTTATGTTTTAATGCAGCATGTCGAATGTTTATTTGATCTTCCACAAACAGAAAAATTTTAGCTTATTTAACATGGCCACTGAAGCTTTGCTGAATGCAGGGATAATATGGCATACTTTTCTGTCATTGCAATTTTCTAAAGGTTCATAGTAATTGGGGCTTTTTCAGGTTTTATGTTCTTTAATTTATTGCTTAGTGAGTTCAGATTACTTATTTGTAATAGCCTTCATATCCCCAGAACTGCACGCCTTTAGTAGGGGGTATTATATTCAAGCTTAGCACTCACCAAGAGATATAAGGCAGAAAATGTGATTCCTGCTGAAGCAGATGTAATCAGCATATAACTGATTGTGTAGAGAGATTTATTCACAGGAATGCCTAAAGAAGGAACAAAAGAATCAATGATTCAGCACCATCCCAAGTCTGACTGTAAATAAACGTAACCATCAATGCTTATAATTTATAAAGCCAACAACAAAGCATAACATCAGGTTCAAATATGCTCCACCAATGTCCTTTAATCTAACAATATATGCACATTCAATGCATAAACAGGCATACCTGAAAAGGCAGTCAGTAGGCCGAGTACAAATAACGAAACTGAGATCACGGACCAGTTTTCCATGCGTGCTTTGTGGTCCTGAAAAATTTTGAGCAATATCAAATGCATTCTCACCAATTAATGACTGAAACAAGTGATGCTTGGTGAACATATTAAAGTAACCCATAATCAGATCCAGAAGCTGTTAACAATTCATTAATAGAGACCTGTCTAAAATGTGATCCAACTATCATCCATCCTTATAGCTCCGCTGAAGTCATCTCCTTTGATTAATAGAAGATATAAAGAGGAGGGTAAAGAGCCTTGAGAAGTGAATCAGGTAGTACATGTCTAACCTGTATGTGAGCAAGAATGTGACCATATTGGAGCCCTATTATGCAGGTCACCGCAGCTGTCAAGGAGCTGTAGAAAACACATATCATACAATCATTTGAAACATGATTAACAACTTTGTGGAAGCTTCCTGATATCAAATGTGGCATGACAGGAAAGGTTAATGTTCTTTGAGAAACATACTGTCCAGTTACAGAAAGATTACTTTGCTTGTAGATAGAAAAACAAAAATCACGACAAGTGTACATTGATCACCTTAGCAGGCCTTCAGGGTCAAAAGGGGCATGACACCATGGAGGTGAATTGTCTGAAACTTGGTGACTAGAGGACATATTGCACTCCTGTTTAAAGAATATCTTTGTTAGGGATTGATCTGTTGCACTTTGATGAATACAATGAAAATTAAGTTTACCTTAAGGTTTCGGTAAACAGGCTTTGCATATAAGTGTCCAATTCCAATAGCATAGCGATCAATCATACCCGCTGCATTACAAGGGGGTCCAAGATCTCCTCTTACAGAACATTTCACCTATATCATGCAGGCACTGTCATGAACATCAAATTTCAAAACCAAATGTGGACACTTGACAATAACTTCAGTAGAAAGGGAAAGGAAACTAAAAACTCCTGGATCACAATAATCAATCTTCTGTCCAACGCATAAAAACTAAAAGTAGGGAAAAATTGGACGATGTGGCCACAACACAAAGTGCGGATTGATGAGTATGGAACTCACAAATGTATCCATTTTGGCCAATAATTGTCACACTAAAAATTTAGCAACTGAAGAAATTATACGGTGCAAAATAAACTTTCTTGCAGATTAAGATACAAAGTAGGAAGACACATTATGCAAATTCATATGAAAGATGTCTCGCAGCCCAAGATCAAAATTTTAAATGCTTCAAGACCAAAGTTACAAAGATTGTTTTGGACAACTAATTTAGGTAAAGAGAAACTACATTTGGTGTTCTCCAAATATGTATGTCAAACTTTTGTGCCTTCAATACTATGTTATACATCTATAATGAAAGAAAGTATAACGACAAAAGTTTAAATATAACTCTCAAAGAAGAATGCACCAAATGAAGTTGTGTGTTCTTCACCTTAAAAATATAGCTGGAATTTGCTGGAAGCATGTATGTTGGCGGGGATATCTCAAATTGCCAATCTGGCACATATAAACCATACAACAGGCTTAAGTATATTGCAGAAAGTGCAAGTGCAACACACCTGCAAAATAAAATTTTCTTTATCAATAAGTAGTCCAAGAATGTCATCGATCATATTTGTGAACAATCAACCATCATTTGATATTTTAGAGACCATAAAAGATGAAAATAATTAAAAAAATATCAGATATTAAAGAATTGGTTCTTCCCAAAAGCATTTAACCTGAGTGTACGAAACAACAATTCATAAATTTTTAGCAAACTTACAATGTAATGGTAATATGTAAAACTTACCACTGCCAATAATAGAAGATCCTCAGAAAACCTGTTTTGCTCTGTATTCGACTTGAAAGCCAAATTGCACATAAAGCTGCAATGATATACCCAATAGCTATTCTCTGGGAAGAAAGAAAACAAAGAAGAACCTCTTTGATTTAACAATGAAATTTTCATTTGGTGGCACTGAACAAGTTATAACGGTCTTTAAGTAAATTAAAAGATGGTACTTGAATCGATGTCTTTAAGGAAGATTGCACTACAGTTAGTGCTCTCCACATATGTATGTCAACTCTTAATTAGCTGGAAAAATATATTAAAGTTTAATTATCACTTGAGAAAATCCTATGTTTTAAGTTTCCTGACAATTGGCATTTTAACAGTTCTGAGTATAGCATCTTACTGGAAATATTGCACTACGTTTCCATTTAGTAGTGTGAACAACCGTATCTAATGCTTACAGAGTTGACACAAATTGTTTGCTGTTCAGAAAACTTTCTGCATGCAGTTAAAAAGGTCATTTTTGAAGCTACAATACCTGTAAAATGCCTAGCCAACGAATTCTTTCAATGTCAACACCATAGGTCAACAAGTTTATTCCATGAAAAAAGCCACCTGATATGAGGTACCGGTCATATACTTGGTTTGTAGCAAGAACATGGGTTAATATGAAGGCAGTAACATCAAAGCAAAATGTTATTTGCTGTCATCAACAAGAAAAACATTAAATAACAAAAGCACGGATTGACAAACAAAGAGACTAATCTCTTTAAATCTGTCAAAACGGCCTCAAATCCTTGATGACTTATTGTCAAAGCCTACATCAGAAATAAATTTTAAACTTTTAAATACAATAATTGGTTGCAGCAAGGTATCCAAGATCCTCTCAGTAAACCAACTACGGCTATAACTATGATTAGTAGTTAAGAGTATATAATAATCTAGTTATAAATAAGATCCTACTTATAAATCTTCATCCCATGTACCTTGAAGTAGCACGCCTAGGAGAAAAAGTTTTACCGCTCTAAGAACTGCCTTCGACGTGGAATCTACTCTGTTAGATACTTTCTGGAAAAAAAATCGTTCAAAAGCAACACGTTAAACTCAGTGCACTACCAAAGGAAATCACCAAACCAGCCAAATCAACATTACAACATCAAAACCACTGGATACAAGCTAAGTCTGTCGAATAGTACCTTGTAGACAAGCGCAAGAGAGACTCCAGCAACGAAGAGAAAGAAAGGCATCACCAAATCTGCCAAGTGAAGACCAGTCCAAGGAGAATGTGCAATTACTGGAAAAATTGAGCCACCATAATCGACCAGCATCATTAACTGAAACCAAAAAACAACATTAAACGATAAGATTTAGAAGCCGGAAAAGTAAAAGGTCACATGTTATACTTCATTCCATTTACTTTTCATCGTTCACTTCATAAAGTCTTTAGCTTGCCTTCAGCTTCCAACAAGAAACTCATAAAGGTACTAGAAAAAGCTTATACAATGTCGAGAAGTGGTTCGTGTACTTGAATTCGAAAGCGTCAATAGTTTTATCTTTTCAACCATTTTCTCACAGGCCAAGCAGTATCCCAGAAGTCAACTTAGTCCAATAAAACAACAGAACAATAATCCTTTTCGAAAAAGCACAAAACTTTCCATTAAAGAAACAAAAGAAGATTAGTAAAAGAGAGATACTTTTCAAGGAAAAGCAATATATAAACAGGTGAGAAAGGTAAAAGTAGATACACGGAGACGGATAGAGATAGGAAGATGAAGCTCACGGAAACACAGAGACCGCGAAAGACATCAAGAGAAGTAACACGTGAAGGATTCATATTGGGCGGAGGCTGTTCCTCATTGTCTAGTAGCGGTTGGTACTCTGCCATTTTATCGGCGGAGATAGCAGACAAGGTGAATAATTTGGCGAAGAAGGGGACGAAAGGGCATACACTACAAGACGCAGAATAATGCTATAGGTTCTATTATAACAAACGTATTAATAGGGACAAAATGAAGATTATTCAACAGGGAAAAGTTTCAAGGGAGAGCAAACCATGAAAAACGTTCGAATGAATAAGTCCGGACAAAATGAAGCTGATTGTACAGGGAAAAGTTTCAAGAGAGAGCAAAACATGAAAAAGGTTCGAGCTTTGACTACGTCGGGGAACAACTTAAAATATAGTATAATTCACGAATCAAGTACAAGACGTTTTGTTAGGCAAAGACAAAGGAGCCCCAGACCTTGACAATGGTTGGCGAGTAGAATGGCTATTAAGACAATTTTCACATAAATGCAATTTATTCATAATAAAATACACAAAACCTTACCGCCATGGCATTACTATGCGTTTATGCTATCACTTTGTTTGTGGTTGCGGGTAAAGCTAAAAAATGCGTGTTAAAGGAGAAGACAGCCTAATCTATACGACTTCTCCTCCTCGCACCACTCTCTCAGTATCTATTCTCACCACCTTAGAGCTGACAGAAAGAACAGAATGTCCCATGCTTAATTTGGTTGCTAAGTTACTTACCAAAAAAAAAATTTGGTTGCTAAGTTCAAATTATGGTTAGAACAAGAAATGAAACTGCACCCCTCAATTCAAATGTAGTGTTCATTTTATAATACCATAAAAAAGAACTCAAGAAACCAGAGACAGAGCGGCATTAGGTAGAGAAAGAGAGCTCACAAAGACGCAGATTCCACGAAAGACATCAAGAGATACCACCCTGGTTTTAGTCCTTCCTTTGATCTTTGTTCCTCCAAATTCTTCCTCATCGTTAACTAATAGCCCGTAACCTGCCATTGTCGATAACCAGAAGACACTAGCCGAAGCAACTTGACGGTTCTGCCAATACAACCCACCAGCACATAAGGCCTCTCCTCAGATGACCCTAGGAATCCTATACAATATATAACTACGATTCAGGGTAGATTATCAGATAAGTAGTACAGATTTTCTTCAAGTAGGCAAGTGGGGTAAGTGGTGGACGGTGAAAGAGGTTGAAGTTATAAAAGAGGTTGAAGTTATATTCTTTTGGCAGATTCTATTTGTACAAGAACGATCTTTTGTTTCTGGGCTTGGTTTATATATTAATATTACTGCTTTTGAGAAAATGATAACGTGAGAAAAGAAAAAGGCAACAACATCTTTGCAAGAAGAGGTTCAGATGAACTGTTCCATACGAAGATTACACAATCTTCTTTTAACCTGGCCAACTTTCATTCCATGACATGGCATAGAGATGCTCTCCGGTTTGGCCAAACTTTCCTTTACGAATAAGACAATATGAAGAGAGAGAGACGGAGATAAAGATAAATTACCACTCAAGTAATGGCATTTCTTTTACGCAAGCACGTTCCAATCGAGTGCAACATATTACGTGTAACTGTACGGTTCTCAAATAAATTTATAGCTTTGAGTAGTTACACTTGCACCGTCCAGAAATAGAAGTTTTGAGTTGGAGTCGGTTGGTTCAGATTATATCAACTCTTTGCTGCAATGGCCAAATGTGTAGTTAGAATACGCTGCTCCAAAAGTCATAGAAAAGAAACTCCACCATTACACCTTCTCTAAGAGTCCTATGCTAAACGTTACTATATAATATTTTTAAATTACAAATTATCAGAAGCGATGATAATGCAATTACCTTAAAATGTAGTAATTATCTGAATCATAACCGTAATCTTATAATTACAGTTTAAAATTTAAATATCAGTTTCACAAGTCATTCTTTAAATTCGGATCGTGATCCCTAGTAGTCTCTTCGCTTCACACTCAACACTAATGACAAGATTGGTTAGCTATAAGAGCATTGATTAGTCCACACCATGTACGGCAAATTATGGAGAGGAGCATTAAGAGAGTTCTTTGTTTCTTCAGTCTTTTTCTCTGATAGATGTTTAAGGTAATACATGCATCTTTACTCGGATACATTATAAGGCGTGGGTAATGCAAACCGAATCACATACTTAATTATGTTTAAACTCAATTAAACGTGTTTATTATTCATTAAATATTATATGTACTAATGAACCCTTGGCTTACTTGTACCTTCTCCACCATCTTATAAATCTTAAACGTATCTTTCGAAGCGTGATTTCGACGTCATGTGGTAACTTTTGTGACAAAAGGGTAGGCAGAGATTATTGTCATAGTTGGTGGAAGGGCATTGTCGCTTGTATATGGACTTAAATCATCACTACAAGAACTATTGCTCTAAACAACTAATTGCCGTTTGTAATTCTGCTCCACAAACGTCTATTGCCTGGCTCATCGCCTTCTTCACATAAATCCATTGGAACCCTCGTCAATTAACTTACCTAAATTTTGAATAACTTAAGCCACATTGTTCATAAGAATAACTTTATCTGCACTCACCCTTTAATCACTAGGTTTAGTAAAAGCGTAGTAAGATAATGAATCCATAAGGGAATAGCTCCTTATTTGTAGTAAACAACCATTTACCTACATTCAAATCTTGCAAGTATGTAGAGGTGCAAGATGATATTAGAGGACCAAATTGGCATATTTTTCTATAAAACTGGGAATAAAGAGTTAGTATTGTGTAATTTGTAATTACCGAACATGATTGAGAATCCAAGTAAAGGCCATTGCTTGATTTGGTTTTAGCCATGGATGGTAACATATGGTGTAATGCGAACTTAACTGTGCCATTGCCACATCCCAATTCCCCTATAAGAAAACATTAAGGGTGTGCTTGTTTAGTGGGTATGAGTAAAGAAGAATGAGTATGGAATGAAAAGTAGTGTTTAGTAAGTAACTATGAATACAGAGCTTATATTTTCATTTTTTGTTTTCGGCATTACTCCATTCCTCTCGTAATCCAAAGGAATGCGAGTCATTCCTTGATAAAATTGGCGTGCATTTCCGCCTCTTTTGCTTCGCTCTCCTCCTTTGTTTGGCTCTGACTACACGCACCTGCACCAGTAGTCTTTTTCATTTCACTCACTACATGCATAAATTTTCACCATCGAAGTATCAACTACCATAAACCAGTAAGAACATCCCTCACACTTCTGTTTCTGTTCCTGCTTCTGCGACACACTTCTGTTTCTAATTCTATACCCTTTTTGATCCAGGTAAATTATTAACTCCCTTTTCTACTACTAGATCGAGCTCTCCGATTTGGGGTTAAAGCACCACTTGGATAGGTATCGTTTCTTCTCTGATTTGCTTGTTGTAGTTGATCTTGAGGTGGGATTGTTTGGTGGGTATTGTAAAGGAAAGTATGGGAATTATATTGGGTTTTTTCTAGTTTCTGTTGATCAGATCCCTTAGCATTTATGACTTCGTGTTTATGTTCTTTGGTATTTTCTCCCAACCCAAACAGAATGCCTTTTCTTTAACTTCAATTTTTGTTCTTTAAGTAAAAAAATAGTTCTACACTGTCTGGACTTGGGAGTGAAACATGTTTTACGCTGTTGACTAAGAATTGAACGCATATTAGAACTTGTGCAAGGTCCTGCGTCTTTTTGTATATTAGTTACTTCATATTTTAATTAACAATTGTTCAGAGGATGTTGAAGTTTTGAAATGGTGTTTGGGTTCACTTGCCTATCTAGGTTGGGATATTCTCTTAAGATTTGAATATAATTTCTAGTAGAAGCTAATGCTTAGCATGTGGTTCTGCAATTTCTAATTAGCAATTTTAATACTCATTCTTTTCAGTTATTTTCAAATATCTACTACCATACACCTAATTGATGTAATATTTGTTTCTGTTAAAATTTTTTCATCTACTAGGTTGAGTTTGTGAAATGTGTTGCTTTGTTTCAATGACTTAGCCACCGGTTCTCAACCTACTCTAAGATTATAATCTTTTCACATCATTAAGTAGAAGTATTTCAAATGGATTATTGTTTGACTACCTTGTCTCTGTCCAAATTAACCATTGGTACATCCTATCCCTAACATTGATAGAATTGCAGTTCATGTACTCGGTTTTCTTTTTATTATCCAAAAACATTGCTAGAATGGTTCTCCATCATACCAACTAGTAATATGTCTCAGCATTGGTGTGCCCTCATGGAATGGTGCACCTTGGAATATAGGCTTGGATGTGTTTAATTAATATCTTCATAAACAGTGTTGTCTAGAAATATTCAAAGTTTATGATGCTGACTTAGATTAACCAGAACATTTATAGGGAGATGTCACTCTTCCAAGATGAGAACAAGTGGGAGTAGAAAAATGACACATCGGTTTCGATTTGAAAGCCATCAAAGTGACATAGGTTAAGCATTTAATGGTTTGCATGTAGGAAAGCTATCACACTGATATGCATTGGCATTAAAATATCATCTCCTTTTGTCAATTTAATATGTCATTAATGAGTATTCTTCCCAACCAGTGCTTGTGTCTACTGTTTAAAGAACTGGAAGATACTTGTGTCTATTGTTTAGTACCTGATGAAAGCCACATTTTGCATTTCACATTATAAAGATTGTCTATTTATTAGTTTCCTTTTAGCCACAATAAGAAGGTCGATGAATTTGTTGGTACTTCGTACTTAGGCGATCGTATTCATTTTTCTCGATATTCATTCATGCTTACATTATGCAATGCTTGATCTTTTTTTGGCTTCATAGCTAGATTGGTTGTGTTTAATACTGAGAAAGTTTTGAAAGATTCTAAATGCATCACTTGTTCTTGTTAGATGAGGATACTATTGCATTTGTCCAAAATTTGTCTTGTTGTTCAACTAATCTGAGATTTTGACTTCTATGGGTGTTCCTTTTGAGCTTTGTCATAGTATTTTATAAAACTTCATAAAGATTTATAGTATCCAATCCTTTATTTTTAATTGTAAAATAATAGCAGTTTTGACAATTATAGGGATACAATTGTATCCTACTCGCAGAAATGAGTACACACCACCTTTATTTTTAGAAGGAAGATATCGTCTTCACCTCCAAAAGGCTTAAGCAAACCAAGGTATCATGATTCTCCTCTGTTTTTAGATTTCTTGTCTCTACTTTCAGTTTTTATTTTTGTTTGGGATGTTTTCAGTTTGTCTTATCCTTGGAGTAAACGCCAATTTGCAATTTGTTGGGCAAGTAGGCAATTTGGAAAAGCATCAGTTTATTGAGAAAAGTGTTGACTGAATATTATTCCTTAAATCATTGTTTCCATGCTCAAGATATAATGATTTGTAGATTACTGGGGATCAAGGAAAATAATGATCAATGAAATCCTCAATCATTTTATGCTATATATTTAAGATGGGAACAATTGTGCATGTTTATTACGATTAAGTAGGTATTCTCATTCAAACAAAATTTTATGCACAATATAAATGTCTCTACATAAAGAAACATAATTTGTTTATACCATATGATTGAGCATGGAAGGAAAAGGATAGGTCAACTCAATGCGGTGTCTTTCAATTTTAAGTTGTGTTTTGTCTTTAGGCTGATGTTGTTTTATTGCTATTGGTGTTGTTCACTCTTATTTATCATGGAAATTTCCCATTTCATAGATGCAACCCATCCCTTCTTGGTTGTTGCCTTGTTGAATATAATGTTATTACACTATCAAATATGGTGTTACTACACTATCAAATATGGTGTTCTACCTTCGAGTGTTTTGGTGGGTAGCATATATAGCCAATATACTAAAA
>JAOTAX010000198.1:40261443-40281299 GCA_025629825.1 Erythroxylum guanchezii | reverse complement strand
TTCGTCTGTTTTTGTTTCGTCTCCTTTTTGTTTTCATCAAAATTATTCAATACGTAAAGTCGGTTTTGACTTAACAAATTCGAGTATAACCTACTTCATACCCCACCAATAGAAGTCCCGACGGAGACGCTGGAGGGTCTTTAACCCACCCTTATGTGCCATGTTGTGGATAGTTGAAAGAATGCTGGAGGTAAGTGTAAAGGTTGGTAAGAGGTACATTACGTTTAAAGAGAATCAGGTCATCCTGCATTATCCAATCCTACCCCAACTCCCCTTGTTCCACCCGCTTCTGTAGCTATAATAATTTTGGAGAGGTAGTTGTCTCTTAGTAAATGGCATTTAAGATGTCAACATGGGGAAAAGAGACTACCATGAGTGTTAGTGAGCCTTCATTACACCGCTATAGGGCATCGACAATTTTATTCAACTTATCTACCTTGTATTCCACTAGAAAATCAAATCCCATCAGTTTACTAATTCAATGTTGTTATGGGGACGTTGTAAGACATTGTTCCAACAGATATTTGAGGCTAAAATGATCAGTTTGGATAAGCAATTGCCTATCCTAAAGGTAAGGATGCCAATGTATCACTGCCTTAGCCAATCAGTTCAATTCCTACTTATATGTCGCCAACTTAAGGTGTCGTGCTATAATTTGACGATTGAAAAAGGTAATAAGGTGTCCTTATTGCTGCAACACAATACCAACCCCGCTGCCTGAAGCATCACATGTAACCATAAAGTCCTCTGCAAAATTTGGTAATGTCAATATCAAGGCGATGGAAAGGAAGGCCTTTAGTTTGGAGAAGGTGGCCTCAACTTAAGTACTCCATTAGAAAGCACCTTTTCATAAAAGGTTAGTGAGGGGTGTGGCCATTTGTTCGTAATCCTTAATGAATTTTCTGTAGTACCCCACTAAGCCAAAAATGCCCTTCAGTGCCTTGCCTAACTGAGGTGTAGGGCAATTTGTGATAGCCTAAACCTTTTTAGCAGCAACCTCCACGCTAACCCCATGGATAGTATGGTCTAGATATACGACCTGTGGCTTCCCAAAGAAACACTTAGACTTCTCTAGAAACAACATGTTAGTCCATAGGAGATTAAAGACTATCTAGGCATGATTAAGATGCTCAACCTATGTTTTGCTATAAACTAATATGTCATTAAGGAAAACCAAGATAAACTTGCCCCAATGGGGCCTAAAAACTTCATTCATTAAACTCTAAAAGGTTGAAGATGCATTGGTAAGGCCGAAAGGTATAACCAAAAACTCAAAATTTCCGCGATGGGTGTGAAAAGCGGTCATCTCCATATTAGATGGTGCCATCTAGATCTGGTGGTGGCCTGAATGTAAGCCCAACTTTGTAAAAAATTAACGCCTCATAAAGCTCATCCATTAGTGTAATCGAGAACTTGTCCTTAATCATACGGGCATTGAGCTCATGGTAATCCACACAGAAACACTATAAGCCATCATATTTTTTAACCAAAAAATTGGGGAAGAGAATAAGGACCTACTAGGCCTAACAAGTCCCTGTTGTAGCATCTGGGTACACTGTCTCTTAATCTCATCCTTTTGGAAGTATGGGTACTAATAAGGTCATACCACAACTGGTCCCATACCTAGAAAAAGAGTAATACAATGGTCGCACTCTCGAGAAGGAGGCAACTTAAAAGGCTCTAAGAAAAGATCTGCAAACTCGGCCAACAAATACTTCAATAGTACTATAAAGGAATTCTGCCTTTGCATCAAACTAATTTGAGGTTCAATCATTGAGAGTTGGCCTTGCCAAACACCTTCTTGATATGTAAGACAAATTCCATGATCAGAGAATTTAAGTTCCATAAAATTGGGCCTAGAGTGCACAACTATTTAACACCGAAAATCATGTCAAATCCTACCAATGGAATAGTATAGAAATCAACCCGAAAATTTTCATTTGTTACCTAAAACATTATTTACTTATAGATGCCCATACTTGATACGCAGTCCCCATTAGCCACATAGACCTAAAGCCCTGGCCTTTTTACACCTCGAACTCCAAGTTCAGGATCAGTCCCTAGCGCAAGAAATTAGGTGTGCTTCTTGAATCAATAACCACAAAAACAATGGTTCCAGAAATGTCCACTAACAACTACATGGTAAAAGAGTTATAGGAGCCACAAATGGCATGTAGAGAAATCTTATAATCCATTGGTATGTCTTCCTCGGGATCAGTTTCGTCATTGGGGGCCTCAATCCAAAACAATCGCTTACATTTGTGTCCCATTGCACATGATTCATCACAGTTATAGCACAGCCCCTTGGATTGCCTTTTAGCCATCTTTACTCTTGTCAACCTATTGACAAAAACTGCGAAAGACCCACCGTTGCTACTGCTCCTGGTTGATCTTGTCATGTCTCCCTCTCCTTTCACATTAGTGCTCCTGCTAGTTGAGATAACACTGTTAGTGGTTCTGGAAGTAGGACAACTTATGTTGGCTCTCGATGTCAGGATGCCTTAAGAAATCCTTTGTTTTCAGTCCAATGCTTGGGCTATGTTCACGGAGATACCAAGGTTCCCTAACTGTTGCACCTTGATTTCAATCCAAATTTTCTTGACTAATCCTGTTGTGAAAAGATCCATTTGCTAACGAGGATTAAAATTATAGGTTATTACCAATAAAGAATGAAACTGACATTGGTAAACCTCGACAAACCCTGTTTGTTTAAGGTTGGCGAGTTCTCCTAAAGGATTGTTACTTAAAGGTGGTCCAAATCTTGCATGGCAGCAAAAAGTTCTTCTAACATACTTGTCATGTAAACATTTGCTTAATAAAGGCCTCCAATTTGGTTGCCAAATCTTTCGTGTCACCCATAATGCTTATCACTATTACCAAGTTGATATGAACCTTAGCGTAGGACCTGGTCACGAGTTTAGACATGGAAGAGTCATTTTGTAACCTATAATGAAGTAGAAGAGAAGGGTAGACTCGCCCTATTCAGAGTCCCCATACAGACTAACAACTTTAAGACTCAAAAACTAAGCTTTATTCTATTGTAATAACCTTTATATATAGATCCACAAATCAAGAAATTAGAGATCCTAAATAATAGGATCTAAACTAATCGAAAGAACATAATCAAACTAGAAAAGAAAACACAATAAACTCTAATTAGGTAACTAGCAAAAATAGAACAAAATAGTAGGACATCAGAATTTACTGCCCCCTTATCTGATAATGGTGGCCCACAAATGCATCCATATCATACTACAAGTCTACTTCCAATTGTTGGATCCAACATAATCAAAAGAACCCTAATAGCCTAAACATTGTAGTTATAATTTGATAGTGTAGATGACTCTATCTAACTTATAAAAAAGCCACTCAGTAGTGGACTAGAGTTGATTCATTTGTCGAGCACAATTATAAGAAGTCTATTTTTCTATGAA
This sequence comes from Erythroxylum guanchezii, assembly GCA_025629825.1. NCBI lineage: Eukaryota > Viridiplantae > Streptophyta > Magnoliopsida > Malpighiales > Erythroxylaceae > Erythroxylum > Erythroxylum guanchezii. Next base: position 40,277,865 of record JAOTAX010000198.1, on the reverse strand, counting down.
TATTCTATCTAAACTTGAACTTTACAACAATCCTCCTCTAAAGATAACATTTTTTAAACAAATTCACTCACTTCTGAGCAAACTTCACATATAAGGAAATTAACATTCATAGTCATAATTAAAGAATGGAGCATAAACATGTTGACCAATAATTTTCATCATTATATCTCATATCAACTATTCTACTACACATATTATCACAAATGCGTCGTCATAGCCACTCAAATGCCCATTTACTCTCCCTATAAACTTGCTCCTCTTCTTCTGGTGTGAAGTCATTCTTGATTTTAAAAGTCTTATGGATCTCTTCCATAGTCTTCTCCTTGATCATGTCAGCCAAAATTTGGATGGTCAATTCCAGCAAGCTTTTGACATTCAAGTAGTTGGCAACTTGAAGACAAACGTTAAAGCTGATACTCCCAACATGTTAACAATGCAGAGAAAAATAGCACTCTATAAGAACACAAAGCATAGACCTTTCTATCATACCACCTAAATTATTCACCTACGTATACCTCATATTAACTAGTAACTAGAATTTCCAAAAAAGCAAATTATAGAAAACTTGTTATTTCCAAGTGATTACAAATAAGTAAAACAATAAAAACCAAAGAAAAAAAGGAATCCATTCTTTTTTAATTAAAATCAATCAAAACAAAGGGGAAAATTCACCATAAACATGAAAGATAAAGAGATTTTGAGAACCTACCAAAATAAGATCAAAGTGGGTATCGTGTTCAACTTCAACACATTCAGCATCCCATCTCTTGAGCTAGTTGTACAAGTCACTCTCCTTCTCGATAACGACATAAAATTACTTCATAATGTTCTCAAGAACTTTAACAAAGATTGCTCTGGTGATGTTTGTCAATATGATCATGCCATCCTTAATCATGTGTTGGATCATCTGCGACTGTAATGCCAACGTGTTTTGTAAATAAAAGACGGGTGGGGAAAATTAGAACGAATGGAATTTTCTGTAGATAACGAGATAGATACTTTGGGATTAGGAGAAAAGAAAGACATAAGGGATTTTTTTGAGATAAGTGTATTTTTACTCATTATAGTTTCGTCATTACAATAATAAAGTCTTTCCCCAATATTTGACACATACCCCCTTCCTAATCACACTGCATGCAAATGTGTGCTATCTCTTACGCTTCTTATTGTACATTCCATAACTTTTTCCTAATATATCATTTATTTACTAATTCTTTGGGCTTGTTTCTCACCTTTTTCTTCTTTGATTTTGTTTCGTGTCAACACTCTCTCCTTCAAAAAAATGATGTCCACAAGGTTTATGTCTGGAAATCATTTCTCCAATCCGAACAACAACCCCCAAGTAACTTTTCACTAGATCCTCCCTTCCATCATATCAGTACTTGAATCATCGGTTTGTTATGTTGTGGGACAATTCTTTGATTGAGTATGAGTTTTGGTACTCTTTCAATCTGGAGTTTGCTACAGGTAGCTCTTAAGATATGCCTAGTTTATCCATTACATATTTCTTGAGTTGTGAAACTTGGAAGGTGCGATGGAATAAGGATTTGAATGGAAGCTTGAGTCAATAAGCCATTGCACCTACCCTCTTTTCCATCAGGAATGGTTTGTTGTATTGTGGAGACAACTTTTAATAGTTCCTTCTCTGTAGAGAATTTTGGTTGTAAGGTTCCAACTTCAAGAGCATTTAATCCCGTATCTTAACTCTTAGTCAACCCTTTTCTGATCTGTTTATTGCTTCATTTGGTGTTGGGCTTGTTGAAGATGAAAATGAGTTGAAGCCATCGGCTTTTCCCTAACTATCATTACTTGGTCTATCATTAAGTCCGAGTAGTCTCCTGCAAAGTATGAGACGTAAATTGGACAAGGATACTTGTATAACAATTTGAAGCGGGTGGTGTTAATGGCTACGTGGAACATGGTATTATGCCACCATTCTGCCAATGACATCCATTCGGCCCATCTAGTCGAGGCGTCCTCACAAAAGCACCAAAGATATGTTTATAGGATTTTGTTAACCACGTCAGTTTATCGATCAAACTAGGGTTGTTATGCGGTGGAAAATTTTAGACTAACCCTTCATAACGTAAAGAATTACCTCCAAATTGCATTTAAAAAGATGGGTCATGATCATTGACGATGTTTTTTGGCATCCCATAGAGCTTAAACACGTGTTCAGAAACACTTCAACCACCTTCACGATGATAATCGGATGTCGAACAATCATAAAGTGGTTATACTTGCTAAATCGATCTACAACTACCATAATGTTTGTTTTACCCCTGGAGGGAGGTAGTCCCTTAATAAAATCCATGCACATATCCTCCCAACATCCTTCAAGAATCAGTAGGGGTTATAGCTTCCTTAGATATAAGGTGTTCTCCAGCTTATTCCTTTGATATACTAGGCAATTCTTAATATAGTTCCTTACGCCCTATTTAATCCCTTCCAATAAAAAATTATATTCTTTTAGTCATTGCAGTTTTGCCGAAGTGCCCTTCTTATGGATTATCATGACTCAGTGATATCAACTATGTACGAAGGTCTTTATTGTGTCTGATCACTAACTTCCCTTTCCATTGGAATAACCCTTCTTCCAGATCATAGTTTCCTTAGTTTTGCCACTCGAGTTCCTTTGGTCTTGGTGGGTTCTTGGGTCAGAAACTCTGATACCAATTGTTTCATAAATAAGAGATGGATGGGGAAATTTGGAATGAATGGAAATTTGTGCAGATGAAGAGCAAGATACTTTGGGATTGGAAGAAAAGAGAGAGAGAGAGAGAGAGAGAGAGAGAGAGAGAAGGGATTTTTCAAAGAATTATATTCTTGCTCATTATAGGTCTAAATTACAAGAATATAGTCTTTCCTAACGACCTGACATTTGACACATACTCCCTTGCCCTATTGTATTACATTCAAGTGCGAGTTGTCTCTTACGCATCTCATCGTACATTTCAGAAACTTCCTACTAAGTTGTTTATTTACTAATTCGCAGGACCTGTTTCACACCTTTTTCTTCTTTGATTTTTTTTGGTAACACAACATTCTTTGATCTTTAATGGCTCGTTGTCAGTCGATTTCAACATGATTTTCTTGGACTTAGACATCAATAAAATCAAGACTTAGGAGTTAGTATTTTATTACTAGTTACATACAAAAGGCTTTTGTTATTCTTCTGCCTCTTTTGTTGCTTTGGATTGAGGTCCTAGTGACTAGTGAGATTGTCCTCTTTTGGATGTATCAATATTTTTCTAAATATTTTGTCCAAAATTCCTTTATAGTAACGTGTTTTATTTTATCAAATCTTTCCTACGATTAAAATTTAAAACTCACTAATTAAAATTTTCATTAAAATCAATCAATTATGTTTAAATTTATGCACTTATTTTTTAAATTCATAATTTGTTTTTATGCCATACTCTTTTAATTATTTTTTTCATTTTTTAAATTAAAAATACAAATAAGGTTTAAAAGGAATTTGATCTTACCTGAAAAAAATGAAAAATAGCGAAGTCAAATTCATAAATAAGAAAGCCAAGGGTTGGAAAATAATTAAGTATCAATAAGGAATATGATTGTAATTAAGGAATGGCATGTTTGCAAAGATAGAAAAAAACGAGGGCTGATTGTAAAACAAGAGAGACTAAAATGCAAGAGCATGAAAAGATATGAAAGGAAAGACTAAATGACGATGTTGAGGATACGAGAAGAAGCATAAAACGCGAGTGGAGAGAGAAAAACAACACAATAAACGAAGGGGTTGTTCATTTTCGTTTTTTGGGTTTTTTGTTGTTGTTTTTATAAATTAAGAAATAGTCGTTATAATCTTGTTTGGTTAAACTTGTTTGTATATTTTGTTTTTAAAAATAAAAAAGGCAACTATTTTATAAAAACATAAAAATCATGTTTTCGTGATTTTTGAAAGCAGGTTTTCTTCTAATTTTTAAACTTTTTTTCACAAAAACAAATCATATTGATTTCTATCCCTCTGCGCCGATTTCGTCTTCTATGTCTTCACCGATGTTGCAATTTCTCTAGGTTTGTTTTCATATCTATTGGTTGCTGCGATTTCTGCATGTTTGTTTTATCTGTTGCTTGTATGTGTTTTCGTATCTGTTGGTTGCCTATCTATTACCATTACTTGTGTTCATTGACTTCTCTTGTTTCTATTGTCTATAACATCAGACCCATCATACTTCTTGCGATCATCAATACTACTTTCTTGTTTTCTCTTTATGTTACTCTAAGCTGAGTGTATTGTTGATGAGTAGTAAGGTCAGCCACATTAGTTTGTTAGTAAAAATAAATAAAGAAACTAGGCGTGATGGTGCCATTTTGACTTGCATTTTGATGAACAACAATATGATTAGTTTCAGTTTTAAGAAAGTTGAGACTTGAAAAGGAAGAGAGATAAAAAGAAAATAACAGTACTATATATGTAGCCATACTTACTAAAATGTCTTCGACAGAAAGTTGGAAAATTAAGTTATTACAAGAACCAGTAGACCATGTGCAGAATTACGTCAAATGTTGGAAGAGAACAGGGTTCTCTACTTTGAGCATAAGCTTCTGCATTTTTTGTGATGATAAAGAAGACGATGCACTCTCTTTCTGTGTTCTTCCTCTGAATAGCAATTTTTCTAACTAGAATGAGTTCTCTGATGATTACCAGAGCCCTTTGTTTAATCATGATGTGTTTCAGTTCTTCAGTTAAAACCTCACCTCGTCTGCTAAACCTATCGATAACTTCATCTTTTGTAGCAAGCTGATCCTTTATAAAGAAGCAACACAGAACCATGAACAAGATCTGGAAACAATAGTTGGAATACAATTATTAAAACCAAAACTTGACATTTATAAAAGATTATAAAAGTTTATGGCCACAAAGGGACGTTTTCTTCTTGATCCTCACGTCATTTTAAAGTGGAGATAGCTAATGGTGTTTTCATGTTGGTCCTTACGTCATTTAATGTGGCATAGAGTAGAAATGTTTATGGCCACAAAGGGATGTTTTCTTCTTGGTCCTCACGTCATTTTAAAGTGGAGACAGCTAATGATGTTTTCTTCTTGTCCCCACGTCATTTAATATGGCATAGAGTGGAGTATAGAGGAGCCTACGTTGCAATCAATTTATATCCCATGTTAGTTTAATAAATGAACTGAAATATGCATATGTACGCATGAGTAGCAATCAATTTATATCCCTTGGTTTAATAAATGAATTGAAATATTAAATGCGTATGTACGACTGAGTTGCAATCAACTTATACCCCATGTTGATTTAATAAATGAACTGAAATATTAAATCCATATGTACGCCTGAGTTGAATTTGATTGTATCTAACAATTAAGCATTAAATAAATTAGAATCCAAGTTGAACATTGGCCATAATAAATAATCGAACCTGGAATCTACGTGCTAGGTAACTTCGGTAATTAAAAGGAGTTGGGAAGTGTTGCTGGGTTGTTAGTAGATAATGCGCAGCTGGGTGTGACTAAGATGTTAGCTGACGTTTAATAGCAACCAACTCATTATCATCTAACACCTAAAATGCTTCAAAAACTCTATATATATTAATCTCAGTTGCAAACTCACCAGTGCATCCATATTCTTCATATTTATAATCCATATTTATAATACTATAACAATAAAGTAATTATAATTTTTTTAGAGATTGTTGTGGTTGTCACATGTTTATTTTGAATTATGATTAGCATTTAATACTTTGTAGAAATTATTGTGATTGATGTCACTTACATGTTATTATATTTAGTGATGGAAGGCTTGAACAATATAAACAATTCCAATGATTGTATGGAAGTAAATGAAAAAGATGTGGTGTGGAATGATACTATAGAGATGTATTTAATTTCTTTGATGGTTGAAGAAGTGAAGAAGGAAAATCGAACGACTAATACCTTTTCCAAATCTGGTTGGAAGAATATTAAAGCAGAGCTTCAAACAAAATTCAATTAGGAGTATACTGATATTCAATTGAAGAATAAGTATAATAGATTAAGGGATAGATTGAACAATTTCAAGAACTTACTCAAAGAAATAGGAATCAATTACAACTCTTTCACTGGTGAAGTTAATGCTACAAATGAATGTTGGGAAAATCTATTCAAAGTAAAATATGTATTTTGTTTTATTGATATATCATATTATATAATATTCATTCTTATATTCCTTTTTCAACATTATAGATGCATAAAATGGCTCACAAATTCAAGAAAAATGATGTAAGGAATTTTTAGACGTATGTCACATTTTTTGAGATACTATTGTAACTAGTGTGCATGCACATCCATCAACTAAATCTCCATCGAATAATACAGAAGATGAACCTGGAAATGATGTTGAGGAAGATTACTCGTATAATGAAAAAGAAGATCAAGATAAAAGTTATCTAACAGAAAGAAATCTCCTAAGAACAAGAAGGCAAAGAAGACACATTCTAACATTGTAGAAGAAACCTTACTTATACTTGGTGAACAATCAAAAAGGAAGAATGGTTTACTTAAGAAAAAACTGAGCGAAACATCATCCATTGCAGAGAATAGAACTCAAGAGTCTAACATAATGATGGAATGTCTGAATTCCTTAAATGAATTGGGTGTTGACAGTGTTCAATATGGAAAAGCTATGAAGGCTTTACATGTTTCTCCACTTTATAGGGATATTTTTATGAAGATAACATAAACAAGGAAGTTGGATTGGATTATGTCGTTTTAGTTATATTTTCATATTATTGCATATCGAATTCTTATTGATTTGACACTTTAATATTAAGTAATATTCCATATTTTGAATATTTTAAGTTTATGCTTTGTATGAATATTTGACTTAATTTTAAGTCTATATTTTGTAAGAATGTTTTTTTTCTATATTTGATTAAATTTACTTGATTGAATGTTTTATTAATTATTTAATGTTGGCATTGTAGATACATGGATTTCTTATCAAATTTTGAATCAGATTCTGATGATGAACAGAAGAAGGTAATCATTATTTTTGTAGTTGAGGGAGAGAACAAATATTTTCATTTACAAAAGCAACCATGTAGAACTTCTGCTCTACCAGGTCATGATTGGATATTAGAACTTTTGAATAAGAATCCTATAAGGATTTATGAAAACTTAAGAATGAGAAAGATAATCTTCTTGAGCTTATGTGATGAGTTGAAAAGTTTAGGAGGCTTAAAGGAAACAAGTCATTTGATTGTGGAGGAACAAGTAGCAATTTTCTTGATGACTATAGGGCATAGTGAGACAACTAAAGTCAATGCAGAATGCTTTCAACATTCGACCTGGACAATTTCGAAGTACTTTTATAAAGTCTTATATGTAGTTAATCATCTTGCAAAAAGAATCATTACTCCACCATCTTTTACTAATACACCTCCTATGATTCAACATAATTCAAAATTCTTTCCATATTTCCAGGTACATTCATATATTTAATTACTATTTAAATTATGTCCTTATGATTAATAATTATTTTAATATATTTTTTAATTTTTAGGATCATATAGGAGCAATAGATGGTACACATATTGATGCACATGTTCTGATCGATGAACAAATACCATATAGGGGCAAAAGAATTAAGTCAACCTAAATATTATGTTTTGTTTCTCATTTGACATATGTTTTACATATGTAATGGCTGGATGGGAAGGTATTGCAAATGACTCTCGAGTTTTTTTGGAAAAAGTGACAAATCTAGCGAATCAATTTCCTATGCCTCCACAAATTATTATATTATTTTAAATAAATATAGTAATTATGTAACAGCAAAGATCACCCGCTTACAGATATTGTCTGCTTTAGGCTTTGGCCCAGCTAAGCCCTCACGGTTTTGCTTTTTTCCGAAGCCTTCCCAGGAGGTTACCTATCCTAGTACTACTCTCACCTAAGCGCATTTAACCTCGGAGTTCTGATGGGATCTGGTCCATTATACCATAGAAAACGCGTCTGTAAGGGAGAGGTATCCGTACCCTTATAATGCATACTTCGTTCCCCTCTCTAACCGATGCGGGATCTCACACTCTCCACCCCCCTTAGGGCCTAGCCCTCTTTGGGGCCTAACCTAGCTGGTATAACGACTTGGGTACCGACTCTAATACCACTATAACATCCTAGATCACCTGCTTACAAATGTTGTTCGCTTCACAGTTTTGCTTTTCCCGAGGCCTTCCCAGGAGATCACTCATCCTAGAACTACTCTCACCTAAGCACATTTAAGCTAGGAGTTTCGATGGGATCCGGTGCATTAGGTCATGAAAAACGCGTATGTTAGGGAGAGGTATTCGTACTCTTATAAGGCGTACTTCGTTCCCCTCTCCAACCGATGTGGGATCTCACACTTTCCACCCCCCTTTAGGATCCAGCACTCTTTTTGGGTCCAGCCTAGCTGGCACAACGGTTTGGGTAACCTTGCTCTAATACCAATTTAATTGTTATGACCCGGTACCACATCAGGCCTATGACAACCATCGCATAACGGGGATAAGGACACTCACGGTATCCTTAATCTGACTATGCAAGGCTAACTGAAAAATCTATTCTTCTGACATCTTTTTCTTTTTTTTGAAAAATTTGGGCAACACAACGGCTGTGTTTTAAAAATCTCAAAAGCTGCAAAAAAATTTTAAACATACTTCTATATTCACATCCAATTACAACTTCAAGACTCTCTAGTCCACTCAAGGTAATCTTAACTCCAGGCGATCTCAACTTAAAGTAATTTCAACAACAGTATCAAAAGTTCATACATAAAATCTTTTACAACAACCAAAATAGTCAAAAGTTAAGTTAGAAAATTATAAAACATATCAACATGACCAAGTTAACAAAACAGTAAAATAATAAAATAGTTCATGAGCCACTATGCAACTAAAGTACAAAACCGAAACTACCCACGTGCGGTAATATCCTGAAACTACCGAAAGACCATACGATCTATTCAGAGCTTCAAACTCACTAAATTAACCTGCATGGTTGGAAAGCAGAGGGGGGTGAATACACTAGGTACTCAACGAGTAGAAAAACATAAATCACGAATAGAATTCGATACACACTAAGACGATATAAATAATCTTATAAAATAAACATACAGCACTCAGAAAACACATAGGCCCAGCTTACGACTTAACATATACTGGTTAGAAACCATATAGGCCTAACCTATTAGTTTACTCATCCAGTGAACATAGGCCCCAATTCCAGTACGTAAAAGCATATATGTATCCATCAAATCTCGATAGGAAACTTAATATCAGGATAAGCCAAAATAATCATATGTGACACCATTAGTCAGCCAAACTAATGTGCACACCCACCGATACTCGGTGTTGGCTCGACTTTCATCCGTGGTGAGTCGGGTTACAGTCGACAAAAGCATTATGACCCTAGGTGATGACCTTGTCGGTGTCCAAATCCTAGGTGTGGAATCACCTGCAAGTCCCGTAAAAAGGTGTCGATAAGGCGATTTGACTTTCATGTACAAGCGTCAAGGGTACGGGGGACGCTTAATCATAAAAAGTTGTGCCCAGCACACGATTGGCCAATCGTTTCCTCACCAATCACAAAACAAGTCATATACAATAATTAAGTACAAAAATCAAGTAAGGCACTATACCTTTATTTATCGATCCAACCAATAAAATGAAACCTTATCATGACTCTAAGCTAAAAGAGAACAAATATATGCAGAATACATGACTCGGCTATGCATTTGTAAAGTCCAAAACACTATTTTATGCAATAAAAGTCATCTTTTAAAAACCAAATGCAAAGTTATTCAAAAATGTAGTTTCAGAAAAATAAATCGTTATTCATTGCATTTTATTTGCAGGTTTGTTGAAAACAATATCATTTTTCAAAATATGTAATAAAATATCACCTTTAAAAACAATGTTGAAACATTATTTCATACAATAAAAATTATCTTTTGTACTCCGAGTGCATAGTTGTTCAAAACAATGACAATTATTAAATACCTAAACATATTAGCATCCATTTGAAATTCAATTCTATCACGTGTTGCCTAGGTTCAAAATTCACATTCAAGTCATCATGCTTGTATTAGGATGTTCTAATCGTATTTGAGAAATATGGTTTCCCCAACTCACCTTGCATTTATCATCCCACTGAAATTTTATTCCCTTTCGGGTAAGCCTCGACAAAGGAGCTACAAGCACTGAGAAACTCTCAACAAACCTTCAATAATAGTCAGCTAACCCCAGAAAACTACGAACTTCTGTGACATTCTTGGGTTGTTCCCATTCAATTATAACTTTAACTTTCTTTGAGTCCACAAAAATACCTTCCCCTGATACAACATGCCTAAGGAATTCTATCTCCCTCAGCCAAAATTCACACTTTGAGAAATTCACATACAACTGCATTTCACGAAGTATTTGCAGCATAATCCGGAGATGTCTAGCATGCTCCTCTTCATTCTTAGAGTAAATCTGAAGATCATCAATGAAGACTATGATAAACTGATCTAAATAGGGAGGGAACACCTTGTTCATGAAATTCATAAATACTGCAAGTGCATTTATTAATCCGAATGGCATCACTAAAAATTCATAATGTCCATACCTCGTCCGGAAAGCAGTCTTGTGCACATCTTTCTCATCAATCTTCAACTGATGGTACCCGGACCTCAGATCTTTTTTTTAATACTGTAGCTCCTCTTAACTAATCAAATAAATCATCGACCCTGGGAATTAGGTATTTCTTCTTGATGGTAACCCTATTTAACTGCTGATAATTAACATATAAGCGAAGGGTCCTATCTTCTTTTTTTTTTTTTTGACAAACAATACTGGTGCTCCCTATGGTGAATGACTTGGTCTGATGAAGCCCTTATCCAACAAATCTTCAACTATTTCAATTCTGTTGGTGTCATGCGATACAGTGGCATAGATATTGGTGTCGTCCCTAGGACTAAGTCAATAGTGAAATCAAATTCCCAATCAAGTGGCAATCCACGTCACTTCTTCATAAAAACATCGGGGAACTCGCGCACAATAGGGACATCACCCACTTCAACCCTCTATGCTGAAGTGTCAATCACATGTGCAAGGAATGCCTGGCATCCCTGATGAGTCAACCTCTTAGCCTTGATCACCGATATCAAATAACTCGTTAATACTCGTCGGTCACTAGTAGATTTAATCGGGACTCCACCCTGAGGTTCAAACTCTACCTCTTTCTTAAAACAATCAACCCTAGTGTGATACCTCTCTAACTAGTCAATCCCCAATATCACCTTAAAATCCCAATTATCGAGGGGAATAAGACCTGCCTCTAAAACAACATCGCCTATCTTTATCTCATAAGTTGTATATACTTCATCACAAGCCACTTACTCTCCAAGAGGAGTGACTATAATGAGAGGGGGATCCAACAGCTTCAGGGGATGACTAATATCCTCTGGCTCAGGTCACAAAGGTCCAACCTAGTGATGACTTCCCCTTCCTCATCCAACCATGCTATCCCTATAAATTAAAGAAAAAGAAATTGTTTAATAAAAGAGATCGGGCTAAGCCTAGCTCATCCAATACTCCAACATCCCAAGGAATGTCGACAAGTACTCTGATCGAGGTCGAAATCATCCGACCATTAAGGACGTCAACTTAATGATTCGAGACTCAACTTCTCGACCAAAGACTTTCGGCACCCAAACTCAACTCCTAAGGCTCATGAACTTTTTGAAAATGGAAATAACACTTTTGAAAATGCAAAACCTTGGCTCTGAAACCAATTTAATTGTAACAACCCAGATCACCCGCTTACAGATATTGTGCACTTTGGGCCTTAGCCCAGCCAAGCCCTCACGGTTTTGCTTTTTCCTGAGGCCTTTTCAGAAGATCACCCATTCTTGTACTACTCTCACCTAAGCACATTTAACCTCGGAGTTCTGATGGGATCTGGTCCATTAGGCCATGAAAATGCGTCTGTAAGAAAGAGGTATCCGTACCCTTATAAGGTATACTTTGTTCCCCTCTCTAACCAATGCGGGATCTCACAAATTATGATTCATTTTTAATATCTTTTTGTTAATATTATGTTCTTTCTATATCAGGTAATTACTATTTGGTTGACTAAGGCTACACTAATATACATGGATTTCTTTCACCATACTGAAGTGAAAGATATCATTTGCGAGATTATAAAGGCATAGGAAGACCTCAAGGTCCACAGGAATTATTTAACTACAAGCATTCTTCATTAAGAAATGTTATTGAAAGATGTTTTGGCATTCTAAAAACAAGAATCCCTATACTTAAAAACATGCGAGTTATCATATGAAGAAACAAAAATACATCATTATTGCTTGTTGATTTATACACAATTATATTAAAATGTATGGACAAAGCGATGAGTTATTTGACAGTTGTGCCGAAAATGAACAACAAATTAGGGAAAATGAAAATGAAGATGCAAATTCTCAAGTGGAGTATAATATCACTCCAGCACAACTTCGAGGTATGTCTTGAAAGCAAGGTAAAATTGCTAGGCAAATGTGGAGTGATTATATTATTTCTAATTGAATTATGTTTCTTTTTGTAAATGATAATACTATTATGTTATCAAGAATTATAATATGATGGACATCTTTTATTGATTAGAATGACTTAATATAATTTTCTAATTTATATAATTTATTATATACAATTAATGTGTAATTTTTAATTACATTTAATTTGCATATATTTTAATTTTAACTATGATGATAATTAATTAATTTAAAAATATAATGTATTATATAAAATTATTAATATAAGAGTATAATTACAAAAAGAGAAATGGGATGATAAAATCAAACATGTTTTTGTTTTTGTTTTTGTTTTTATTTTTATTTTTTATTACTAATCTCAACCAAATAAGTTTTTGTTTTTAGTTTTTATATTATAAATATCAACCAAACAGGTTTTTTCTTTTAAAAAAAGAAACTAAAAACAAAAAATATAAACTAAAAACCACAATAGAAAAACAGAAGTGACACCAAACGACCCCAAAATTGTTGGAAACTAATGGAGGATAATTTAAAACGGCCAAATGCAATTCACGAGACGATGATTGCGGAGGATCAGAGTAAACATATCGTTTCGCGAAAGCACGTGCTCATCTCAACTATTGATCTTATACAAATTTAATCTTGATGGTCAATTGTATATTAATTTAAATAAATAGCTAAAACTTTACTTCCACTCATCGATTCACGTATGTATCAAATAGTCCAGCTGGCTGCAAATTTCATCTTCTATAGTTTGGTGTTTTCTATTGTTTTTCTTAATTTGTTTTACAAATTACTGATATTCCCTTTTCTTGTTATCTTGAGGGCACTCCCTATATGACGTTTCTTAGAAGGAATTAAACGTCGAGAGAGCACCAATTTCATTTTCAACAACCACTTGGTGTAAGGTTTAACATGTGATGTCTTCCTTTTCCGATATATACGACTCAAGGTTGTATTTAGGTTTTTTTTAAGATCATTATAAGTACATAAATTTTATTGCTTTCCTTTTTTTTACACCAGTGAGCTTAAAGGGAATAATGGTAGCAACATTTGAGTTTGTTCTGATTTAAACCCAATTTAGATATCAATTAAAAGGAATCAAGAAGAAGGTTAATTTTTAGGCTTAAATCCCAATTTCTATGTATGCTTAAGCTTTTTGTATTTGATATCAATAATGATAGTACTACAATTAATTTTAATTAAAAATTGCACTTTTTTAGAAAAATGCATAAATTTAAAAAAAAACTACTTGGACTTCAGTTTGAATAAGTCCAATCTCAAGCAATGACTGCAAAATTCAATGGGCCTCGACCTTCAGAGTGATACACTCAATACTAAAATAAAATTCATTGGACCAACATATTGGCAATCAATAATATGTAAAGCCCAAGCTCCCATGAATAAAATATTAAGGTATATAAAATTAGTTTGTGCCTGTATATCCTATGCATAATTTCTTTGTTGTGTATCAAATTTAGTTAGGCCCTTTAGATCCATTAAACTTTTTTTTTACTTTTTATATTGTTTTAATAGTCTTTTATTCTTAGGGATTCAAACCTACTAGAACTATTAAGAAAGTCTAGTCTAATCATTTTGTTTGTAAAATATTAGGATTTTTTTAAACGTGTCAAAATATTTGGGTTTAAATTGAATTATGAAGAAAATGCTAAGGTCTAATTTGACAATTTGTCAAACTTAAAAAGAAAAGGAATTATAAAATCTTAAACCTATGATGAAAGTTTAATGGTTGATTATTGGGGGAGAGAGAGAGGTATAGGCACCCCGATTATGGGGGGAGAGAGAGAGGCATAGGCACCCCGTTATTTCCATCTAGACAATTACCTAGGCTTATGATAAATTTTATATTAAAGAAAAGATTAAAACGAAAAAGATGATATTGATATTGTACAAGTGTAAAACAATTTTGACTAAATCTTTAAATTTAAAAGAAATATTCACATTTGATCAACAATTATATTTTAAAAGATTGAAGGCTCAAATGTATTCTTCAACTTAAAGCATGTTTTACATTCAAAAAATCAAAATTCTCTTTTTACAGCATTAGGCAGAATTTACATCCATATCATTTTTCTTTTTTCATGTGAGATATTTGAAAACTACCTTTCAATTAGTTAAGGGTAAGGTTGTGTACTACTGAACTGCTCTAGACCTCACATGTCAAGAAGATTTCTATTGAGTTGTTGTTATTGTTTAAGATAATCAATTGCATTTGAATTTTCTTTTATGGGAAGTTTATTTTTATACTAATAACTATTTCAAGTTGTTGTTATTGTTTAAGATAATCAATTGCATTTGAATTTTCTTTTATGGGAAGTTTATTTTTATACTAATAACTATTTCAAATGTTAAATTACCCAATTTGTCCTTGTTATTCCTCTTATTTTTATTTTTATTAATTTTCTTAAAATTCTAATAAACTTATTTGGCCTCAAATTACAAATAAATTATATACAAAAGAGAAATAAAATTAATCATTAATTAAACATTATCATGTGTAAATAATTATAATTATAATTATAATAAGACTAAAAAATAACAAAATTGAAAATGAAAAGAAGAGAAAGAAAATAAACGTAATGATGTAAATTGAACATGAAAAAAAATACAATCAAACACAAATTAAAATTAATCAAGACCAATCAAATATGAGACAATTTAATTGAAATTGATGAGACGAAATTCAAGAAAGTAAAATAGAAATAAAATGAGTATAAAAAGATGGGATAAAATTAAGTATCGATGCCAATCAAACTTCACTTGTACTTGCATCGTATTAATCTTATTCTTTAACAAAAATTCCCAAAAATCCAAAACTTATGAGCTTAGGTAACAATCCAAACAAGCAGGGCAGAATCCCTAACATCTAACCCTTCTTGTAATTGACATTTGAACTTTAATTCTTAGTCTAGGACTTTTATAGTTTTTTTTATATATTTTATTTATTTTTCCTTAATAACATAGAGTGTAAACTATTAGTTTATCCAAAAATTACGCCATAAATCCCTCGTTTAACTAAAGGCGTAATAAAAACATCGTCCACGTAACTCCTTCAGGAACCTTTTCTACAAGGTTTGTTTTTGGATAATGTTGTTAAAGATCATACAGAAATTCTTATATGGTGTTATGCATAATGCTTGACCACTAAACAAATACTTGAGCAATAATTTTATCTCTTCTTTTCACCATTTTATGTTCCAAGATAACTAGTGACATGACTATCAACTATGTCATATTTAACAATATTATATAAACACTCTCATTCCTTAAAACATGCCTTTAAATTGCGATATGTAAAATATTGGATGAATTTGGGAATTTCTAGACAATTCTAACCTATATGCCACGTAACCAACCTTATATATTTTGTTGAAACGTCTAAATAAGTATGGAGCCAATTTGTGTAAAACTCTCCACTATATATTATGCCATCTATAAGGTTGGAGATTGACAAACACTATTTCACCAATCATAAACTATATCAATTATACTCCCATTTTTTTACCTACTTCATTATAATATGCGATCTAAGACAAATAAAAATGGATTTATTGCAAAGATGACTCCCTATCTACTAGGGCTTGATCCAAAACTATTGCTGGATCCCATTTTCGGAACCCAACTACCTAATCCAAAAAAAATCGAAAATTCTCATAGATACACATGATTCCTTATAATCTCCTCTTGCTCTTATACCAAGCCTGCTGGGTCCCGTTTTCAAAGCCCGGACACCGGTGCCGGACCCCATTCCCGGAGCCCAACTATTCGGATCGGAAACACAATCGGAGGCCGTTGGGCCCTAGTCCCGACTTCCAAGGCTAAACCCTGGATGACCCATCGGGACACACAAAGGAAAATAAATTTGC
>JAOTAX010000198.1:40241680-40255501 GCA_025629825.1 Erythroxylum guanchezii | reverse complement strand
AAATATAATTTATTCATTAATTAAAATACTCTAATTAATTAATTATAATATTTAATTAATTAATATATTGTAATTAACTAATTACATTATTTTTTACAAACCAACCACTATCAATGGTAATAGTAATCATTCCTTCCTCTTAACCAACCATCATAATTATAATGATAATATCCATTCCCATTCTTCACTATATTCATTCTGATTCCTATTACCATTCCCCCATACAAACAAACCGTCCCCTAAGTTCAAGAACTTTTGATTTACGATGCGGGTACAACCTTTGAATTTATTTGGGGGGTTGTTAGATAATTCAGAATATTTTTAATATCAATATTTGTTAAGAATGATTGTGTTTTAGATAGAGAGTATTTTGGAGTAGACTATCTTCAAATCTAGCTATTAAATAAGATACATATCAGCTGTTTGTTTCAATGTTTGTTAGGAAATATAAAGGGATATTGATAATGCTTGATTTTTGTAATTGATAAGCTTGCTTCAACTACAAAATGCAAGTGTTTTTCTCTGCATCAATGAAATCATCATTCACTTAATTTCTTAAACATTTTTCCTATTTCGCTATTGCTGTAATTTCTTTTTGGTACAGGACAACAGGTCTGATTTCTCAACATTGCAGCCTTTCAGTCAGCTGCCGTTTGTAAAAACAAAGCTAATGCGTACTGAATTAATAAGCAGCGTTTGGACTGGTTTCTTCGCTAGTTGCTTACACACTATCTGGGCCCGATCACCTTGCTGCCACCTTGCTGCTTTGGCTCCTCTTTCAATTGATCGTCCCGAAAGGAAAGTGCTCTTGTTGGAGCTTTATGGGGTTGCGGCCATGATGCTGGTCAGGTCATATTTGGTTTACTATTTTTGTTGCTGAAGGATCGGCTTCACATTGAGGTCATCAGAACTTGGGGCACTAGAGTTGTGGGTATTACTTTACTTGTAATTGGTGTTATGGGAATCAGGGAAGCTTCATAAGTTCCTACTCCATGTGTTGCTCTGGAAAACGGTGACTGTGATGTCAGTGTTTACGAAGCTCTAGGAAGCCCAAGAGTAAGGAAGGAGGAGGTTGGTTTTGCTACCTTTGCCACTGGTAGTCTGGTATTGTCCATGGGTTGCAACCAAATGCATTATTGATGTTCTTCCTGCACTTGCATTGCCTTCACAGTTGGCTGGTGCTGCATTTCTGATTATGTTCCTGGTTGGTACTGTTGTTGCAATGGGAAGCTATACAGTATTTGTAGGCTTATGTAGAAAGGCATTGAAGGATCGTGTACTTGGAACAACAGAGAAACTCATTTGGGCATCCTCCATTGTTGCAACAGCTCCCGGTTTCGCTATTATCATTAGCCAAATTTTCGGATTCAGCTTGTATTGATTCTACAGACCAAGAATTTTCACCTTTGCAAGCGCAACTTTACAATTAGGAAGAGATCTTTAGAAAGGATTATTCAATTTATTTGCAGCAAAAGGAATCTATACAGCATGAGGTTTAAAGTAGAGGTCACATTAATGTCTTGTTTTGGTTTTTAAGGTTGTAATTGAAAATCCAATCTACAAACTGGGGTTATTATATGAATCTCCAGTGTTACTGGTAATAAAGGGCTGGGCTTCATATTTTATATAAGATTTGAAATGAAAAAAAAAAACAAATTCTTTCCGTGTATACTTATCGATACAAGCAAGTCCTAGCTTTACAAATGGGCAACATCATCAAGGTCATATATAAATATATATTTAAGTTATTCCTTTAGTCGAAGCAACACCAAGAAACCCCACAAGCACTTGTCGTGGATTTGTGTAGTGTCAAAGCGGTAACGTTCTTTGGTTGATGAGTAGGAGGCTTGGAGCTGCAAACAATAACAACAAGAACAGTAGAGTTGTTTAATGTTTTTACAAGTGATGACGTGGCAGTGGATGAGGGGTCGACGTCCAGGTCAGCGTCAGGTTCCCCGGGATTCTCGTGGTACTCGTTGGTATCATCATCACATGAGGAGGTGGATTGGGGACCGGGGAGCGTAAAATAGTGTTTCTTTTGGTTTTTACAAAAGAAAAAGGGAAATGAGGGGAAAGTGGGAGTGGGGTCCACGGATACCGCAATGTCATACGGACTAAGACAACAAGACAGAGAAAGAGAGAAGTGTACGGGCATTAGAGTCAGGCGGGAAATCAGGAGGGCCCACGGTACGAGGTGTAATCTCCTCATCAGGGGTGTATTTACCATACCGCCCCCAACCTAATATCAGAAATTTGATAAGTATGGATATTCCTGAGTATAATGTGGAATTGGTTGCGTGGTCTATGCTTTGCTTAATGGTTAAGGAAGAGAGGAGTGGAAGCTTTTACGTATTTTGTTACCGCGGAGTCGGAGTCGGAGTCGGAGTCAGAGTCAGTTATTGAGATATTATTATAGGAGGTATAAATAAATAAATCAATATTTTCCAGAATGGGTGTATCAAATTCCTGCTCATACTTAATAATTTAAAGGATGGGGGTGTGTGTCTCTGTCAATCACCATCGTACTCAAATGGAGAAGACTTTGTTCTGTTCTAAAAACTTGGCTTGCCTGGATGGAAATGGAATCCGCTTTCTTTTCATTTCCCTTTCAGATTTAGATGTCCAAGCTTTACATGAACTCGCTCAAGACTTTCTGAATATAATCGACTTTATTTTTATTATTTTCCTAACCTTTCCTTTATGGGAGATGTGGACATGTACAGATTATTTAGTCTGACAATTATTTTTATTTTATTTCCCTAATCTTTCCTTTATGGGAGATGTGGACATGGACAGGTTATTTAGTCTGACAATTGCTTTCAACCTCTCTAGTGTCACATGTTAAAAGCCAAATCAATTGCCATGAGTCTAGTCTGTGAATAAGCATATCAAATCCAAACAGACAGAAGGAAATAAACCTGAAAGAAGGGTAAAAAGAAAAGGCAAGAAATCCATGAAAGCAAAAGATGCTCTTTCACTTGTCCTGTAATTCTGTTCATTGTTTGATCGTTTTGAGACCTTCAAGGCCAACAAAACTAAAGTAAACAAATACCAAAAAGTCTTTTAGTAACTACATCACTAATCGCTGCTTGTTGCACGCACTAGATGTTTTTTTACCCTTTTCACTTTTCCCGGAAAGCTTTGCCCCTCAGTCTTCAAACCATCAAAGCCTCAATGCCAGCCTTCTTTGGCGTTTGACACACTGGACAAGAATCGATAAAGGGCTCACAAGCTTTGCACGAACAAAGGTGCTTACAAGGAAGGAACAAAATACACGAATTCCTAGAGTTGCAGATTTTGCACATCATCATACTCATAGCCGTACCCATCTTTTCTGCTTTCCCCTCTTCTCCTTCAATGTAATCACCATGAACCAATCCCCTGTTTCTTTGCTCTGTTTCTTCAACTCGGTCCACATCACAAGAAGACTCTGCATCCTCTACCCCAATGTTGAAGCAACAAGAAGCTGCTTTTTCCCTTAGCTGTTCAATTGTGTTGTTCAGAGACACAACCATGGCTTCGTTTTCTTGTGCTGCTCTTTTCCATGCCAGATTATCCATCTCTAATCTTTTTAAACGATCTTCAAGCTCCATTTTTCTTTTAGTGGCTTGTGCTATCTGCTCATCTCTTAGTTTAATATAAGGCAGCAACTTTGATTCAACATTCTTGCACAACAATGCAACTTGCTGCTTTCTTTGTTTATGCAACAACAATTTCAATCTCTGATCCTACAGAAACAAGCAAAAAATTTAAAATTAATCGTATAATCAGAATTGAACCCAGAAAATCGAAAGAAAAGAAAAAAAAAACCATCTTGATCATAGATAACTGAATGCAAGGCACTAACCTGTAATCTGATATACTGATCAATCTCCTGTATTTGCTTTTGATCGAGGGCGGTCACGGTCTGAGAAAAAGAAACTGATGGGAGGGAATTGCTGCAGATGTTGTTGGTGGGATTGATTGCGTTGCTTCGGAAAGTAAAAGGAGCGTGAAGATTGGTGGCAAAGAGAATATTTTGATCTTTTGAAAACTGGTGGTTTTGCCACTGTTGCATGTTGCATTGTTGTTGGTGTTGTTGTTGAATCAGATGTTGTTGCAATTGCTGTTTCTGTTGCTGAACATCAAAATAGAAAGGGCTTAATCCTCCACAGCAATTCTCCATCCAATCCTGAGGACCCAAAGAAGGAAACTGCGCTTGTACCGCCATAAATCTTACAAGAAACAAGAAGAAGGCGCTCACCACCAGAAAATCAAAACTCAATCAAACCCAAAACAGAAGCAGACCCTTTTATCAGATTGCCCGGCTCATCTTCAAGAATGCTTGAGAACAAAACTTGCCTTACTCTGCGGCTTGAAACATTTTTTATGTATGCATACACTGACGGTGGAGGACAGAGACATTTGAGAGAGATTTGGGTATGTATGTGTATATATAAGGAAGAGGAGACGTGCTATTAATAAAGGGGAGTAATGGGTTGGAATCAATTTTCTGGAATAGGATGGAATCAATTTCCTATCAAGTAACTGAAAAAGTAGCCCCTCTCTCTCTACATAGGATGCTAGTTCTGAGTGTATTCATTCACGTAGATTTTGATTTTCCCTATAAGGTGTCCCTCATAAAAAGAGCCATTATTGTTGATTCTGCATTAAAGATGGACATGTGTTGTGTGAGACACGGTAAGCAGCGACGTACACATGCAAATTTTGTGACTAAACTATCGGGTCAGAGACATCAGAGGCGTTTGTTTGGTATTGAATTGAATAATAACAACAAAAATATTTGGCAGATAAGGGAAAAAAAAAACAGGGTAGGAAATAGGAATAGGAGGAGGAGATTTTAGTCAGTTTAGTCACTTGAAAAGCCCGAAGAATAGGTGCCTATAAATTGAAAACCACATCTTATATTGGTGGTAAGGTCATTTATTATTGTTAGACAATTTGGGTGATAGGATTAAGAAGTTTTTTTTCAAGTCCATTTAATAAAAGATCATTTCAACAAAAACCTGTAAGCAATTAATACGCCTACGGAAGTCAGAACAGCAAAATCTCTCTCTCCTTAATACCAAGGAAACGTTTCCAACAATTCAATAGTGCCTATTCTATAATTGCCACAAACATGGTCTTTGGACCGTTTTCTTACGCTGTTTTTTCTTAGTTTTATTCATCTAAAAAATCCTCGTAATTTAGAAATCTACAAAAAAACAAGATATTTAACGGGATGATATATATTTAAAAGTCGTAACAAATGGTAAGGAAATAGTTATATAACTGCGACATCCCTTGTCAATCTCGTCCACATTGGGTTTAAATCGTCAAAATCTGAGCAGAACCGGAAAGATTTTGGTTGACAAGGTTTAATCTTTTGGAATGACAATTAACGATCTTTTTTTCCAAATTAGTGACCGGACCCGAGGGTCAAAGTCAAACTTGGCGATTTGCTTGTCCCTGTCAAATCTAACCCATTCCATACGAGAAGTATTCTCATGTGGCCAGAACCGAAACAACCTTCACAAGATAAGAAATCGAAGACAAAGTTAATTCATCTCCATCTCCATGGTATGCTAGATGCGTGGACGCGGGGTTGAAGCGAAGGCGATAGACTGCCTATCCTCTTAGCCGATAAACCACGTAATAGACATTTCTTTGTAATCTGACAGCTTGAAAGCTGACCTCCAACTCTTCGATGCCAACATATTCACTTTCTATTAAACTATAATCAAAATGATACGTAAGTTTCTGAAAGTTACCATACTTCAAAGAAATTGAAAGGCTTTTTGAGTTAAACTGAATTTATTGTGAAATTAAAATTATATGATCCAAAAGTTGAGTACTTCTTTCACATCATAACAATTAGGATTGAAGTAGAAAATAATGGGTTTATTGAAATCCAATAGCATGTCAGATTCCAATACTTAACTATGTTTCAATCTTTAATTATAGATAAATAGTAAAAAATATATGTGAAATATAATTGCTTGAGAATTTTAGATCCGATATCATATATATTGACATTTTAATCTCTAAGAAAAACTTTGATACGTAAAATTCAAATCCTAAATTGTAGATAAACAGTAGGACTAATAGCCCTTTATATCTGCAATATTCCACGTCCATTCTAAAACAACCGAAACCCTAATTAGCCAACAAATTAGGCACTTAGTTCATTGACATTCCAAATTAGCCTCCAACATGATGTGTCCTATGCGACATTATTTTGTACCCACTTGAAGATAAGCTCTTTTCCGCAATCTGGCCATGTGATAAAGGTTTTCAGATACTGCTTGTTGTGGTGCCAGAACAGATTATCATTTATGCGTCTTTCATTATTGAGTCCAAGCTGGACTTTTCTCATTCCAAGTTCTATATTGCCTTTTTCCACATATCACATGAAAGTTTTACCGTGATTAACTGGATAAGCTTTACAGATCTCTCAAGTATGTTATGGCTTTGAATGATTCTAATATGAGTAATTATACTATGGTGGATACATGTTTAGGGTTATCCATGTAGGTATAACAAACTAAGTTTTATCTAAATAAACAAAATTACTTACATAAGTTTGTTGCATCTCACAGAATTACCGCCTGGTCATTCTCATGACATTGAGTTGCCGTTGTAGTGATTGATAGATTCTTAATAGTTTCCATGCCCGTATGGCTTAAATTTTATGGTCATATGAAGATGGCTTTAGTAGCTATTGCTTGTATATAAACAAAATCGTGTAAATAGACCTAACATTGAAGCTCTATATCTCTTAGTTTAAATGAATAAGTAGGATATAGAGAGTTTTTAATTTCCAGGGTAGAAAATTCTAAGATCCTCATATCAATTATCAACGATAATATTCTTTGAAAAAAAGTCGTCCATGCTCAATTATATGATTCACAACAGGCATCGCAATCTTGTTTCCGTAACAACCAAATAATCATCAATGCATTGACAAAGAGTAAGTCATGAGAGATTGGGAGGTGTTGAAACTTTCCACTATCACGGTTAGTAGAGTCCATAAATTATTAACTAATAGTCTAATACATGCACGGTTAATGTATGTGATGTCAAATACACTTTTCCTCTCTCTCTCTCTCTCTCTAATTAATTTTAAGCAATTATTTATATTGTCTTTTTCTATGGTTGACGTTAACGAGTTGGTTTGGGATGTTAGATTTGCCCTGATTATGGAAGTGTAAATTGAAGGGAAGTTGCATTGGCACTAATGTCTGTTGTATAGTGAAATTTGAAAAGCAAAAGATTACTCTAACGATAATTCACCTCTAGCTAAGTGAAAGATAATTAAGAGTTGCAACGTTTTTCTTGTTTAGTTTGGGTGCACAGTTGAACCCAAACATCGGATAGGAAGTTCCAATCCTACCTGCCACTATTTCATTAGAGTTGGATGGTAACAAACTAGCGATAAAATAAATGAGAATTATACCTTAAAGAGATTTCTTTTTAACACAAAATGGAGAAAGAGAAACAATTCATAAGGGAAGATATTTTTATATATATAATTAAACAAAAATACCAAGCCTGCTATATTGTCATCATCAAGTTGAATGATTCAACAAGAGGAGGGATTAAAGCTCAAAAGTCTGTTGGGTTCATGTCCCGACAAATTTTTTATTGTATGAATGAAGAAAGAGATCTTTTTTTTCTTCTCTTTTTTTTTTTTTTTTTTTTTTTTGGTATAACTAGACAAGAAGACTATAAAACATCCCATCCTTATCCTGTTGAAGACTTCAATCCACAGAGCGTAGCCAATGCAGAAAGAACACCTCCGATGGGGGCTTTCTCCCAATTTAGACGGTTGCAATGGATCCTAAATCACGGAAATTTGTTGGTGTGTCAGACAGATTCTGAAGCCCCACAACCCACAAAATCCATGTACCACTACCACAGTTCCCTATGTCCTATCAATCCCCTTTCTTTTGTACAATTTCCTTTCGGCTTCCAAGTTCAAAAAACTGGATTACCTATTTACTATACTACCGCTTTGCACCTTCCCATGAAGCCAAGGGGAAACACACGCCAATTAGAACAGGCATCTTATGGCAATGGACCCATGTGCTGCCCACCTACCATGACCACTCCAATCCCACAACCTTTGTCATTTCCCCCTTCATTTGCTTTGGCTATTCTTGTTCTAATCTACTGTGCAAATCATGTGATTTGTTTGAGAAAGAACCAACTCATTACTCTCCAACAACACCAGTTTAGAACAATAATTTATCCTCCTAAAGTACTCTATTTTCTTTAAACATTTGAACAAATAATTATTGTAGCTAAAAATTTGTCGACCGTACAATTGAGTTTTAAGGACTGAACAAAAGAAATTAATTCTATTACAGTTCAATTTTCTAATAAAATCTTTTTTTCCATGTGAATTATATATGGCGCATAAAACAATTATTTTCTATATATAACAAGAGGATATAGTTAAGCTTTACATATCTCTTGGATTCACATTTCATCTCTCTTTTCCCTCTAATTGGGCAGGAAATGGATGGTGACTACTGACTAGAGGGTCTTTATTAAAGATGGCTATGTTATTGGTGGGGTGAGGTGATGCAAAAATCCCAACTCCATTGATTGTATTTGGTCCGCGGGAGTACTCGAGTCCTTTGCTGGCAACTTCTTAACTACTTCTTGTTGGTTCTTTTCGCTCCTGGCCAAAGTGGATATAGACGTACTTCTGAGTCTTACTTCCCATAATAGATTGAAAGAGCAAAACCCCACACCTCATTAACGTTTCTCTTTTGCATATCTAGTGGTATAAGTATTGGGCTCCTTTTCAAGATGGTCATGATTTGCCCTTTTGTTTAAAATATATAGACAACATGATGATTGCTCAATTAGTGGGGGCTTGGAGGGACATCATTGGCGAAATATGCTAGTGGGTTCACTGTTGTATTGACCTAGGAGGCACGGTAACTAAGTCTGCCAAAAATATATATGTATAAGCAAAAAGAAAAAGAAGTGGTTTAGGAACTACGATGGGAGAGTATGTGTGAATAAATGAGCATGTGTTTGTTGATCATAAACGTATAAATTGCACGTGCTTAACCCACAATCAAATGACTTCGAGATGAGATCGATCTTTGGCAAAGGCAAGTATCATGGAATCTTACCCTATGCCTCTCTCCCTTGTCAATGTTCAATGTTTAACCAGTTCAAACTGCCCTGATGCACATGAAATAATTAAAATTTGGTTTAATCAATTAATTAAGACAAGATTATAATTTATACCTCTCATAATAGTCAAAAGAACGATAGTGTTATCGCCGTGTGATTGGTTTTGCAATTATATAAGATATTTTAATATAAGAAAACAAGTGGAGAAAACAAGTGGTTAAATCAAAGTGCTAACTTCGTGTTGAATAAAAATCTATAATAAATTACGATCGATTGGCGAATGACGTGGTCTCTCATGCAAGTTTATGTCACAATCAGAATTTATATAATTTCAAAGGCACACAAAATTTGTCCACATACTTTAACGGTGTTTAGTTCATATTTTGATTCCACAAATTCTAAACAAATGATGGCGAAATTCTTATCTGGGGACAGAATTTGTAATTAGTTACGACCACCTTTGATAAATGTCTCGAGTGTTGCCATTTCCTGACGAGACTTTTGCGTAGTATGGCCATTGGGCAGTGCCAAAGTTTTCCAACGAAACTGTTCCCAAATCTTTCTTCATTTTTCCATCGAGAATGAGAGTTCTTGTCCCATCATTAGTGTGAAAACAAATTAGCATACCATTTAATCTTTCTTTCCTCGAAGTTTCTCGCAAACGCAGCCCCTTATAAGCAGATGCAATCCCATCGCTTACCAAACAAAGTAGACCCTGTCACGTTTTATCCTGAAAAGATAAAACTTTCTTGATTAGGCTCGTCTTATGCTAACTTTCGCTTAACAGTGATCGATGTAGTCATCATGCAACTGTCCACTTGGCTATGAAAGAGACTAGACATGATATGGAGAAATGGGAATTTGCCGTGAACCTTTGGCAATGTGACATTATCAAGTAATTAAATGATGCAAAAGATCGAGCATAGACCCACCAGAGAAATTAAAGTCTGAGAGAAACTTCTTCACAATGTATGTGTGTGTATATGACTTAGCTAGAAATGGGCAGAGGCCACTTGCCCCCGCGGCTCAATATAGGACCACCACTAGAGGTCCCCCACCATTTGTCAGAGGTTTGGGCAATTTGTCCATACATGGACTACACTAGGAGTGAGTTGAGTGGGTCAATAAAAGGTGGGTATGATCTTTTACCCTAAAACATCATCAACAACTATACTTTTGTTTGTTCTAATGCTTGTCTCTTTTCATCCAGCAGCCACGTTATTTTCTCTTTTTCTTTTCTACTTTTGTACACAAAGGGATTAATGTAGACAAAAGCATTGGCAACTGTTACACGTGGAGGAGAGGTGAGAACGCATGAAAAAAGATATATGTATCTATGATTTGATCCTTATCATTATTGTTCTAGTTTTGATTCATTTTATAATCGATGACAGTATCATTTGGATCCATCTAGTCGTGGAGACCCACTACACAGACATGGTTAGGCAGAAACATATCTCCATCAGAGTTGCAATCACTGTGAAATTTCACTTGGTCTGGAAAAGAATCTAATGCTCGGAAGTTTCATAATTTTGAAAATACGTGTTTTTGTGGAAAACAGTATGACAGTGAATTAAAGTATAAAAGATCGGAATGGACTCTAAACCTAATCATCTGATAAAACATAACTTCACGATGAAGCTGTTTAACTACGTGGGCTGTAAAGTTGTACCGCACTCGCTAGTTTACAGCTTCGTAGGAAATAACCTTAAACAATTTTTTATTAGTTTTCAAAATCTAGAGTTCCTATGATGTATTATAATATTAATCATAGGTTGTATTCCCGTGTCATGTCAGTCAAACAGGAAAAAAAAACCCTGAAATATTCAATGATTTCCTTTCCTGCATTCGACATGCAAATCTATACCCAAGTAAAGGCTTAAACTTCGGAACAGTTGATTCACTTTTATAATATATAATAATAATGTAGTTTCTCTTTATATGTATATCTTTCTTGGTTTGGCTTTTTCTGCATGTTACTGATGACTTCTCTTATGCGTTTAGGTGACAGTCTTCTTCTGCATGTTACATCTGTTCATTTTGAAAGTAAAAATTGGTTAATGTGACCCATGTCAGGAAAGTTCGCATTCTGGCACATTGGAGACCAGTTACACGCCAAGTCATGTGAATTGTCGTCCTCGGAGAGTTAGCCAAGCATTCCATTTCTCCATCCCTTCCTTGAATTTGGGTTCCTCATCTTGCTTTGAATGCTACAAAATGTTTGTTTCTCCTGCTACTTTGACTCCATAATACTTAGCCCCACTGCCCATTTGAACGTTAATTGGAACCATACCTTTTTTTTTTTTTGCTTGCATCACTGATCAACACTTTTGTCCAACCCCATTTTGCCTTTTCCAGGTTGACCTCTTATCGTTTCCTGGAAGCTAATTTCCAGGTATTAGTACACTAGAAATTGTAATTTCCAACTATGTGGAGGCAATTAGGCATGAGTTATTGAACATTGTTGTCATAGACTGAGTGTGGTTGGTCATTTTTTCCTTCCAAAATTTTGAACCAAGCACCAGACCACGAAGACATAGATGTCGAGAAAGACTACAGGTTGGATTTCAGGTTTGGTAATTGTAGAGAGCCCCACTCTCCGTGTGATGATTTAACGGTAGTGGATTCTGAGCTTGGAAAATGAACTGGGTGGTGTGGACCTTGGGAACTCCAATCCTTGCAGGATCTTGGAATGTGGAAGACTCCAATGACATTTCGAGTCTGTTGCTAAGGGGTCGCGGAATTCAATTTACCTGGAGACAGACTACTATTAAATGTTCAGGAAAATTATAACTTGTCCCTTACATTTTCTTTAGATATTTTTCCCTGAAGGAAACAGTGACTAGTCACAGTATGCAAGCAAACACTCGAAATAAAGCCCGTTCATAGTGGATTGTGCAGTGCAAATGGTATGGGATTCTTTTTTGTGGGTCATAACACTTCAAGTCAGAGCATCTACTACTGATACAGGTCTTAGAAGCCTTAAATAGTGGGCTTTTGCTCTCGCAAAATGTCTAGCTATACTTTTTACCTTTTTTCTTTTTATGCAAATGCAACCCATTTTTGTTCATTACCTCTAAGCATCCACTACAGTTTGAGCCTTGATAATCAGAGATGTACTTAATATCTCTTAATCATTCAGATTAACTGTGGGATGATGAGAAGATTTATTATTGTTGGAAGATTAAGTCCCCACCGTAACACTGTTGTTGTTATAACGTTGAAACGACAATGAATGTGACCTGCAAGTAATAACCATTCATCAAGTTTGAGATAAAGAACAATTGACTCCAGCATTGAATCACAATCTGTGGCAGTTTCACTTAAATGTAGATTTAAAGCGAATAAATTAATTAATTAACAGTTGGGGTTGGTGAATCTCAAAGTATAAGGTTCATATTTTTTAATCTCAAGAATTCTGCATCGGGCAAGTGTGAGTGTATTCAATTATTTATAATAATATGCAAACCTTCCCTCTTAAGCTAGCTTTTGGGGTGAGTTAGGCTTTTTAACGTTATATTGTTAGAGTATCTCATATTGACTAAATACGAAAATATTAAAAGAGTTTATAAGTGATAAGGGTCAACTATTCAAATGACTAGTTCTAGTCATTTTGACAATAGTACACTCAAGCTCAGTTATTTTTAATGGACTCTATATTCCACCCATATTAAAAAATCTAATATGATATCAGAGCAGGTTTGGTCCGAATTATTAATTTTTCGATTGTCCGTCTGGATGTTCAATCCCAATGGCTCGGTCCGATTACAACTATATTTATTTTAAGTGACATTTGAATGTCCAGTCCCAATTGCAATTGAGGGGGAGCGTTAAAATATCTCATATTGATTAACAATGAAAATGTTAAAAGGTTTATGAGTGGTAAGGATTAACTATCCAAATGATTAGTTTTAATTATTTTGACAATAGTTGACTCAAGCTCAATTCTTGTTAACGAGCTCTATACTCTATTCATATAAAATATTCTAATACTTAACTCTCCATTTCCTGTTAATATAATAAACTAAACGAAATCTCTCGTCACTTTGAATCTCACCTAAATATAATTAGATATAAGAAGCTAAACCCAAACTTTAATGACTGATAATGAATTTCCAACCTGAGTCACTAATGTGTATATTTCCTACCAACTGCATATTCACATGGCAACATTAATTGCAGGTAAGGGTGGACTAGTCATGCATCTTATACTCTATTTAGGAGGTAAATAAGCAGCCATGTTGCTTCTTGGTGTTGGGGATTATCAATTTCTCTTCTCAGATCTCTAGTTTTGTGATATGTTCCTATCTTCTCCTAAACATCCCTTTAGATATCGTGTAATAGGGAACTATATGTCATTCTTATGAGATATTTTATGGCGATCCTCCTTACCTCTAGAGAGAAGTGTCAGAAAATGAAGCCAACGGTCTAGTTTTTTTTTTTAAAACGAGAGAATAGCAATTATCTCGAGGAATAATGGTCCAAGATACAGTCAGGTACATCCAACCACACCTGAAAGCGACTATGGAGAACAGAGGCCCGAGCAAGAGAGTGGGCTCCCTTATTCCCCGAACGCCTAATCCAAGTTACAGAAATATTGTCCCTAGTACAAAGGATATCCTTACAGTCCGAAATGATAAGACCAAAATAGGAAAAATCCAAAGACCTGGAGTTCAAAGCACTAATAAG
>JAOTAX010000198.1:40198644-40241580 GCA_025629825.1 Erythroxylum guanchezii | reverse complement strand
CATGCTCTATCAAGCTTCTCCTTTACACAAGCGGTAGAACCTTCCCTATAGGTGTAAGTGAAGGAGGAGCCGACCTGCAGAATATCTGAAAGATGAGCATCACTTAATGCGTCACGGAAACCCGAGATTAAATGAGAAGGTCAAGGGGGACCACCCCATTTTTCATACAAGGCTGCAATGTCGTTAAAATCACCACAACATAACCAAGGAAGCTGACTCCTAGCTGCCAAAGCCCGCAATAGGTTCCAAGAAGCCCGTCTACGAGTGCGTTCCGGAAAGCCATAAAAGCCAGTTAGGCGCCACTGTGTGTTATCAGACCCAATCTCACAATCTATAAAGTTGGAAGAATAACCAAAAACATGAAGCTGAATATCTATCGACCATAAAATAGAGAGACCCCCACCAATCCCAATACTGTCTACAGAAAAACAATTGGCAAATTGAAG
The DNA here is from genome assembly GCA_025629825.1 of Erythroxylum guanchezii. NCBI lineage: Eukaryota > Viridiplantae > Streptophyta > Magnoliopsida > Malpighiales > Erythroxylaceae > Erythroxylum > Erythroxylum guanchezii. The sequence continues at coordinate 40,241,134 of JAOTAX010000198.1, read as the reverse complement.
CTGATTGCGTAACGCTTCCATGTGTTTGCTATGAACTTTAGTTTCCATCAAAAACAAAATACCTGGGCGATAGCTTCGGACAAGCTCCCGAAGAGCCCGAACCGCAGAGGGATTCCCCGCCCCTCTGCAGTTCCAACTGAGGATTTTCATGATGGTCGGTTGACCCGCTGAGCGGGTTCGACCATTGGTCTAGAAGTAGTCTCGATGCCCGAATCTGTGGAGGTAAAAATGGGAACAGAGAGGGATTTAACCCGAGCTCGTTTTTTCCCCTCAATGTGTTGGTCTATAGGATCCTCTTCACTAGGCCCATTTGAAAGGAACGGAACCGCACCCGTCTGATCCATATCCATACTACTCGGTGTTAATACCATCCGATCCCCATACTTGTGTGCCCCTAAGAAAGAATTGAGAAAAGTCTGGGATGGCATTGGAGTAGTCAAACTGGTGCCAATAGTGGAGGGACCGGGTGACCAGCTTGTGCCATCCAAGTCATATCGTAGCCAAGAGCTAGAGGGGCGATTATTGCGACGGGGGACAGCCCGAAGATTTTCACCCCAAAGAGGTTGTAGGTCTTCCTTCTTGTGATGGAGCAAAAGATCACAAAAGGAATCAGTGTGGCCGAGCTTACCACAGAAATAACAATAAACCTGAATCCGTTGATATCGAAACGTGACGTAGAAGGGGTTTCCATCAAAGTCAATTAACTTCTTCTTCCGCTTTAAAGGTTGTCTAATGTCCATCCGTACCCGAATTTTCATAAAAGAATCTGGCCCGTCAGTATTGGAAGGATGAGTATCATACTCCAGGAAAGAACCAATAAAATTGCCTAACGAGGACGCCACGGTAGCAGTCATAAATCCCGGCTTCAAGTCACAAACCTCAACCTAAACATCCACATAGAGCAGTGGAATAAGAAGGGGATCTTCCCCAGGCTTTATCGGGCTAAAAACGAGAAGGTGTTTATTAAACAACCATGGAGCCCCTGTGATGACACGTTCAAGATCAACAGAATGGAAGAATCTGAATAGATACCGTTTGGCCCCTAAATCAGAAATGGCAATTCCCCCCAGAGGATGCCAGAGATCCGCAAACACTTCCCGCATAGAGAGAAAATTAATTCGGTTGTAAGTCAGAAACATACTGACCAGACAAAGCTCATAGGAGACTGGCGACGGCGGAGCAGAGTGGGGGATGATCAGTTCCTGGTCCTCCTCAGCTAAAATAGAGAGGTGGGTGAAGTCGGCCTCCATAGCCAAAAACAGTAGGAAAACAACTGGCCGAGGCGGTAGAAGCTAAGTTTAATAAGTAATATCACCACTGGGGCTGCCAGCATAAAGACTCTGTTGGCGACAGAGAGCAGAGAAGACAACACCTAGGACCACAGATTACTACCCCATAAACCAGAGAACACTCTGCTTTAACCTGAAACAAGAACCCCGAAGGTTGCTGTCGAAGATCTCAGAGATTAAGCAGACATGAGCAGTAATGAAACCCCTAAGCGACAGAAAAACAACAGCAGCAGAAAAGCAGGCGGCTTGAGCACATTGCCCAAAGCAGAAAACAGAGGAGATAGTACCGAAGCAAGTAGGCGAAAGACGAGAAACAGGGACCACAAGCGCAACAATAAACCAGCTAGGAGACTCGGTGATTTGAAGGGAAGAACCGAGAAGAGGCACAAAGTCCAAAACCCTAGTCGCCCCTTGCGTACTGCTATTCCCACAGCAATGGACGACAGATAGAAGAGGATATAACCCTGAGCAATTAGTGGAGAGACGAAGCCCAGAGGTGGGATGTGCGGCGGCAAAGCAGCAGGGAGTCACGGTGAGCTTGGAAAAAAACGAGAAGATGCATAAAGCATACGAAGCTGAGACAAGAGGTTTATTTATTTAAACGACTCCTAATTATTACGGTCTAGTTAGAACCAACCTATCCCGCATATTATAGTGTTTCTCATTCATTTTTTCTAAACTCCTGCAAAGTTTCACTCTCCTTTCCCTTATACTCCATAAATGTTACAACCCCTTTCACAATTCAACTTCAAGACTCAATTAATTTTAGGATTAAACATATCAAATCAAATGCATGTAATCATCTTATGGTATAATATTGTTTAAGAGTTAATCTTCAAATTTTAAAACATTATTTACACTTCATACCTCAAAAAGTTAGTGCATACATTTTGAATGTTGTATAACATAGACAATTACAAAAATTGAAATAACACCTAAAATTCAATATATTATTATTTGTTTAAAATCAAATACTAAATATTATACTATATTTCTTAATTTAATATTTAATATTTTATTTTAATTACAAAATGACATTGTTTTTTTTGTCTCTTTTAAAATTTATGTAAATAATCAAGACTTATATAATAATGTTTCAACTCATTTTCATTAATGTTTTATTAGATTAGGTGGCACTATTATATGAAATGTAGATTATAACCTTTAAATTTTAAAACTTAAGATTTTAGAAATATTAAACAATACCCCGAGTCCTACATATTCATTTAACCTTAATCAATAAACTTATTTTTTAAAAATTTATATGATTTAAAAAATAATCATAAAAATTTTTAAAAACTCATTAGAGAACAAGTTCACTAAAATGATCACATATGAGAAATCTATTTAAAACATTTTTTGTATATTTATAAAAAGTATTATTGTGATGATTGCACAAAGTGATTGTTTGAGTAATCAATTTAAGATTTATCATTTTAGAATGATTAGAGAGAATATTCCTTTATTCTCCGTTAATATTCATTCGAAAAACTATTGTCACTTTGTAAAATAATTTACAAATATCATTAATACAATTAATTACTCGTAGAGAAAAAATAATATGATTATAATACAAAAGTAGACATTATTTTTATACTTCATGTCCTATCATAATATTATTTTATTAAATTATTAAATAATATGAAAAAATCATACATTTAAAACAGCATTCAAAACTATTTTGATATTTTTAAATATTTGGATAGTCATAATGTATTGTTGGATGCCAATATTGATCTAATGATATAAATTATTTAATTAGAGAATTAAAGATAAATTAAAAAAGTTTAATTTACTTAATCCTAAATATGATATATGGATATAATTTATATTTATTGCCAACATATTTAAGAATCTAATGGGTTATATGCAAGTAATAGTTTGAAAAAAAAGGTGTTTAATCAAGTTGAACTTAATTCTAAAGTTTAAAAAATGTTATAATTAAAAATGAGATATTTAAGATGTAAAGATCGATATAAGATATTAGATCTTATTTGAGCCTAAATAACATTTGATTAGCATTAATTATAATTATAATAAATTTTAATAAAATTATAAGTTATTTAAATAAAATTGACAAAAGGGACTAAAATTTATTATAAATAAATTTGAGCTATAAGAGAGTTAGCACTTCTTACCTAATCTTTTTTTCAATATTTGTAAAGTTCTTTTAATACGTTATATAAATACCGGTAGAGATTAGATACTTATGCAGTTATGGTTATTAGAGAATCGTGACGAAAATGATCAAGATTTATGATTAGGTGCAAATTAAAATTTATATTTTATTAAAATTTTTGTTTTAATCATGTTATAGAATTTTAAATAATTTTGATTTTTTAAAAATTATACAAAAAAGTTTTATATTTATTTCGTTACAATTAACATTGAATGCCCTAACACATACTCTTCTGATCTTTTTATTTTCGACAAAAGACAAGATTAGCTACGATATAGACGAGTCTCCTCTCCAAATTATTGATAACAACCCTCAACCAAGTTCCATCACGTACAAAACCCTTCATCTGCTTCTCTGTTCACCCTTTCATCCTAATACACATTTAAGGAGCGCACCATAATTTATACTGTTTTAAACCCAAGTTCCCAAAACTAGGTCACCTCATCTCTCCTCCTCCCCACACGGAGTCAAATACCAGGCCGGATGAACTGGGGCCCACCAGCTTTAAAAGGACCCGCTGGTCGGTGTATGGAATATGGATGGTATCGTAAGGTAGGCCAAACTACCAGTTGGCCTACCAGACGCGTGGCAGAGTGTGGTTTGTTAACATCTGAAAAAGATTAACTTTAGACGGCTCAGATTTCCAGACGGGAATTTATTCATTCAGTAAAATAGAGTTCATTGGACCTAATTTTGAAACAGAAGACCTTGCGTCGCAAAGGTGGGATTCGCAAGACACATCCATCCATCACACCCTTACCATTAACCATCAACTTTCCCTTTAGCGAAAAGAACTAAAACCCCATTTAGGTTGGGATATTTTCTTTTTGCGTAATTTTGATCCCATTTGCGTTGTCTGCTAGCTACCCGTGCTTTTCTGGTACCAAATCTCTCTGCGGTGTCAGAAAAAAGGAAATGGGTGCTTTAGACCATCTCTCCAATCTCTTTGATTGTTCCACCGGCAGCTCCAAGCTGAAGAAAAATAAACATTTGCAGGTATGTTCTTTCTGTTGCTCATCAACTTTTGTATTGGGTCAAGGTTTTCTTCTTATAGCTTTGAAGGAAGTTCATATTTGGCTGTCCATTTAACAGCTTGATCTAGCTAGCTTTAACGAAGTAACCTACCGACTTGGATCTAACAAAAACCCTGAATGCTTTTGTCATTTTATAACTCTTTTTGAAATTTTTCTGTAGTTTCACTAGTTGCAATCTGGGAAGTGAATATGTCAGGGAATGAAGACTGCACTTTTATGTGCAGCCCCTGGAATTCCTATCCTTAAACCGATAACTAATTTGCGAATGTCCACAGACTGTTAGCCAAGATTAAGGCAATATGTAAAAAGGATTAGAACTTGAGTAAATCTTGGTTGCTGGTATTTTCAGACTATCTTATGTCAGAGTTCCAAGTCACTTGTATATCGTATGGTCATAGCACTAATACAAGTGGTCATACCACTATGGTATCGAATGAAACATTTATAGTAATATCTAAATCGATGTTGCTCATTCTCACATGATCAGACAGTGGAGGTCAAGGTACGAATAGACTGCGAAGGGTGCAAGAGAAAGGTGAATAAAGCATTAGAAGGCATGAAAGGAGTGATGAGTGGAAGTGGAACGTAACGCTAATAAGGTGACAGTCGTCGGATACGTGAACCCTTCAGAGGTGGTGGCTAGAGTGGCTTACCGAACCGGCGAGAAGGCCGAGCTATGGCCTTATGTTCCGTACGATGTGGTGGCTCACCCTTATGCTCCTGGTGTCTACGACAAAAAAGCCCCTGCTGGTTACGTCAGAAACACCGATGACCGTCGTGTGTCTCAGCTCGCTCGCGCTAGCTCTACTGAGGTCCGGTACACTACTGCTTTCAGTGACGAGAACCTACATGCCTGTGCCATTATGTGATTCCATTATAGTTAGTTTGGGTATAGCAAGAAGGTGTTTGTTTGTGAAACTATTATAGGTGGTAGTAGTCCTTTTTTTTCTTTTGGAATTTTTTGATGTCAAGCAGCACCTTCTTTTTGTGAAGGAAAACAAAGAATCGAAACTCGAACGTATATTTTTGTATTTCTAGCCTTTAGTTGTTGGGTCATAGATACAATTGAGTGACGAAGAAAGGAAGTTGAAATAGAACATCACGAGTATGCCCATGGTTCATGTTCTTGGTAGGTAGGCAACGTGACTAAGTGATTGAAGTTATATCCAACACCAAAAGAAGAAAAATCGAATTTGTAAGTGTTCAAAAGACGATAGTAAAGCCATGGCGGGTCCATGGTTTAATGATGGACAATTGGCCAACTTTTGAGCATATTTTTGGCTTTTGGACAGGGAAAAATAGGGTTCACGAGAATATTTGTTAACGTGAATATCTTACAAAATCAACAATATATAATAAAAGAATGTCTCAACGATAGCTTTTGCCTACTTTCAATCTCAATAGTCAATCCAACTACTTTTCAACTATTTCTCCAAATCCAAAACAAACAAAGCCTCTTACAAGAACTAGCAATGATATTCCAATTGTTGAAGTCCCCATCTCACGAAATCATGGATATGTGAACATGTCCAGCAACATCATTGATCCTAGTAGCGACAGAATTTTGTTAATGGAATACAATTTTCAAACTCTTAATTGGGCCTTTCAGATGCTAGAGCTCAGCCTTGAAGCTACTGGGTTCAGTTCAGTCTGGTCCAAGTTACTTCAATCAAGTCAGGTTCTCCTATCTTGGCCAACTCTTTTGGTGCGAGAAAGGTCCTCCATAGCACTTACCATACCAGAGAAGCAATGCAAAACTGAAATCAAACCATAACTTTTATCGTTGACAGAAAGCCAATAACGTAAGACCCAAAGCCGAAAGGCTTCTATAACTTCGCAGTTTTTATTGGCTAAAAAGTCCGACTCTTGGTCTTGTTTTCCAAAAAAGACAACTAATTTGATTGTTTCCCTTAGTATTTTTGTGGGTGCCAGGTGTTCTAGGATATTTAAGTGTTGAAAATGCGATTATGTGTTATTGTCCAAAAGATGATTCATTTGGTTGTTTTTGGAAAGATTGGGACGTGTTTACGAGTAGGTGAAAAAGGCATGGTGTATGCTGCAGAACCCAGCGGTTGTTGGTGCAAAGACAAGTGGCTGCGAGGTTTATATGTTTGATATTTTGACACAGGTAGAGAGGAAACAAGATGGTTGTGATCCTGAGTTGAGTTGAGAGGTCATGATAAAGAGGGGTAAGGCTTGTCCTGGAACCCCTAAAAGCAGGGGTATCTTCTAAGCGGTACACATGATATTAGGATATGCTTCTGGGTGGGAATGTGTCTACTTCTGCTCAGGATAAAGTACTCGATGCGATGCATGTTTACGAGGTAACTGGAATATTTCTCTCTTTATTTGGCAATTTTAATCATGGTTTATAGAAATGTCTAATTTTGAGAGTTTCAATATTTGTAGGCCCATGAAGGCATGGAGGGAGACGTCTTATGGCACTTGAAAAATGATGATTTATTTAGTTCTGTTGAGGATTATTGTAGCTTGATAATCTGGAACCTGTGCGCAAATCAAAGCCAGGATTGTGTTAAAGCTTCTGAGAAAGTTGTTGAGAAAATTATCCAGATTATAATCGATTTGTAGCTAAATAAGATTGAAATGAATAGTAATGAAGACACATATTTTATGTAAAAAACTTCCAAATAAATTAGAGTAAAAATTACGGGAATTTTACTATGAAAATTTAGGAGTTACAATCTCTCTCTATTTTACAAAGAAAAACACTTAAATCTCTCAAGAAATAGGAGAAATACTTTCTAAAGGAATTAAGGATTTTTTAAGAATTGATGATATGCAAATGAACTAGGGAGACCTATTTATAAGCCTCTCTCACAAGGTTTTGGTCTCCTTCATGTGATTTGGATAGCTAACAATTAGTTGTCCAAGCCACAAATGTTATAACTGCAATTGTTGAATTTCCAGTAACATTAATTGTTGTAGTTGTCCAATCCTTAATTGTTGACCACCTCCACCGCCTATCATTCCAACAATCTCCCACTTAAAGATTGTGCATCAATCATATCTTCACACCATTTTTTCTTCCTTGCCATTTTCTTGTTGCTCATGTCTCTAACAGATCGTAAGAAGATCGACACCAAATAAACTTGTCAGTATTGATTGCGTTTGTCATGAAATCTGCTAAGTTATCTTTCGTATGAATTTTCTGCATATCTACAACTCCTTCAACTTTTTCACAAACGAAGTGATACTGTACTCGTATGTGTTTGGTCTTTAAATGAAACTTTGAATTCCTTTCAAGATGCAAGGCACTCTGACTGTCACAAAATAAATAAATTTTCTCTGTTTGTGCTCGAGTTCTTCGAAGAGCATTTTCAACCATACCACTTCTTTACTGGCTTGTGTAGCTGCTACATATTATGCTTATGTTGTCGATATAACAACAATTGATTGCAGTTTTGAAACCCAGCTTATAGCTTTGCCAGCAAGTTTAAACATATAGCCTGTGGTAGATTTGCTTTTGTCAAGATCACCTGCATAATTTGAATCAACATATCCATTAACAATAAAGTCTGATCTTCCATAACATAATGCAATATTTGAGTTTCCTTTAATGTATCTTAGGATCCTCTATACAAAATTCTAATGCTTTCTATCAGGATTTACCATGTATAGACTAACCACTCCTGTTGCATGTGAAATGTCTGGTCTTGTACACATAATAGCAAACATTAAACTTTCCACTGCTGATGACATACGGTACTTGAGACATCTTCATCCTCTCTTTTACATTTCTAGGACTTAGAGGATAACTTGAAATTAATAAGAAATGGGGTAGAAATTGGCTTACAATCTTTCATGTTGAAACGTTGTAAGTTTTTCTTCAAATAATTCTTTTAAGAAAGCCAAATCTTTCTGTTAGTTCTGCTACCTTGACCATCTTCTGAAGTGATAAATAATCTACTTGTCAATGACTATAGGGGCAGATTGCTCTACATTCAGCCACGCCACAATGAACCCCCGAAGGTCTCGATGAATTTGCATTCCTAGATCTTGTTTGTTGGTCTCAAGCCCTTCATATCAAATTCCTCAGCCAATTATGCCTTTAAGTACTTGAGACGATCTTTGTTGAGGCCTGCTACTAGCATGTTGTCTACATACAACAACAAGATAATGAAGTCATTTTCACAAAACCTCTTGAAATAGGCATAAGGGTCTGCATTGAGTCTGTTGTATCCAAGGCTCATAATAAAGGAATCAAATATCTTGTACCAACACCTCGATGCCTACTTTAGACCGTACAAAGAATTGTTTAACCTGCAAACCAAGTTCTCCTTTCCTATTTCTTCGAAACCTCCTGATTGGAGCATTTAAATTTCTTCTTCAAGATCTCTATGAAGAAAAGTTATTTTTTACATCTCATTGTTCAAGATATAAAGCAAATGTAGCATATATTGCCAAGACTACTCGGACTGTAGTGAGTTGAACCATAGGGGAAAATATTTCATTGAAATCAATCCCTTCCTTCATATCTGTCACCACTAATCTTGCATGATATCTCTCTACTTGATCTTCGCCATTTCGCTTAATCTTGAAAACCCATTTATTTCCTATAGGCTTTCTTCCATGTGGTAGTAGCACGAGCTCCCAATTCTTATTTTTATGAAGAGCTTCAATTTCTTCTTGTATTGCTATCATCCATTGAGCTGCATTTGAACTATTCATTACCTCCTAGAGAGTTGATGACTCCCTATCCTTAGTTAAAAGACAGTATGCAACATTTTCCTACATAATATAGTCTGAATGCCAATCTAGTTGCCTTTTTGGATGATTTGATAGACGAGTCTCTAAAGCTTAAGACTTTATTGGTTCTTGTATCTCATGCTGTGGTGCTGAGTCAAAAGAATCCCTCGTAGATTCCTTTTCCACCTGAACAACAATAGTCTCTAAATCTTTATGTGATGTGTTATCATCTTCTCTTTTCTTTTATAGCTCATCTACAAATATTACGTTCTTGTTGATGATAACCTTATAGGTAGTGGGATCCCATAAGCGATATCCCTTCGCTCCATCAATATACCCCAAAAATAAGCATTTCCTAAATTTTGGATCCAGCTTCGTAGTTTCTTGGGATTGTACATCATGTATAAAGGCCCCTAAATATATGGAAGTTTGACTAATCAACTAGTTTACCAGTCCACATCTTCATTGGTGTCTTCAACTCAATTGTAGTTTATAGGGCCTGATTTACCACATAAAAAGTGGTACTTACTGCTTCTACCCAGAAAGTTTTGTCTAAGCTTGCAGTTGCTAACATAGCTCTGGTTCTCTCTAACAGAGTACTGTTCATCTACTTTGCCACTCCATTCTGTTGAGAAGTGTATACCGTTGTGAACTGCCTTTTAATTCCTTCTTGCTTGCAGAATTGATCAAATTCATTATCAGTGTATTCTCCTCTATTATCTGTCCTCAAACACTTGATCTTCTTTCCAGATTCAAGTTCTACCTGTGCTTTGTAAACTTTGAAGACTAGAACACATCTTCCTCCCTCTTAATTGGATACACCTAATATTGCCTGAAATAATCATTAATGAAGGACACAAACTACTTTGCTCCTCCTAGGGATGGAACTGGTGCTTGCTATATATTAAAGTGCACCAATTTTATAACTAATTTGCTTATAAAATTTGATGTGTTGAACTTCAACCGATGTTGCTTGCTTATATCACAATGCTAACAGAAAGGAAGTGATACTTCTATAAGTCTAGGAAATAGCTTCTGCTCTGCAAGGATTTTCATTCCTTGTTCAGACATATACCCAAGTTTTTGATGCCACATCATTATTGATCTTTCACTTGTACTACTTGAGACAACTGATGTTTCAGCTTCCTATAAAGTCTCTCCCTTTACTATGTATAAATTTTTAGCCATTTTTTTCCCTTCATAAGTACAAACGCTCCTTTATTATTTTAGTGATCTCATTCTCACCATTGATCTTGCACCCAAGATCATCTAGTTGTCCTACAGACAATAGGTCCTTATTCAGGCCCTCTACATGTTGCACGTCTTAAATAGTACGAATTGTACCATCATACATCTTTAGCTTAATGGTTCCAATGCCAACAATCTTTAAGGCATGATAATTGCAACTATACATAAATTCTCCAGATATAGATTCATAATAATGAAATCATTCTCTTCGAGAGGTCATGTAGAATGTAGCTCTTGAGTCAATAAGTCATACTTCAACAAATCTTTTCATGCCTTTATTAGTCTTTGCTGCTTCACAATATAGAACATCTCCTTCGTTGGAACAACTTACCACATTTCCTTAAGGATTGGAATTTTTCTTTAAAATCCAACAATCTTTCTTCAAGTGATCTTTCTTGCCATAATTGTAGCATTTTAAATTCTTCTTACTTCTTGATTTTGATCTACCATGATTTTGTCTTGTAGTTTGACCCTATTCTGTTGATCTCCCTCTCGTTACTGTGAAGGCCTTCATATGTTGTGAACTTGCCTGCCTGTCTTCCTTGTTCTTGTGTTGATTTTCCTCTTTTAGGATAGCAACTGCAACATCATCGAAAACTAGAACATTCATAAGGATATTATTTGTTAAGTTGATGATGAGTTGATCATACGAATTAGGTAAACTTTGAGGTAGAAGCTCAGAACGCTCATTTGACTTTATTTTACAACCCAACGAAGTGAGTTGAGAGAATAAAGTATTTAAGTTATTGATGTGCTCTATCATTGTAGTAGATTCGACCATAAGAAGAGTATAGAGTTTCTTCTTAAAAATTTTTTTGTTGTGCAGTGATTTAACCTCATACAATTTTGTGAGATGACTCCAAATTTCCTTTGTCGTCTTCTTCTCTTCTATGCTTAACAATACCCCATTTGCTAATGCTAGATGAAAATTTGCAATAACGTTTCTGTCAATTTCATCACTTATTATCATCTATGAATGTTGCTGGCCTTTCGCTGATGATCATTAAATAGTTATCTTTTCTCAAGATAACCTTCATCTTTAACTTCCATAATGAAAAATTACTCCCATCGAACTTCTCAATCTCAAATTTTGTCGTCATTGCTTCTATCACGAACAGAATTTCACTCATATTATTTCAACTAAATAGTACCCATATGTATGAATAGTATCATACCTGTAAGTATGAATAGTAAGTTGGTACAACTTAGCTACAGTGACTACTACAATGTTAATTTAAAAATAAATGCATGAACAATTGTCAACTTTCTTAGTTACTATTTTACTATTCATCAACTTTCACCGTCGCCACTCAAAAATCAAACAGATTGCGCCAAAAAATTCGTTATATTTTTCTTAACACACTCTTATACCACTTGTTGAGAAAATCAATCGGATTAGACATGTTCGCAACTAAATAGAATTGAAAGGAATAGTAATGAAGAAATAAATACACAGATTTTACATGAAAAACTCTTACATAAATTAGGATAAAAACTATGATTAAGAAGAAGAAATTTCCCTAAGAAAATTTAGGATTTACAATCTCTCTTTATTTTACAAAGAGAAACACTTAAATCTCTCAAGAAATAGGAAAAACACTTTCTAAAGGGATTAAGGATTTTTTAAGAACGAATGGTATGCAAATGAACTGAGGAGACTTATTTATAGGCCTCCCTCACACGGATTTGGCTCCCTCACGTGGCCTGGACAACTAACAATTAGCTGTCCAAGCTACAAATATTACAACTGTAATTGTTGAATTTCTAGTAGCATTAATTGTTGTAGTTATCCAAGCCTTAATTGTTGATCACTGCCATCCTATCAGTCCAACAAAAGTGAACCAACGCGCAAAAGACTCCCCACTTTGTCAGAGTATGAGGGGAAGGTATCAATTGTGTACAACTTTTCCTTTGTATTTTTATAAAGAGACTATTTTTGTTATTCGAATCTGTAATTTTATGGTCAAAAAGGAATAATCTTATCAGTAATCAGTGAGAAAGAGGTATGGTAATCCACAAACCTGAAAATATGGTATCTTTGACAATTTTCATTTATATCCTATGTGCGCCCCGTGATAAACATCAAACTTGATTTTTTTTTTTGTTCTCTACTATTTGTAGACATGGAAAACAGATTGAAGTTATTTTTTGGTATGATGAAAATAAAACTAATCTTAGATGGAGGTACTTACGTTAGACCAATTCCAAGTAAATCATTAAACATAACTGAAGTTGATAAAAAGGTAAAGGAAGTTTTTATTTGGGAAAACGACATGTAGGTGGTTTTTTCTTGGTGCATCTAAATTACAACATTGGAAATAGATGGTGGGTGAATGGGTGGGACTGGTATGGTCTAACTCATTGCTCAAAAAGGGGACCAACTTTTCTGTATATAGATCAATCTATGGTAGTGAGCTCTCATTGGCTGTCCTTGACGTCAATTTTCTAGTCTTGAATTGTTTTCTTACTGACTTATGTTAACTATTTATCATTCAATCCCCGCAATGAATGGATTCTGGCTACAACTTGATCAGATACTACTGTAAATCTGTTTGATGTGGGGAAATTAACTACTGCATTGAATGTATTTAAGTGGTCATATGTGAGTCCTTCACTCAGTTTAAACCATTTGGTCTAATGAGTTGGCGTAATAAGGTGGTATGAAGCCTTCTGAATTTTGTAGTTGTATATTTCAGATACATCAGCAGTTCCTGTGCAGCTTGAAGAATCTAATTAGACGAAGTTTTCTGCCGTGATCTCATGCCCAAGCATACAATTCTACATAGTCTGAGATGGATCTTACTAATTCAAGGATTAGGGAGGAGCTGTTGGAGTTAGATGCTGATAGAGGTGGTAAATTCGACTTGATTCGACCTGAAATTAACGGTTCATATTTGAATTGACCAATCATAATTAAGTTAGGTTGATGGTCGGTCCTCTTGAATTATTCCCTCATGGAACAAAAAAGGAGCCATGGTTCATTTCGAGTGCCTCCAGGTGTGGCTACCGTGGGGAGACCAAGATTTGTATTCTTGTGTATAAACACCTATTAGCTAATACAATAAACAACGGAGATTTCGCTCACAGATACAACTTGCCATCTCTTAATTCAGGAGTGCCGTTCCAGCTATATCACAAGGAGACCACTGCGCTTCATAATACGATTCTAGCCTCTTCGGGTCATCTTGCCTCTGCTGGACAAGACTTCATACATGATACATTGAGCTTTAAAATAATGAACCATGAAAATGTCCTGAAACACCTTTTTTTTTTTTTTAATATCATCTAAAGTGACGGACCAAGGAATTCCTAAAGATAAGACAACGCTCACGCATGATTATTGTCTAGCTTTATCTCGAAGACTTGTTAACAATTTTACATTCCAATGGTCAAAACCAATCTTTATATCTCAAAAGCTTAAGAAGATTTTAATTCTAGCACACCGTCAAGCCCTTGAAAGAAGACAGCAAGCACTAAATACCTGCCATTCATCTACACTTGAATTTTTTCTTTAGATCATTTTACACCCACAGGGCCAACAATCATTTACAATGAAAAGTAACATGAAGGTTGGGACGAACAAAACAATTCATGAAGTTAAGCATTCAAGTGACAATTTTTGGCCAAAGTCGTTTGAAAACTTTTAAGTGCTTTGTAGATAAATTGAATGTCTTAGGTTCCATGGGGCAATTCACCACCAAGAGTAGCTCTTTAGGCAAAGCAATGCCTGCCCTTTCCAAAAATACGAAATACAATTTGCAATATATTTTGAATGAAGATTTAACACTTATAGCAGTTCACTCAAGAATCCCACAATTAATGAAACATCAAAGATGTCCCCACCCTTTCCAGCAGCCAAGAATGTATAATTCTTAGAAAAAGAGAAAATTTCCACAAACACAGGCAAAAGCATGAATAAGAACAAAGGAAAATAATATTAGGCACAATTAATAGAAAGCAATAACAAAAGAAGGTAACCAAGACATACATTGGACAGCCACATAATAACTAAGATTCTGTACATGATAGGAAAGGTGTCCAAGCTTTATAAATTCAAGTGGAGCTTCAAGAAAGGGATGGTGTTGGTCTCCTCTAATACCAGATAGTAGCTATAGGTCCACCAAGTTTCCACCTTACAGAGCAGCTAACAGCCAACTAAGGTTGAGTTTAATGTGAATACACATCCAATTCTAAGAACCCAATCCCTGACTACAAAAAGTGAAGAGGGGATAGAAGATAAACTAACCAAACCCCAGTAGAAAGTTGAAGAAGTTGATGATGGTGCCATTATCTTTTTAGAATACATTACGAGCCATCACAAAGAACATAATGCTCAGCCAGCTGTTGCTGCATGAGCCCCTTCTACAGGATAAACACAAGAGTACAAGTTATAAATTAACAAGGAATTAGTTGTAAGAGACTCAAATTGAAACTGAGATGCAAACTGATAGTGTAAGCTGAAAGACGAATCAAGAGCCAATTCAAGACAATAGGTTTATCAAGCAAACGAAGATTAACAGCTGAAAGTGAAGATAGACTAACTTCAGAGGGATGAACATATAGAATAACCTCTTGGCGCCAGAATAGTTTAATTATAGCACATTCTTCTTGGAAATGGCACCAATATTGCATTCTACCAATCAAACCTACAACAGATTGAGTTACCAATTGAACCTATAATGGATAGCCGAATCCAGTAAGCCTAATATCACAAGTTTCCCATTTATCATTTTCAATTTCTGATAAAAGATACTTGAGGCCACCATCAAATCATATGCTGGCAACATACTTAAGAATTCAGAACCATTACCTCATGTAACATGTCATAGGTAGAGAGAGAAGTAAAAAAAGTGATTTACCAAGCATTGACGTAACGATTATGGTCATTTCAAAATACACTTTAAGAAGTCAAAGTACGCATGCATGAATAGAACAACTGATTTTTGTCATATGTACAGTTCACTTTCAATAAGCTAATTGACTCTTGAACTACATTGTTCTCATCTTATTCTAAAGAATTAAATTTGCCAAATGGATAATGACAATGTTACAGTTTACCTTTCCTCTTACTTGTGCCTGAATAACTGCCATTTGTCATTACATTCCCTAATCCACAACCAGGGAGTTCCTTAGTAGCTGAGTTCTGACTAGCCATACAGTTGAGATTATCAAAATCACAACCTCCTGTTTCATTCAATATTGCTCCTTGACTTTTGTCATCAACTCCTGGATGTAGGCAATAGACTTGGTCATTGCAGTCCATATTACAAGGATTCATCACATAAGCACCAGGCAGATTTGAACTGGCTAAATTCACATTGTTAACAGGCTTCTGATATGGAAAAGATCCAAGCTCCCCTTCAATTCTGCCCCGAATGTCCACAAGCAAACACTTGAGCCTCGCAATCTCTGCCTCCAATGCAGCCTGACCCTGCAACCTCTTGAGCAGCTGCTGGTTCAAAGCCCTCAATTTCACAACTTCATCCTCCAAAGATGCAGCCCTTGCTTTCTTCTTCTCCCTGTACTTGCGGACCGCCTCCCTATTCCCTGTTGGCCTTTTCTTGCACTTCTTCTCAGTTGACTCTGCAGTATCGTCATCAGCTGCATTTTCCTCAGTTGGCGCAGACACAATTTTGGTATGCACATGAAAGCAAGTGTGTGTATGGGAGAAATCAGGACCCGGTGGATTACATGTATGAGTGTGAGTACAAGCATGAGTGTCCTTCAGTAGTTCCTCAAAGAAACTATCCATCGAGCAACTGCTAGGAATTTCACCCATGTTCTGGCTCGGGAAAACTTCTTGATTTGAGAAATCCAGTTCACCGTCGTCCATCATACAACGGCCGACACAAAAATCTATAAGACAAGTTCAGATTTTGATGCTTACGTAGATGATAATTCGATTCAAATCTTAGATCTTGCAAAAAAATTACCAATACCAAGATCAGAATTTCAGCCTAGGAATTCAGCTGCTTAGCTGCAAAAAAAGGGGCTTTAAGTAAGTATATAAATAACAAGCAAAAACACAGACAATTGACTCTATAAATCTACTAAAGACCCCAAAATGATCTCGAAAAACAAAAAAACGAAACAAGTAATCAAACTAAAAGATGAAAATTTCAAAACATGAAAATGCAAATAGCAACCAGAAAATTCAAATTAAGAAGGAAAAAGTCGGAAGCTTACCATGCAAACACAATTCAACTTCTGGAAATTAACAAACATTTGAATGAAGTTGAGATAATTTGTCAAGAAAAGAGGAAATAGAAGAATTGACACAGAATCCATACACGAAACAATCATGCACTCCAAATTGAAACCCTAGACAACGAGAGCCAAGAACAAAGAGAATGAAAACCTTAAAAAGGCTTTCTAAAACAGCCCATTGAGGTGAGGACCAATTGCAAGCGAAACAGTGACAATGAATGTGTACCATATACGACCGATTTAGAGAGATTCCACAATTTCCTCCATGGGTCAATATATTAGTTCGACATGGCATTCAATTTATAGGTACTTGAAGGACTTCAAGGTAAATTTTAAAAGTTCTTGGAAAGTTATTCAGTACAACTACTCCCTCCGATTCATAATAAGAGTCGTTTTAAAGGAATGTACGTTTATTAAGAAAGTTAATGAAATATCTTATATACCTCTTATTAATTATATGTTAAAGTGCCTTGAAAATATAATCTGTGTAATTAAGATGTGAGAGAAATTAAATGGTAAATTTGGAAGTAAAATTATAAATATGCATAAAAAGTCACAAATGACACTTATTTTGAATTATTAAAATCTCTCTAAAACGACACTTATTATGAATCAGAGGGAGTATAATCTATCATCGGGAGGACGGATCGTCTGTTCATTTTATCCTGTCCTATGAATCTCAGCTATTTATTTATGTGAATCTCGTATTTATTTATGCTCACATAAATAGATAGCTGAAATTTATGGGACAGAATAAGAACAAGATAAAATAAACAAAAAATCCTAACTCTTCCGTGCAGTTTGCATATTGTTTTAAGAGATAATCATATTTGTAACCTGTACTTAAAAAATAGTTTAAATTTAATTCTCCAAGCAATAAAAATATTTCAATTTCATTATTTGATTACCATAAAAAATAAAAGTAATTAACTGTCATTTCTAATGTTTGGATTACATCTTTAAGTTTTAAGGTTAGGGTCTTAAAGTATAATTAAGCCTAATTATAAAATATTGCTGAAAGGTTTTGCGTTTGTTTATGGAACTATTATGTTTAATTTAATTGTTGGAATTCATTAATATTATGTTTAACTTAAATCTTGATTTTGTTATACAAGTGTAGATAATTAATATTTATAGGTAGATAAAAATAAAAAGTAAAATCATAAGTTATGCAGCTGTAGATAATTAATATGCTAAATACTAAATATAATAATTGCATTTATTATACAAATATAATATTCTGGAAGATATATAATACACCATTAAATTAATTATATATGTATTCACCCCTCAAAATGTTTTCCACATCACTTTAGATGTTCAACTAAGTTTAGGAAACTAAAACTGTACATGTAAATAAGCAACAGCACTTATCTGTTCGCATACACGATCAAGAAAAGTTGGGTTTTGTGCAAGAGGTCGATAACCATGCGTGTTATAGAGTTACCAAAGGTACGTACGGTTGGCTTACATGGAGTATTTGGCACTATATGTCTACTTCCATTGTTGCTATGAAACGTTTTCTTTTCCTAGAACTTGTTTTGACGTTGTTATGTTCATGGATTGCCCGACTTTGAACGCACAGATGAGGAAAGAATCGACTTACAAGAAGGAACGGAAGAGGAAGTGGGAAAAGGAGGAAGAACTCGAACGCTATAATCACCGTAAGAGGCATAGGATATCACATCATAGACACAGACAAAAGGGCAGGGTACGGGAAAGTAATGGTTCGGATGTCAGGAGACGCCGCGTTAACCAAGGGTACGGCAAATATGCAGTCTCTGAACGTGGGCGTGATTCTTTTGGCAATAAATTCATTTTAAATGAGAAAAGTAGTGGGTGGGCTCCTGTGAGTTGCCGTAATAATGGTGAGTGACTCTCTGCTAATTCATGGTTTCTCATGAGTTTCCGCTAGTTAGTATATCTTGTATTCTTTCATGCATGTGTTGATATAACGATTTTATTACCTGGACAAGAAGCGGAAGAGTTGGAGGAGGGAGAAATCCCACGGGAAGTAGGAATTATGTTACCAACAAAAGAAGAGGAAGAGTTGGTAGAGGGAGAAGTATCACAGGAAAGGTGCAGTTGTGATGAAACGCAGTAACGCACGAATCATTCTATAGTTTTGGAATTAATGACCGGAAATCAAACATCAAGTCCGAACCTCTGCGTGACTCTTCTAACAGTACCCTCAATGTTATCATGAAAAAGTTGGAATGCTGCCCTGAAAGTTGCCATGAATACAATGGTAAGTGGTTCATCTGAATAATTCACGAGTGTATGTCTTGCTTTTCCATGCGATAACTGATACAATAACATGTCGTTCGTCCAGGTGGCATCCTATTGGACTATATTGCATCAAGAAAGCATGAGGATCAGGATATGCTACTCAGGAAAGCATTCTTTTCTAAGAAGATGGACTTTGTTGCAAGTGAATTGGCTCATCTTCTCAGTAAAGAGCCTTTCAATTCTGTCGAAGTGAAGTGTAATATTACAGCTGTAGAAGTGAAAGTTCCTAGCGAAGAGTTATGCCAAGAAAAGAAACATACAATTATATCATGCTGCCATGGAAGTGAACAGCTGGACGTAGTATCAAAATGTGGAGAACAACTAGAGAATTGTGTTAGCCCTGCCAAGGAGGGTAGCGTTTTGGAGTTTGAAGTTCAAGAATTCTCCTCTGAAACAGAGTCCACGGCATCATCTGAGACTTGCATAGTTGAACTACCAAATGGAGTGGCGCACGAAGTATCACAATATCAACAACTTTTTGATAACTGGGTTCCCCCTGTTATGGATTGTATACATCTAGAGTCTGAAGATCTAGAGTGGCTCTTTGAGACAAAGTTCGTGAGAGCACCTGGGACTGGCATGGTTGAAATAGCTAATGCCTAGCCGAGAAGCTGTCCAATTCAACTTCCAACTTTATTCCAAGAGCTCAGTATTTGCCCCATGCTGAAATGAATGCCTTGTACCTTTCTGAATAGTTATCAGAAGATGCAAGAGACTCGTAGGAATAGGATTATTTCCCTCACATGCTCAAAGTGTACAGGAACTTCTAGATTTTTTTTTCTGTAGTGTTCAATTTGAGCAACACTTTTACTGTATCCTATTTGTAATCAAAATAAAATTTTACATTTGTTGGATCATAAGCTAGTTTCTACCTTATGTACAGATGTCTTGGCTACAGAAAAATGATTGAAAGGTTATTGCATGTTTGTTTTTGGCTGCAGCATTTATTTGGTAATACAAGTAAGAGGTTAAGTATTCAAGAGAGTGGAGAGAAACTACTCAAAGCTTGAGGACCGACTCCAACTTCTTTGCAAGTAACCTTCCCAAGAGATACTATTTCCTTGCTCCAAGCTACTCAGAGATGTATCATCGTCGATATCAAGCAAAGCAACGCTCATATGTAATTCGGCACTAGAATTTGGATAAACTTCATCATCATCTTCACCCTGCATTTCTATATCCTCAGGATACTTGTTATTTGGGTTCATGCACTTCTCCCCACAATTACCCTCTCTTAGGAGCTTTTGTATCTGAAACATTATATGTAAAGGATACCGTTAAAGCAAAACAAATGAATAATCAAATATATTAACTCCTTCTAAGAGCACAGGTGGGGATGTGATCGACCATTAAATTTTATTTTTGAAGGAAGGTACCTCAATCATTTTGGGACGACGAGTAGCAGATCTTGTGATGCAGAGTTTTGCTGCGAGAACCATTCTCTGCACCTCAACCTCATCAATGTTGCCTTCCAAATTTGGATCTAATATGCCTTTTGTATTACCACTTTCTATTAGTGGCTTTGCCTGAATTCACAAATCTATAAGTTAGGAACAAAAAACCATTAGAGTTGAATACTTCTAATAATCGGAGAGGCTCTTACCCACATAACCAAGCTCTCTTGATCCTTGGGATACTCAGAGGCAATTGATCTTCTTCCTGATAATAACTCAAGTAGAACAACACCAAAGGCATACACATCAATCTTGTCGCTCACTTTTCCATACATGAAATATTCGGGAGCAAGATAGCCAAACGTTCCGACCACGTCATCTTCAGTTGCAAAAGATGATGTTGATGGTCCCCATATTGCAAGCCCAAAGTCAGATAACTGTGACCCATAAGCAACTATAAGTCATGTTATAACTTCAGAACAAATTTCGCTCAAAAAATGGTGTAACTGTCATCTGCATTAGTCTGGTGCATACCTGTGGCTCAAAATTTTCGGATAGAAGAATGTTTGAAGACTTGACATCTCTGTGAATCACAGGCTGAGGACATTCATTATGTAGGTAATTCAGAGCATCGGCAATTTTTAAAGCTATGTTATATCTCAGTTCCCACGACAGGAACGGAGAGTTGCCTTCGTTTCCATCAACACCTATTATGAAATATTTGACTACGTGATATTCCTTTCAAGTTTTTTGCAAAATACTGTTATACATACATCTTAAACGAACTTTACCACGTAGATTTTCCTGTAAACTTCCTTTAGAGAACAAGTCATAGATGGAGATGAGTTCATTATCTTTCAGGCATATCCCCAGAAGAGGTGTGATGTGCTTGTGTTTCAATGAGGAGAGGATACCAACTTCCTGGGAAAAGTCTTTTCTTGCTATTTGTGACGATTTCTGAATTTTTACTGCCACTGGCTTGCCATCTGGAAGAATTCCCTTATACACTTTGTTGCATCCTCCTTTTCCGATCAAATTTCCTGTCATGAGATAAGAGTCGCATCAGATAACAGAATCAAGGATAAAGGGATTAAATCACATAAAGGTTCACGATAATAACCTGAAAAGAATTCAGAAGTTGCAGCTTTCAGGATCTCATAATTGAACCATTTGCAAGTGGAAGAGTTTGTTTTGAGCAGAATCGCCAAGTTATTTTCCAGTTCACCTACTGCCGACAAACCAATTCTACTGCTCTTCTCCATTGAGCTCCTTCTCAAACTTTGGGGACTTTGCTGTGGGGAACGATTCGGCAAGTTCATTACCCACTGCACCACAGACAATTGTCTAGACTGCAGCACCTTTGGAACATCAATACTTGGTATTCGGAGAAGTGGCCAACCAGGCCTCTGATCCAAAATATCCCCTACGAACACAGAAGTTGATCTCTTTTTACGTTCACACACAAGGCTTGAAGTTTCATCGCTGAATTCTTCACTTCCATTTCTTGTTACTACATCGAAACTTGATATTTCAGTATCTGCCTCAGAATCACCGAACTCAGAATGGACTTCTCTCCATATAGGACTCCCATTTTGATTGAAACTAGGTTTTGGATCTCCGCAGAGGCCTGAAATAATTTGAAGTTATATTATTTCTCTTGTAGAACTAAGAAACGGGTCTTGTTTGAAACATAAATACCAAACCTGTTAGTTGGTTATGGTTACACCTCCTGAACACAATTTTCCCCCTGTGGATGGCCAAAACATCTGTTGTTGGAGGCAATCTCTTAGCACAATAATGAGCTGTGGAGCCCCAGCCACTGAAAATAACATCTGTTTAGCCCAATCAGGAGGGAATAAAGAAACAAGACTAAAGCAGAGCTCGATTGTATAACTGCACATACACTACAGCATTTCGGTTGTTGATCCCTACTAGTACAGCCACAGCAGAATGATTCTTCACCTCTCTGACCAGAGTTTTCCGGAATGAAATCCCTCTGGAAATCTGACCTGTGAGCTCTACCTGAACACAAAAGGCTATTAATTACCTACACAACTTCTAATAGAGAAATGGAATCCAGTTTTTAGTAAGTAATTGACCTTCTTCAGGGAACAAAGTGCACCATATACTTCTAAGTAACTATCCAGCAAGGGCTTGACTTTGACAAAATGGCCTGGTCAAAAGAATTGTGATGAAAAGAAAAGAAAAACAGGAATTGAAAATGTTTAACTCAGATTATCCCTGGGAAAGTCACGTTTGGGACGTTGAAAACATTACCTGAACTTCGACAAACATGAACTGCAATTACACAATCTCCTGGTTCAGCCACCTTCACAAGAGCCCAGCTAAGCAGCTCTCTACTATGGCCATCAATTTGTATTCCCACTATAATGATCCTCTTCTCAATAGGCTTAGCTGTTTTCTCTTCCGGCATCTTCTTCTTGATATCACTATCAAATATCAAACCACTATAACTTCTAATCTCTTCCTGGAACGGCAAAAGGTCTGCAAATTTCTTATGTACTGTAACAAGTTTTCCACTTCCTGAGCTGATCATTCGATTTTAACTCTCTGCAATTAAGGAACTAAACACGGTTAGAGCAGCTAAAACTAGAAATCCCATAAATTAATACCCCACTACACCCTATCAATCACTTTTTGCTAGCACTCGTTGTTTATAATGCCTACCCAGTAATATATGCCCCTGAAAGATTTCAAATTTGAAATGGTTAATTCAGTCTGACCAGAATTATCATTCCCACCATAGAAATTAAGTTAACAGAATTACCCAAAAGAGTCTGAGAAAAAAAAAAAGTAAAATATAGGAGAATCGTGCATAAGATAAACAAGCCAAGACAAAAGAATTAGACTTGTTCCTAACGTTGTTTACCGTCTGACTTGGGAGGTCCAGAAGGCATTTAAAACGAGATTGCCCCCAAACATCACCACCCCACCTAATGCAACCAACTCCACGAATTCATATAACAAATCAAGAGTAAACAATAGCTGAAGAGACCATTAATGAACTCAGAAGAGGATCTTGGTTTGAGGAGAGTAGTTTAAGCAAAAGGGTTATGTTTAAAAACGACAAGAAGAGGAAAATGACTATCAAAAACCAAAAAAGACAACAAAAGAGAATGAAAGTGTCGGCAAAGAGGAGCATTTCCGAGAAAAGTGGCTAAAGGCAAAGAATTTGTGATTAAGGAAAGAAAAAGCAAAGTTGGTTTTCTAGTTACACTTCTGATTTCTGTGCAAATTCAAAACTCGTTCTTGTTCATTCCTGGGATTTGAGGTTGTTAAAAAACCGGTAATTTCGCGGGAGGCCCTGATATGCGTTCATCCCTACGTAGGTGTATTTCCGATTGTTTTGGGTAGGAGAGTACCTCAGCCACATGCTGGATTTGTATGCAATAGTGTCACGCCAACACAAGTCCTAGTCCAAATAAGTTTACACTATACCCACAATTCGAGATTATCATACTGAAACGAAGTTGCTTGTATTTTAATGGAATGAAAATTCGAATTTATCAGTTAAAAAAGAAAGTTGAATTGTTTAATGACTATGAAACTTCAATTCCTAATTACTCCACTTAGTTTTGTTTATGTTTCTAGGGATACTGCTCAACTTGCTTAGGTCGATGGAGAAACGAGGATGTCTGTATCTGGGTTTCTTTTCCACAAACTAAACGTGGTTCCACATATATTTGCAGACGCAGGCTATAGACGTATAGGGACAACTGGAACAGATTGGTTAACATTTCACCATCATAATGATGCCTTATTGCCGTCATCTGTAAAAGAATTAAGTGGCCCATCTGTAACGGAGTCCAGATCCTTTGTCTAATATTATGGTATTTTATTGTGTCCAATAAATCTTAACCATTTATTTATATAGGGTCTGCATGAGACCCGCGTGAGTTTCGTAAAATAAATGGCTAAAATTCTATAAAACAGAATAAGACAGAATAAAACTGGACAAAAGATCTGAATTGTGATCAAAAGATTTCGAAGAACATCTCGGTCGATTCGGGATTTTGAGGTTAAAAGTTACCTTGTTTTGGTTGAGGACAAAGGACGTCGATTACTTATTTTTTTTAACCATAAGCTTAATGTTAATATCGTGGTAACAAATATCCGAAAATAAATTTTTAATGTTTTAAAATTAGTAATGTATTCTTTAAATTTTTTAGAGTTCAAATATTGTTTAAATTTATTATTAAATCTTGTTTACGTATAAAAAAACTGTAAATATTAAAAATTTATAAATATTTATTATTAATGATGCAATTTATTTTAAGTGTTCCTGATATTGACTAATTCTTTTTTTATGTTCCAAGACATAAACATTAATTCCAAATTGATTATCTCAAGTTATGGATGATGAAGCATAGGATGGATTAACCATAGCCATTTTAACCATGCAACCAAGGGCTACCCCTGTCATGAAGCTGAGCAAAAAAACCTCCGGTATTGATCAAGAGTTGTGCTGCGCAATAAGCATTATCTTTAACCAAATAATTCTTTTCCCTTAAGTTACGTTGCTTCTCTTCTCTGCGACCAATTAAAAATTTGTAGAAACAGGGTCTTGAAAGAGCCACGGACGCATCTTTTTTCGAAGCCAAAAGAGAAAAAGACTGGCGTGGAACAATGATGCAGCAAACTAGATAATTATTTAAACTTGTAAATTACTACTTTATGTAGTTGATGATACATATTCAAACTATGACCATTACAAAGGTGGCTACTTTGACCATCCGTAGTAATATTTTAATTTTCATGCATAATTCCTTGTCATGATCTTTTGGCTATTATTATAGTATGTGGTAGTATCATTGTCGCTTACTTCAAATGCTTTATCTGGTATCCTAGTGCTCTCGTCTTTGCTTTTTGGTTTTTTGTTAATTGGGCACAAAAGCTTCTATCTTTTAACAAGGAACCAACAAAGTAAGCAACATAAATGGAGGGATTTTCTTGCTTGGTAACATCGTGACGAGCCCACGAGAAAAAGATGACAAGAAAAAGGTAGATGTGATTATACGGTATCAAGAACAGTCCTCATCATGCATGTGTGAGAGTTACTGATAGATATATGGCTTTCACACTGCACACGTGGGCAATGAGCCTAGTGAACTTCTTGATAAGGTAATTATCTATTATGGTTCACAAGGTTGTAAAAGCATAAGTCCAAAACAGTAACAAATAGATCGCAAACTAGTAACAGATGCATCTATGCGGAATGTTTTCTGTAGAGATAAATAGTAAAAATTAAATTTAGAAAATCTCTATAGTTAGTCAAATGTCTACATAAGGGAACGTGGATGCACATCAGCAAATCAGTGTTAGTTGGAGTTTTGGAAATGTGAGATTTAATATGTGCTTGGATGGTACAATGTACATACAAATTGTACATTTTATTCTACTAAAATACCATATATAGAAGCTATATATACCTTGCCTTCCTTCTGAGGTTAGGTCATTACTTGAGCATCTAAGAGTAAATAAACAAACTAACCATTCTTTTATAATTTGCAGGAACAAGAAGTTGTTTTGGGATGGAGTGAGTGTTACTAATCTTCCATTTAAAAAAGAAGAGAAAAGCGAGGCAGGTAATTTAATGGAGAGTTATATTATTGGACCCACGTATTGTTAGGAGAATAACAGTGAGCTAAAGACTTTCCCTAAAAAAAAAAAAAAAACAGTGAGCTAAAGACTAAAGTGCGGCCTACTTTATTCCAAATACCAACTTTTGTAATTATATATCTGTACATATATGGAGAATACAAGGGAATGACACAGCGCATCAAGTCCCCACGTGGAGCCACTGGCCATGATAATGCCATCACTTCAGTGTTTTAAGTATATCATTATTTGTTCAAATGATGCAGTGCATGCAAAGCTGACATGTATTGCATGTTGGAGTTCAGCAATTGGTTAAAATCCTGCTAATTTTTTCTATAACTTGGATGGATCAACCACTTTGTTTTGGTAGGTTAGTGGAAGATCGTATCTGTTTTAGACTAGCAGAGTTTTTTATTTATTCTGACTGTCGTTGAGCAGCTATTTGTGATTATGACTATATAATAATGAACTTTGAAGTATTGAATAACAGGGAGGCTAAGCAATAAGCTCCTATATATGGATTCTCTAAAATGCTTTTTAGATTAGGTCCTCTTAATATAGCTCATCTCTGGAGTAAACTGTAAACTAGCTTACTTGCCCCTCTCGCTTTGTGCAAGACCAGAAAATAAATGCTAAAATGTGATTTCCTGCAGAATATTGTTCCAGTGACTGCAAGTAATTCCTGCATTTGGTCTTCTTTTCTAAAACAGGTTGAGCGAAATAGTCAATTTTGACTAACATAATGACTTTCAAATAAACTTAAATCTAATTAACATTGCTGACGCAAGATTAGAATTTGGTGATTTGTACTCAACATCAATAATTTAATCTTGGTTCATCTGAACTTTATTGAATCGAATCAATTTGGTCAGCCATTCCCTTACAATAGAATGATTGTAATTGACTTGACAATGGCAGCCAAGTGAGCCGTGTTAAAACATACTTATCTAGAATAGCTTTGAAGGTTGAATTGACACAAATCTTTATATGGCTAATCAGGTAGAGACTAGTTAGTCTGCTTCCTAACATATGTCCTTATACGGCTAGTCAGGTACAGACTAGCTAGTCTGCTTCCTAACATATGGTGTGATCCTTGAGAAATGTCAGAATTCTTCTTCAATGTCAGATAAAGCATTTCCTATTATCGGTCTCTCTTAAGGCACCACAGAAATTGTATGCCAACCATTTTCTTCGAAGGCTTGTAGTATGAAACTTCTTGAAGTATTGGAAACTTTGAATTTGAAAACTTTTGTGGTCCCTTTTCCTTCATATGTTCAGCTACCCGCCACGGGACAAAAGCCAAGTTAATAACACTACCTTAAGACACTCATTTTATTCGAAGGCTATTTTTGTTTTTTTGTTTTTTTTTTGGTCTAAGTTTATGCATTGTGTAACCTGATATTGCACAAGTTATTTTTGTTTTATTGTCTAAGTTTATGCATTGTAGAAGTGAGAAACATATGAAAAGTTACCGTTCGTGTCGCCGGATACGTAAAATGAATTGCTGACTATGGTGTTAAGTATGCAAATTGTCAAGTAAGTAACCAATCGGTATTTTAAGAAGTAAGTAACGACAAGCTAAATTTGATGCTACGACTACCATAACAAATTATGCAATATAGCTCAGACTAATCATGGAGAATTTGAGTTCGGTATAACAAGAACTAACCTAGATTTTTGTTGATAATTAAGTAGCTATACCAATCTCTTCCAAT
Organism: Erythroxylum guanchezii; assembly: GCA_025629825.1. Lineage (NCBI taxonomy): Eukaryota > Viridiplantae > Streptophyta > Magnoliopsida > Malpighiales > Erythroxylaceae > Erythroxylum > Erythroxylum guanchezii. Next base: position 40,213,453 of record JAOTAX010000198.1, on the reverse strand, counting down.
CTAATTTTTTTTTATAATAAGACAAAGTATTTTATGAAAATTGAAAAAGAATGCAGACTTTTCTTAATACATTGCAGGACTTGGGAATAAGTGGCTGACATCTTTACTAGTGCAGGATTTCCTGATTTCATTAGCTACTTTTCATCATTAGGGATAACAAATGCAAGATACGAAGAAACAAATCAACAGTAATCATTGTGAATGATTCAACATAAAACGATGATTACATTAGGATCATTTAAGTAAATACAGCGGGATCGTGATACACAACAATCCAAATTGGTATGTCATACAAGAAATATTCCTCATTCTAGTTAATATATTGTCCAAAGACACCTAAAGAAATAGAAAAGGTGAGACGTTAAGGAACACAAAGGAATGATTCATATACAGATCAGTACTCAATCCCGAATACAACACACACTTAACTTGATGCTTATGGAATTGTTCCTAGTTCTGTCAGTAAAGACTAAAGACTGCACCCTGATGTTTCCGTATGGTGGGACCTTATGTGCCTTGTTTTATCCCAGTGCTCATCTCGCAATCACAATATGGAGCAGGCCTTTTGTGTCTTTCTCTTCTTTTTCTTCTTCTGTTTTGGTGGCTGGAGAACCACTTTAATGGCCGCATCAAAAACAGCTTTAATGTTCTGTGTTTACAAACGGTATTTCAAATGACTCCTGTCAGTAGTTCAGCTTTATCTTAAGCTTGTAACAAGAGGACCAAAATACACATACCTGCTGTGTTTTAGAACTGCACTCAATGTAAACAGGAGCACCAATTATCTTCTTTAGGTCCTCTCCCTTTAGAAAGAAAATAAAAAATAAAAAATGAGAAACTGATATATGCCTCACGAACAATAAAGCAAGATAACAGGAGCAAAGAAAGGAAGTCATACCTGAGCTGTTGTAATGGGAGTTGCACCAGGGTGATCTAAAAGGTATTGCTTATCCTCACGAAGATCTACAAGAAGAAAATTTAGCTGCAATTAAAACTCATTCATTCATGGCCTTAGAAAGTTCGCGTCTTCTATAGTCAGTCATCATGTATTTGTAATAAAAAATATCTAACTTAACTAATTGCTCACAATATCCTGTATTAGTTATTCAGGTCAGCAAATTATTTGAGAAACAAGATTTCAGTCAAGGGATACATATAAGATAGAAAATTTGCAGATAAGAGGAGACTTTCTGAATTACGACCGGACACTACTAAAGAAAGCAAGAAGCTGTCTTATATGACATTTAAGTTTGAGAATTCAAACCTCTCAATAATCTTATACAACCATCCATACATAGCAAAAATGATCGATTGCTGGCAAAGATCCTCACAATAATAACACCAATAAAGTTAGGAAATGGGGCAAGATGATTTTACCAAGCTTGGTTCCAACAAGAATGACCGGAATACCAGGTGCATAATGCCTCAATTCCGGAATCCACTAACCACTCAACATGAAGTAAATTAATCAGTACAGCATCATATCAAACATCAGTTCAAAATGAGACGTGAAAGCAGCTTGTAAAGTCAATAATGATCTTACTTTCTTAGAAACATTTTCATAGCTGGCCTTGCTAATGAGAGAGAAAGCAAGAAGAAAAACATCCGCTCCTCTATAGCTCAGAGGTCTTAACCTATTGTAATCTTCTTGGCCTGTTCCACAAAGTAAACACATGAAGTCAATTACATAAAAATCTCAGAATAGATGGGAATCACCCAGAATCTACAACTTACTGGGAGCAGATTTTCTATTCCCATAACTCTGTTCCCCCTGTGCCCAAACATTTTCAACCATCTAATTTATTGCAATGAATGGATGGACGAGCTTGGGAACAAGGGGGAATAGAGCAGTAGGAACAGAAGATCTGTTCCCCAACTTACCAGCAGTATCCCACAACCCTAGGTTGACGGTGCTCCCATCCACAACCACGTTTGCACTGAAATTATCAAAAACAGTTGGTACATAGTCCTGTTCCATGGAAAAGCACAAAGAGAAAAGAATTATTGATGGTAAAATCAGTGTCCCATATTAGACAAGTTTATAAGCAATTAGCAACACTACGTGGCATTTATGAAACAAACTAAAGCATTGTACACTGCAAAACAATTTCTGAAAGAAAGAATGATGTTCATACCCCATGCCGCAGTCAATCATCTAGTGCAAAATACAATTGGTTCAAAAATTTCAGACCAATAATCCTCAAAGGAATATTTTCCTACTATCATCTTCAACAACAATTATATCTGGCCTGTTCATAGAAAAAACTGACTGTCTCAATATTAAAAATGAACTTGGCACAATTCATTGGCCTAACCAATGGAGGGTTTATCCATTACATTAAACTGCACAATACAACCCACAGAAATGCCAAACAGAACAAAAAATGTTAACTGGATATGTATCAGAAACCCAAATAGACAAGAGTCCTACTTTATTAAATTTTTAAATAGGAAATGAATGGATATCAACAGAGGCAACTAGATCATCTCTCTTTTAATGACGTAAACATCAGGACTGAATTCTATTCCTGAACTCTTCTATTTAAATAGCAATTTGAAGCAAGTATATCTGCAGAAAAATGCATCATGGAACTTGAACATATCAAGGAGGCAAAAAAAAGAAAAAAAAAAAGGTATAACAGTCACTCGACAAGAAAGAAGAACATGACCATGCAGTTGACCTGGCACCCAATCCTTGTGATCAAGTATGCAAGCCACAATAACACAGACAAATTCACAGCAAGAGTATAAATTCAAGAATACTGCAGCTTATCTCACTGAACCACAAAAAAGACACTTTCATTTGGATTTTGGTTGCCAGGTTAAGAAAGGAAGACTACACACTATTCCATATAAACCTAAATAAATCCATAAGAATATGACGTTCAGCATAGACAATAGCTTCCTGTCTGAGTACAAGACAATCACAAATCACGCTTAAGAATGTGAATAGGTTTCTGCTGTCCAAAATTCTGTAGAAAATTTACACAAGCAAAGCCCTCGAATTTAAACCTGAATTAGCTATTTTCAAGTGTATATACACAGATGCGCACAAACTGAGCTTCTAAAGCTAGCTGCTTTAAGAAGAAACAAAAAGTTGACCAACCCACTTCAGTTCACAGCCAATGACATTCAACACAAGCAAGCAGAGATAATCCCGTAAATTTCTTTTCCTTACCTTCTTTGCTCGGATACCAGGTAGAGAAAAGAAAATAAAAACCCTAAGCATGACCTTCCAAACCAAACGTTTCCGACTTAATAGATCACATAACAAAGTACAAGAACGAAAGACAGGACACCGAAAAATGAAGAATAACGACACAGAAAGAAGGACTTTCAAGAATTTATTCACGTTTCCCGCGTTTTTCCAAGAAGGAAAACGAAATACAACAAAGAAAAAATCGCAAACTTTAGAGAGAAATTCCCAGCCTTTGGAAGAATAACAAAAGAAAACCCACGAACCAACCCAGCAACTTGCATTAACCTCTTTCACTTCACCAGAACCCCACATTTTCTCAAGAACCAAGCACACATAAAAGAAAAGAAACACCAAAACTTCAATTCAATACATACGGTAGGAAAAGTGTTGCTTGTGTAGGAAATCAGCATGCAAGTTTTGCCCACAGCACCGTCTCCGACAGTGACACACTTTATGAACCTTGAAGCACTCATCTTTTGCACCTCTTATCTGCTTTAGCCCAATTTCTGCAACACCCACTTCTTAATTCTCGAGAAACAAACAGAAAGTGAGTGAAAGATATGAGCTTTCCACCCCCACTACCTTACCCAATTGAGCAAATCAAGAGGAAGAGCGAAGAAAAAAAGAATTTTTGGGGGTTGCTCACTTGCTCATTAGACAGAGAGAAGGAGAAAGACAGCTCTTCGACAGCTATAAATGGTTTTACCTATATTTCAGGACCCCAAGTCCTGTGATATGGATATGTTTTTTCTTCATTTTTTTCATTATTAAATTGTAAATTAGTTAATATTGAAAATAAATTACAATAATAAAATTAGTTATTTCCAATAATTAAAAAAAATCATTCAGCCAGTTCAGCATATTTCAGGACCCAAGTTCTACGGTATGGATATGTTTTTTCTTCATTTTTCATTATTAAATAGTGGATTAATTAATACTGAAAATAAATTACAATACTAAAATAAGTTATTTTCAGTAATTAAAAAATCAAATTAGTTTAATAAATTTAATTATAAAAATTTTAAATTAATTAATTTTTCTGTTCGATTTATTTTAATAATTTTTTTATTAAAAATCAACTAATCTATTAATTAATTGACCGATTTTAGTAAATTAATCGATTTTGGTAAATTAGAATTAATTAATTAATTAATTTTTATTTAATAATTTTTTTAATTAAACTTCAATTTTTTAAATGAGTAAATATTTTTATTTTTTATTTTTAAATTTAATTTAATTTTTATTGTATGCTAATTTTATAACTATTTAATACAATAAATTAAATCTTTTAAAACTTAAAATTTTTATCTTATTATTTTAATTTTTGTTCTATTTTTTAAACTATTAGTTATTTTTATTAATATATTTATAGAATTTACTACAAATTTTTATGATATTTATGTTTATCATTTTATTAAAAAAAAACAATCATCTAGTAAGGGAATCATCTTAAAACAAAAAGCAAAACCTTGCACATCAACATACCATGTATGGTACGAGATTATTTTTCATATATTATATCACCTTGTCGAATTGAATCTTCTAAATGAACTATTGGTCTAATTTAAGTTTTCTATTTACTTAATTTTTCTCTATTTGGATGCAACTTAAGATGAGACAGCTTGTACTTCTTCGCAATCAGTATCTTTGGATTTTAACAATTATATTAATTGGATTGAAAATGAATGGATAACAATTAATGATATTGCTCTCCCAAAAACAATAACAGAGAGAATTTTGAATCTTCTACTATGAGTTTTTCATGCTTCGCTTGTTACTTTTTGCTGATTTTGCATAATTTATTATCTTATTCCTACTCACCTATCTCATGACTTTTCATGTATCGTCTTTTTGGCTATTTTTGCATAACTTATTATCTTTATTCCTACTTACCTATCTCATGTTATGTGTTTCTTTCTAATATGAATGGCCAATGAGTCGAGGTTTGTTATAACTATATTTTTCCAACTGACAACTATATACTCCCTCCGATTCATAATAAGTGTCGTTTTAGAGAGATTTTAATTATTCAAAATAAGTGTCGTTTGTGACTTTTTATGCATATTTATAATTTTACTTCCAAAATTACCCTTTAATTTCTCTCACATCTTAATTACACAGATTACACAGATTATATTTTCAAGACACTTTAACATATAATTAATAAGGGTATATCAGATGTTTCATTAACTTTCTTAATAAGTGTGCATTCCTCTAAAACAATACTTATTATGAATCAGAAGGAGTACAACTTTCAAAAAGGATGATTGATGACGTTGACTAGCAAGACCATAAGTTATTTTTAATGATGTCCTACCAACAAAATGTGGAAGGATAATTTAGTGCATGAATAGACCTTCATTTGTTAACATTTTTGTTATGAGGTGGACTAACTTTCTTTAACTTGGATCCACATCTCATAATTGACACTAGTTAAGTGATTTTAATGGAACTTATATTGTCACATAAATTTTGTTTATGTTTTCTTACTCTCTTATTTTACTCTAAACTTCATAAAAACATTGTTTATGTTATTTTTAAAAATTTTGTCAATTAAAATCCAAATTTTGAAGAATGTTAGAGAGAATTTGTAAGAGGTAAAATGATTATTGCCAATTTATTAAAGATTAGACTCAAATATTTTTCTATTACTGGAAGTTTTTAAAATTTGAAAAATTAGGAATTTCCCAAATTTCTACGAATAGAAACTCAAATTTGAAGTTTGTCGAAGGCAATTTGACTAGGTACAAACATATATTCACTATATTTTTAATGGTTATACTAGGTTTATTCAATTGCACAGAGTATGTTCTTGTTTTTTCAATTGATTATCTAAGACTTGTTTATATATATTTCCTAAGGCTTATTTATATTTTTTATTATTGATATTTTTTGAGTATGTACCCTATAAGAATTGAAAATCAATTAATTTATCTAATTATTTGTTGTATGTTTGTCTTAAAGTTTATCATTTACATGTTCTATAAAGTGTTTATTTGTTTGATAATCAATTATTTACTATTATTAATATTGTTATAGACTAATTATTGTTGGGTCTCTTTTATGTGTACATGCTTAGGAAAAAGGACACAATGGAAGTCTTAACAAGTTAACATAGTAGTGAGGTCTCTTTATGAGAAAGAAAACATATATAAGTAATATATATTCAACTTGAAGTAAGAAGCACTTCATCAAAAAGTTAGAGGTTCAACACTAAGTTTAAGTTAAGTTGAAAATTTAGCTTAAAGAGAATAGGAAAAAATTGAAATAATGAAATGTAATAGTCCAAATAGCTCAAATTTTTAGCGTCAAACATTATAAAATAGTTTAAAGGGGATAACTACTAGTTGCCTTTATTTAGCTTTGAGCCCTAATAAGTGGACATCTTTTTCATTCCAACACTGAAGTGTTATCTGCCTGGTCTATTTTTCCTTTGTTTTTTTAGATATTTATCATGTATTTTGTGTACATCTTTGTTATTCTAACATGAATAATTAGTAGGGTGGATGAGGTTTTCAATAGTTCTTATCTAAGTTTAGTTTGTCCATATGTTTCAAATATGCAAAGTTCAAATTTTCTCAAATATACCTATTGCTTGTAACTATTAAACAATTATATTTGTAATGTTTGATATTTTACCATTTTGAAGTGCCTTTTGCAAGTATTCATCAAAGAACCATTGTGTGGGATTGAAATTAAAATTATATACATGTCATATGCAATAGTTTACAAATTAAATATCATAGTAGTATGTTATCTGATGTTTTACACTTTCTCTACAAGAGTTGATGGGCTTGTTTTCAATCCATATGTAGATTACAAATTGAGTCAAAAACTTGAGAAGCATTTGTGTCTACAAAAGCACATTAGATGTTTTAACTTCAATCAATTTATGAAGTTTACCAACTCTAACCTACTTCAATCAATTTATGAAGTTTACTAGCTCTAACCTACTTACGAAGTTTACCAACTTCATCAATTAGATTTTGATTTTATGCATGACTTTTGATTCCTATTATTTTTATCTTTTATGTGCTAACTTAATTTTTAACTTTTGTTGTATATTGTTTTAATTTAAGCATAAAACATTGATTTTTTCAATTTTTACTTTATATTATTTTAATTGTGGATTTTTGTTTTAACCTTTGTTTTTTTCAAATAAATTATTTCTTTAAATATTATGTATGAATCTTTTTGGGACTTGTCAATATGGTGACAAAGGCTGGGTGTTCATTTGCAAACCAAACTATTAGTTTTACGTCAAAAACTGCAAGTATATGGGTTGTTACTTGTAGTTAAAAAAAGATATCATCCCCTAGAGATTGATGTTAGACACCACTCAATTTAGGTTAAGCTTTATTTAAGAAAATGATTTCAAAAGATTAAAAACTGAAAATTAAATGAAAATTAATTAAACTAGCAATGAACAACCAAATAAGGCAACGTGTAGTAATTTGATGACTAAGGTTTAAAAATAGGAGTTACTCTATCCCTATTTTGCTTTCCTCTTATATTCTTGATCCAATTATTTTCTAATGTTAAATTACCTTCTCTCAAGTCGTGATTAGCTGACCCTAATTGAATGGATTAGAATTAGTTATGCTATCTCTAGTCTTACCAACTTTTCCTAATCGTTCAATAAGATTTTAAGCACTCCTGTAGGTGATTTTAAACAAACAGCTAAGATTTCTCTTCAACTATTTGGAAAAACCTGAATACTTATTAGGTCCGTTAGGAGCTGACTCTCATTACACTACCCAACTAAAATACCCATACTCACCCTCTTAGTCTATTGTATGGTATAAGCACAATAAATATCACAAAACATCTTTCATTGCATCCAAAATAACAAGAGTTCCACAAATAGTTCAAGAACAACTCCTTCAAAGTATTTAGCTACTCATAATCATAAACAATCCAACAAAATCTATGTTTTTCACATTAAAAGTCATAAAGAGAAAAGAATAAAAGCTGGGTAAAGTCAAGAACTCCTTCTCTCTACTCCAAAAAGCTGGAAAAACTCTAGATCTTGATGTTGTCACCATTTTTCCAAGGTAGATTATGTGTTTCCCTCTTTGGCTAGCCTCCAAAAGCCTCACTTTTAAAAAAAAATATTTTGTTGTGTGATCTAATGGATGGAGGCTCTTAGGATTTAGAGCCCTTTATATATGTCAAGGGGAGGGGATCCTGTGTTTGACCTGATTTTGACGAGTTCTGCTTGTGACTTAAAATCCTATGTTTGACCTGATCATGGTGAGTTCTGCTTGTCACCATAGTACACAAGCACGATCGTGATAGAGAGCTGGCCATCTATAGTTGCACGATCGTGATAGAGAGGTCATCATTTGATAGTTGCACGATCGTGCACTACTGTCTGATAGCTTTATGTATTCTTCACTCTTTTAGCCATAACTTCTTCTCCGGACCTCCGATTGACTTGAAATTTGAATTGCAAGCTCCTCACACATTTTCCTTCCTCTCCAATAGGTTTCATTATCATTTGAATTCTCTAAGTTTGCCTAGTGGTGCCATTAAATCACCTATATCATATCCATAGCTGCAAATCTGATACATGCATAATTCATCAACAAGGTGCATCAATTCATCCTACAAATAGGCTTCAAAACTACCCTCAAATACTAAATAATGTAAAGAAACAACTAAACACTTCAAAGATCAAGAAATTATGCAAAAGATGTTAAAGATAAAATAAACTAGAACTAAAACACACAAAGAAGCACTTAAAACCCATGAGAACACATTAGAAACATAACCTAAAAGCACACTTATCAATGGGTCAATGCACATATATTATGGTGGTGCTTTTAAGGGGAATCCAATTGATAAATATGTTGGTAAATAAAATACTGATATAGAAAGGTTTTGCCATTAGAATATTTTCAATAGTATGGAGGGATCAAGATACCCTTAAATATTTATATTATAGATATCCAGGAGGGGCTTTAATGATTGTTCAATGCACATATTTTATGGTGGTGTTTTTTAAAAGCACTCAATTGATAAATATGTTGATAAACAAAACAAAGTTATTGATATTGTTGATGTAGAAAGGTTTTTCCATTCGAATGTTTTCAATGAAGTTAAAATATGGAGGGATCAAAATGATATTAAATATCTATATTATAGAATTTCAGGAAGGGCTTTAATAATTATTAAAGACAAATGGATAATAGCCAACAAACCCTTGATATATTGTGTCATATGTTGTCAGCTAAATGTAAAATAATATATATGTATGTGAAGCACAAAGAGATTGAAGAGGATATTTTTGAAATTAGGTAGGAAGGGTAGGATGGAAAAATTGGTAATACAAAATTTGTTATAATAGGTAATGAAGAGTACAAAAAAGAAAGTAATGGTAAAGAAAATTATATAGAAGTGATTCAAATCGAGTATTTGAAGAAGACATAGAAGATAATAGTGACATAAAAGTTAAACCAAAAGGATTAACCCATCAGAGTCTTGGTGAATATGACATTAAAGAAGACGGTGATAAGGAATAATTCATATTAAAGGTGGTTTTAGAAAAGGATTATAATGATAATGAATTGTAAGAAGCAAGAAAACTTATGCAAGAATAATAAAAAAGGAGACTGGAAGACAACAAACTTATTATTTGAGTTGAATCTATTAGTCCTAACTCAGAGTAAAAATTAACTCGATTACTAGTAATTAAGCTGAATTTGTTAGTTGATCTGGTTATGATACAAAATCTTTTTCTTCTAATAAGGAAGAGAGTTATTTTTCTAGGAGTGAAGATGGTAATAGTAATGGAGAAGCTTTAAGATACAAGTCAGAGGACCCTATACATGATCCAAATTGTAGTTATCTAGAATTTAATTTTAGGAATAGAGTTTGATGATGAAGCATAATCCAAAGAGGTAGTTAGCAAGTACTTGATTATTGAGAGGTATATGTTAAATTTGTTAAAAATTACAAACTACAATTTGAGTTAAGTGTGTAAATGTTGATTACCCATAGAAAAGTAGTGGAAACTTTAATAGGTAAAAGAATTTTTGGCATTCAGTTTACTATATTGAAGGTCATATATGTAGTGAAGTGTACAAAAATAAAAGGATTAAGAAGCATTAGTTAATTAATAGTGTCTTTGATAATTTAATGGATATAAGGTCAGTTTCTCTTGGGATATGCACAAAATGACATTAGAACAATGTGACATAGATGTTTATCTCTTATTGTTGCATAAAGTGAAAGGGCATTTTGTTGAAAAGGTGAAGGAGTATGTAAAAGTTGAGATTGCAAAATTGTGGGACTATAAAAGAGAGTTAAAGATTTATTAAAATTAAGTTAAAGATGTTTATTTTCACTAGTGAGACCCTCATTTTTGAAAAAATTTATGTGGTTATTATAAGAAGAGAATGATCAATACTTATAAAACAATTCTAAATGTTGATGGAACATTCTTGAAAGGAGATTTAAAAAGAGTGTTACTTACTATTATGGGTAAAATTGCAAATAACAAATATTTTTTTTATGTTGGATTTCATTGACTTTTTCTAACATCCTCAAATAGAGATGGATGAATGTCAAATGAATATTTGATGGAGTCCCTAATATACCTTATTGAGGAAAGGTAGAGAAAAACCTATAGAAAAGGCACTAAAATGATCCTAACCAGAAAAATGAGTTTATATTTTAATACAAAACAATAAAGGTGTTAGTCATCCTATTTTATCTAATTAAGTAGTTACCTACGTCTGAAACAAGTTTTGAAAATTTATATACTTTTTAAAGGAAAATAAACTTAGGTGTGAGTTTGAAAGAAAAAAATGTTGAAGCAAAGAATATTTGAATGCTTTGGAATTTTCAATTTTACTTAAGGGTTGAAATCAGATATACTGATGTCTAGGTGTTGAAATAAAATCTAAAATATATGAATGAATATTTAGGCGCTTGTGGTTCAACCTAATACTTAAGAATAAAGTGTAGGAAGATGTCTACATTATGTCATAGGCTTTAAATGCAAATAAATCTTGAACTTTGATTTTAAAAGGTAAATTTTGATTTGTATGAAAGTACATGTTAAGAAAATGTTAATGAAATAAATAAACATAAATTCTTAATGAAATGAAAGAAACAATGTAAAAAATTTATTTAAAATAAATTACCCTTGAAAGAAAAGGTTAAAACTTTTAAAAAGATTTGATTAACTGAACTTTTAAAAATTGAAAACAAAATGATTGAGTTTAGCTAGTTGAGAAAAAATATTTTAAGTTTTGAATTATTTTAAAAAAAGAGAAATGTGCACAAATGATTATTTATTTAAAAAGATACTTTAAATTCTAAAAAATTAGGAGATTCAAAGTTAAAAAGTTTGGAGACTCAAATGTAAAGGGCATAATAGATCAAACTTAAAAAAAAAAGATAGAAATTAATCATGATGGATTTACTTGCCTAACCAAAAAATTGAAATTAAATTATGTAAAGAAAAGAAAATTAATCTTAGGAACATAAATCTTAATTCAAACAAAATGCACAAAGTCAAAACTAATGGACCATTAGGCCAACTAATTTATGATTCTGATTTATTAAATGAAAATAACTTTAAGGGGGGAAGATTTGGACTTTGAAAAAAGAAATTAAAAAGAGAAATTTTTATAATAGAAATTGGACTTTTTCTAAAAAAGAGCCTCATTCCTTATTAATGTATTTTAAACTCTCTTTCTCCACTCATTATAACAAAAATAAAGATAAATAGATTTATGATTTTATATTAATTTTTCATATTTGGGCATATTCATACTGAATATGAGATCTAATTGGACTTTTTTAAATTGAAACCTAATTATGTTTTCCTAAACATCGATTCTAAGAAAACTATTATTGAATTAATGTTAAATAATAAAATAAGGTAAAAGATTTACATGCACATACATTTAATATCACTCAAATTTTGGCCTCAAACCCATTAATGTCCTCTTTTTTATTCCTCATATGATTGACTAGGCCTATACAAAATAGGCATAGTATTTTATTTACTACTTATGTTGTTTTTGTGATTGCTATTTATTCTTACTCAATCACAATCTTTCCTATAAAATCATATGTCAATCCCAAAAGTTAAATAAATACAATGAAAAAGGAATTTGAGCCTTTAGGCCTAAAATTTAAAATTGATTATAACGTTCCTCTTTTAAGATTTAATTTCAGAGGTATAAGAAATTAATGACTATAAATAAATTATATGCAAATTACAATTGCAAAAGCTAAGAAAAAGGACATGTTGATCAAGAGAAGAGAAAGAAAAAAGTAACTAAGAGTTTAAATCCCTTATTCTAATGACATCTTAATAACAAACATCCATTTAATCTAACCTTTAGAACAAAAAAAGGGGACATATAAACACAATCATATATTTTATTAGGATCATATTAAAGTAAAAAACCAACATAAGGTGAAAACTAAATCAATATGGAACTTAGGAAGTGTATAACAAGATAACCAATATGAATAAAATGCAAATCATGAGCCAAACATCAAAACGGATCAAGATTAACCAATAAATGGAATAAATGTAGGGCATCTAAAAAATATATATGCCAAACATATCAACCTTATAAAAGAAGAGGGACATCTTTCACAACTTAACATACCTTACTTTATCACTTGACAATTTCAAAGAGTCTCATTCTTACAAATATGAGAAATGATGCTTAAATGATTGAAAGAGAAATAATGCTTAAATGATTGAAAATATTTAGAAATGTATGTAAAAGATACCCAAATACTTCTTAATGTAAGAACGAATGAAAAAACATGTATTTATAAGGTTTCAAGAATCCCAATAATCGGTGGAGCAAAAATATACTCATTGTAATAGTTGACCAAAACAACATGTTGGTCGACCAGTATCATTTAATGTATATATTCACTAATCATTAAGACATTTGTCAACCAATAGGTATATTGGTTATCTAATACATCAATCAATATTAAAAACTCTTACTATATCAAATTTAACAACCTTGACCTATATTGGTCGATCACTATTAGATTGATTAATCCCCAAATATGATTTTAACAACTTTAAATATTCAAAATCAACTTGTTTAATACAATTATGATTTTAAAACTTTTAAAATGTTCCCTAAAGAGTGTTTGAAAGATCAAAAGAATTTTATATTAAATCAAAAGCTTCAATGCCTCTTGATGAATGAAAAGACTCTTAATAAAATGATACAAAATATTTATGCGTAGTGATAGCATTTTGGAACATCAAAATGACTAAATGAGATTGTAATTAATATTACAAACTAAAAAATGACTTTGATATTCTTTTTTTTTAAACTTGGTTTTCACTTTGTAAGTCGTAAACTTCATCTTTTCTTTTATCAACTTTACGAACTATCTTCTTGAGTTTATAATTGCATCTTGATCTCATATTCCTTCTCTTCAAAATAATAAACTTGTTACTAGTTCTTATATTTTGTTATTATCAAAATATCGATTATAACCTCCTTTGTTTCATCAATTTCAATGATACAACGCATACTTTATGGAAGGAATATATATTGTCTAAGTGAAGAAGGATCATGGAGGTATGGTATTGTCCAAATTACTCTCGAGCATCGTTAAGTCAACTAATATTTCAATGTTTTAGGAAAATTGTTAGGGTTGAAGGATAGGTATGATCAAGCATGAAATGTTTTTAGGGAGGTGCTAGAGAAAAATGGTGTAGGTCATTTTAAAACACTCATATTAACTGTGATATAGTTAACAACTAATTATGTGAAGCACTTAATAGAAAATTATGAATGCGAGGATTAAGGTTATAATTTCCATGTTTGAAGAAATCAGGACTTACGAAAAGACTATAATTCAATAGAAATTAAGCTAAGAAGTAAGGGATAATTTAGGGTGAAGGAATAATAAGAAAGTTTCCAAGAGCATGTATGTTGATTGTTATTGTTTTATTACATGGAATGAAATATAAAGGTAAAAAAGGATGATATTATACATGCTATGAACTTAAAAGACATAAGTTGCAGTTATATAGTAAGGGACATTTTCAAATTTCTTTTAGTCAAGCCCGCATGACCACGTATTATTAAAGAGGGAAAATGAAGACCTATATTAATGAGTGGTATTCCTCAAAAAATACTCTGCAATTTAAACAAATATGATGCTTCTAATGCAAGTAGAATTATTTTGGCTAAATGATAAAAAACACACATATTTAACCACCACCAATTAGGGTTATTAAGAAGATCAAAGAAGAAAAGAATAAGATAATTAAGATAATCAATTTAAAGGTTGGCTTTATTCTCAAAGAAAGCAAGGTTGATGGCTTGTAAGTTATGTTTTCAAAATAGGCACAACAAATTAAAGTGTCCCAATAAATCTACTACAAAGCCTAGGACACCAACATTGGCACTTTTACGAGCAATTTAATGTCACTAAACTACATATATTAGCTAAAGAAAAATTATTATTTGTAACCTCCCGTTACCCATGTTAGGGCTATAATTGTGAATTTTGATATTTTGATGAAAAATTAGGAAAATGCACATCATGCATTATTAATTGTGACATGCACATTTTGCACATTTATATGATTGTACATGCATT
>JAOTAX010000198.1:40167707-40180500 GCA_025629825.1 Erythroxylum guanchezii | reverse complement strand
TGTTCTTTTATGCTTAAGTGATCTCTCAAAAATGTCCTTGAACATCCTTATTACATTAACACTTTAATTCCACTTACATATTCGATAAATCCTACTAAATTTGACATAATTATAACTCCAATGATTAAATCTATTAAAACCTCAAAATTATTTTAACTCATGCTTAACCTAAAGAAAAATTTTCAGGGTCCAACAATATGCTTCCTAAAAGCATGAGTAACTAGGTTAGAAACAATGAAGGTGGCACTAAGATTGTCACAACAAATAGTGGGTGTGAAGTAAGATAAGTCGATTTTATAAAGTAGAAAAGTGATCTGATGGAGTTTTGAAGTGGCGAGAGCAATACTTCTTTATTCAACTTCAATATTAGATCTGGCAATAGTAGGTTATTTCTTAGCACTCTAAGAGATTTGATTGGAGCCAAGAAAGATACAATAGTCAGATGTAGAATGATGATCAATAGGACATCCAACCCAATCGGCATCACAATATCTATATAAGGTAAGAAATGATGATTCGGGGAAATGAATTCCGTGAGAGGGCATGGAACGAGGATATCATAAAATCTGTTTAAACACAGTCCAATTAACACCAGTAGGGCAATGTAAGAACTGAGAGACTTTATTGATAACAAGTCAAAATATCAGGATTAGTGAGATAGAAATATTAAAGAGAACCAACGGTGCTACTAAACTTAGTAGGATCAGAAAGTGGTTGACTATGATTTTTAGGCATAGGGAGAGATTTGTTAATGAGAGTCTGGACAAGTTTAGAACTATTTAGATCAATTTAAAGAAGGAGATATATAGTGTATATGGTTTGATTAAGGAGAAAATCATTGAATGTAGTAATGGATTCAAGGCCCAAAAAGTGATGGAGTGGTCTTAAGTCTTTTATGTGAAGATCATAGATAAGGAAGGAAATGAAGAAGGGTGAAGAACTTGTAACCAAGATATCATCCACACAAACTGATACAAAGTTGGTATGAGATGAGATCGTGTGAATAAACAAAAAAAGTGTCAGATGTTGAGGAAGTGAAGTTAAGTTCAAGAACCTTCTGACTTAGGCAATGAAACCAAGCTCAAGGAGCCTATTTCAAACCATATAGAGCTTTATGAAGATAACAAATATGATGAGTATAATGTGGGTTTATAAAGCTAGGAGGTTGAGATATAAAGGTATGTTATTGATGATGACTATGAAGAAAGGTTTTCTTTACATCAAGTTGATGGACTGATGAATTATGAGAGAGGACAAGGGTAAGAATTATGTGAATGGTAATGGCTTTGATAACAAGACTAATGGTACCAATGTCATTAATACCCAAAACCTAATGATATCCTTTCACAATGAGTCAAGTTTTATATCCTTGAATGGAACAATCAAGTTTTCTTTTAGTGCAAAACACATATTTACACTCAATAATGTTGGCATTAGATAAAGGAGGAACCATAGTCCAAGTATGGTTATGATATAGAGTTATGAATTCATCAATAATAGTCTAGAGAGTGAGAAAAGTTGTTGGCTTGAGTGAAAGACATAGAATAAAGAGAAGATGTAATAAGTATAGATTAAGTGATGTAGTCAGGAAACGATCAAGGACATATGTGTGATCACCGATATGTGTAACCATAAGATGAGAAGATGGTGGCAGAGGAGGTTGAGGTGGAGAAGTTAAGGAAATTAAAGGAGTATTATCGGGACGTAGGTTGAAGGGTAAAGGTAGTGAAAGAAGGGATAAGAAAGAAGATAGGGAAGCCATAGGTGGAAAGTTGGCATAGAAAGGGTCTTGTTCTAGAAAATGAACATATAAAGAGATATAGATTTTAAAGGTTCTATATTCAAAATAGTGTTATCCTTTATATTGAGAATAGTATCCAAGGAAAACACATGAAGTATATTAAGGTGTGAGTTTGTTAGGGTGAGTGGAGGCTAAAAAAGAAAAATAAGTACACCAAAAACTCGTAAATGAGAGAGATCCAGTGTGATATTGAAGAGTAATTCACGAGGAGACTTGTGATGAAGAATATGAATATATAAGAAGTTGATGATATAAACAACAATAGAGAAAGTTCTAAACCAGAAGAACTTGGGAAGAGAGGCTTATAAGAAAAATAAGTACACCAAAAACTCGTAAATGAGAGAGATCAAGTGTGATATTGAAGAGTAATTCATTAGGAGACTTGTGATGAAGAATATGAATATGTAAGAAGTTGATGAGATAAACAACAGTAGAAAAAGTTCTAAACCAGGACTTGGGAAGAGAGGCTTACAGGAGAAGGGTGAGGCTTGTTTAAGTAATGTTATAAATTTTTTTAGTAAGACCATTTTGTTAAGGAGTATGAGGGCAAGACAGATGGTAAATAATGTTGTTCAAGGTGAAATATTAAGCAAAGGCACCTTTGATGAGTTTAGGAGCTCTATCGAATTAAAAGGTTTTAATAGTGGTGGAGAAAATATTTTTAATGGTGGTTTTAAAATTTTGAAATGTAGACAAGGCATATGATCTGTGGGCTAAAAGGAAGATTCAGGTATAACGACCATAATCATCAACAAAAACGATAAATTCATGATAACTAGAAAAGAAAGTAGATAGGGAGGGTCCCCAAATATCATAATGAATAAGTTGTAAAGGTTTTGTGAAAATATTAGAAGATGGTGAAAATAGAAAACAAACACTTTTTCCTTGAAGATATAAAGTACAAAAAGTTATGACATTAGATTTAATGGATAAATAATTAGATAATCTAGAAAGTATAGTTTGACACAGATGATCAAGACATTGATGCCAAAGATCAAGCAAAACACGAGTGATTGTGAATATAACAAAAAATTTAAAGTGTAAAGGAATATTCATTAGATAATGATTATTATGGTTGGAACAAGCGAGATGCAGTATCTTAGATTTGAGGCCCTTCATAATTTAACCAAAAGGATTAAATTTAATGAGATATAAGTTACCAGAAACAAATTTGGTAACAGATAAAAGGCTAATAGTGAGATGTAGAACCCCTAAAATATTATTAAGATGAAGTGGATGAATATGAGTATAAAAGGTAAAAAAGACTAGTGGAGAAAATAGGAAAGGCTTGCTTATTAACTATAATCAATTAGTTTGAATGTTCATACAGGGATACAAATTGTACAAGATGGGGATTAGATATCACGTAAGTAGTAGCACCATTATTAGGTAATCATTCAATAACATCGTCAAAGTTGTAATGATTATGAATGTTCATAATAGAGAAGGCTATCGCGAGAGAATTGGACCCAAAAGGAGGCCTAATTGGACAATTTCTAGACTCAGAATATCAAAAACGACAATGGGCACCAATATGATCCCATTTCCATCAAATTTGATTGGTGAATGGGATTGGGCTGATGAGTTGGGCCGTAAGGGTTGAGTTGGTGAGTTGGGTAATTAAAGGCATTTTGGAAGATTGGGCTTAATGACCCAATAGAGTTCTCGATCCACCAGTAGTTATAAAAAGACTCATTTACATTGAGGTTGCATCCTCCAATAAATCATCTTCCTCCAAATGTTGTGCATCCTCTAAAGTCGTTTCTCCCACCTCATGAGTATCTGCCATTATTTTTGCCAGAATATGATGTAAGAAACATCGTCTTAGAAGGATGTGGTGAGTGATATGCTAGTAGTTTTTGTTCGTGAATTAGAAGTCTAGTTCTAAGATCCGATAAGGTAATGAGACAGTCTCAATATTCAATCACCATGGTGAAGGATTCGTATTCAATAAGGAGTACATTTAAGGTGAACAAGACAAGGTCATCATCCAAGATGTAATCTCTGATAGCTACGAGTTCTTTAGCAGTAATAAAGACGATGTTTAAGAAATTTATGATAGAAGATGCACATTTTTTAATGGTATGGAGTTTGCGACGAAGAACAGAAAGTTTAGATGATGATTGTTGGAGAAAGTGAAGCTTAAGAATAGTCTAGAGATTATGATTCGTGATACATCCAAAAGCAAGGTGTGCGATGGAATTGGAAAGTGATGCTATGATAAAACAGTAGACCAAATGGTCAAAATTTTGCCACTTTTTATATTATGGAGATGAGGGATCAATGTTTGAGTCTTTTGTCATAGTCGGAGAGTCCCACCAAGAAGATCAGAGGTAATAAAGACAACCTGGATTTGATTTCACTAGACCAGGCAATTTATTGTATCCAAAGATGTGGTGAGAAAATTGATTAGCTGATTGAATGTTAAAATAGAAATAGTATGCTTTGCCATTGTTAGTTTGATATAGGAACTGCAATGGTATTGATGCTATTATGTAAAGTTTGGTAAATAGTGAATTGGTACTAATGTTTGTATATTTGGATGTTGTTTTCGATGTATAGTACAACAATAACAACTTAGTAAAAATTTTGCTAATACGCGAAATTTGGGAAAGTCTAGTAATACGCAGTTTTACCCCCTAACTAATAAAGAGATTATTTTCAAATAAATCACTTAAGTTGTTTTTGGTGTATAATAATAGTAAAAAAGAAATTTAGATGTAGACGATTAATTTTTGTGTAACCTCTAATAACATGATGAAAGTTTTATTTTTTTACTATATTTTATAAAAAGATTTGAAACCTTAATATACATTATGAAAGTACATAAAATAACTAAAAATTTCATTGATAAATATTGTTAGTCTTATCACTAAACTAGCAGTTAAGATTTTGGAGCACATAGCATCAACAGTAAAAGAAAAAAAAAGGCATTGTAGAATTATGGCTCCAATTCCAAAAAGGAAATTGGAAAGGTCATATTAAGAAAAGGTGGCAACTTTAGTACACACCATAGATTACTTAGGCTATGTTTGGTTGAGAGGTTAGTAATAGAATGAGATAGAACGTAACACACTTCTATCATTTGATTGAGGGTTTCATAATAGGATGAGATAGAATGGGATAGAAGCGAAAGGTTTTATGTTACGTTTCATTCCACCCTAAATAGTGAAAATAAAAAACCTCCGATTCAGAGGGTTTAGGATGGAACATAAACTAATAAATACATAATATCTAATATACCCTCAATAATTTTTCTTAATACCAATTATTTGTTCTAACCTTAACGTCCACAAAAATTGTATATAATTAATAATATTTTATATTATTTTTCCTTACCCTAATAATAATATTTTATATTATTAATAATAAATTGTATATAATTAATAATAAAATAAAAAAATTAATAAAAATTTTATTAATAAAAATAGAAAATATATTTAAAAAAATTTCTTTAATTGTTTGTATATATTTCTATATAAATAAAAATATTAATAAATTATTTTTAAATATAAATCACATATAATAGAATAAAATAAAATATATTAAATAATTAATGATAATATTTTTATATAATTAATAATAAATTGTACATAATTAATAATAAAACTTTTATTAAAACTTTTATTATTTTAAAATAGAAAATATATAAAAATATTATTGTCACAGTTATAACTTGAACTGTGACTTTTAATTGGACATGATTTCTGTTTTAAAATCATAGTCTCCTATAACAACCATTTTAATATCAGAGATATAATAGTCATTTATTATATATTATATTTTATTCTATCTATCTTTCCAACAACATTTCACAATATTATATTATAAACCCTTCCATCTCTCCTAAATAACTTTTCACTATATTAAATTTCATTTTATTATAAACCATTCTATTTTGTTCTATTGATTAACATATAAATTATTCTATTTTATTCCATTCTATTTTATTAATTAACATCCAACCAAACAGATCAACCAAAAGTTCTTTCACGGTATGAAAGGTGAAGCCACCGTCAAGGTTAAGATGGGTCAATTAACAAACTCCATTGCTTCCTAAACCTGTAAACGTGGCCATGAGCTTTACATTACCACGTAGATATACTCATCAACAAAGCAAATATTTCATCTATCATTCAATATACACGTCACTCTCTTGCCACGTGGCCAACATCTCTCTTCCTGTTTGTACAAGATCTTGTTGCCTTTCAAGTAAGGTGCTGACTTAAGGTGGAAACAAGGAACATCTTCATAAAACGTGTCTTGGATACGCCTCAGTTTCTCTCGAAACCAAGACACCTAACTAAAAAGCAACGAACCTTTGAAGTCCACTATCGGCATGATAACTAGAATGGCCCGAGGACAAACCCGTCATTTCAGTTTTCGGCCTTTTAAAAGATGTGATCTGAAACTCCAGCTGTTTCTTGTTCTTGCACCGTTTCCCGGGTTTTCGAGCAAGAGACACGGGGAGAAAGATTGCGACCCGGGGAGCGAATCGAGGATCGGAAACGGAAAAAATGGGATTCGTAAGCACATTATTGGGTTTCTGTGGATTCAGCGTGGGGATTTCAATGGGACTCGTGATCGGTTACTATCTTTTCATCTATTTCCAGCCCACTGACGTTAAGGCAAAGTTTCTACGTTTGCTTTTTGATCTGTTAATACGTATTACTGTTAAATTGTGAGGGAGATTTGGAAATGTGGACTCTACGGCAACTGAGAAGTTCAGTTTTTTATATTAAAAAATGTGGGCCAATTTCCGGTTTTTGTCGTGGAACGGAAAAGTTGATGTCATTTTGCGGCAGGATCCAGAGATTCGATCGTTGGTAGAGCAGGATTCGGAGACTTTGCAACGTATGCTTCCGGAGATTCCGCTCTGGGTGAAGAATCCTGATTATGATCGCGTGAGTATCGTTTATTTTTTGCTTTTGTGATCTTCTTATTTTAATGGGTACTACTGGCTATGTACTCATTTTGATTTGGACATTTAGCTTATGTTTCTTTTGGTTTTGTTTTTAGATTGACTGGCTTAACAAGTTTCTTCAGTACATGTGGCCTTATCTGGACAAGGTTCAATCTGTATTTCCTTTTCATGGTTCTGTGTTATTGTGGTGGGCAGTTCACTGTGTCGTTAGTCTGTTTTTGGTGCTGAATATATGTGTAATTATGATTCCACAGGCCATTTGTAAGACAGCAAAGAACATTGCAACACCCATCATTGCCGAGCAGATACCCAAATATAAAATTGATGCGGTTGAATTCGAAACACTGACTCTAGGGTCACTACCACCAACTTTTCAAGGTAGACTTCTTTTATTAACTCTTTTGATGACTTTTGAGTGATCATTCCTCTCTCTCTTAATTTCATGTTTCCGGAAAATTTTGTGTGATCAGGTATGAAAGTTTATGTTACTGATGAAAAGGAGTTGATTATGGAGCCGTCTGTAAAATGGGCTGGAAACCCTAATATAACTGTTGCTGTTAAAGCTTTTGGGCTGAAAGCGACTGCTCAGGTTATTGAATTTGTTTATTTTATTGTTTGGATTCCTTCATTTTTGTAGCAGTTTGTCTCTTGTTGAACTTTTTGTTACTTTGATACCTACAGGTGCTGGATCTGCAAGTTTTTGCCTCGCCCCGTATAACTCTGAAGCCGCTGGTCCCAACTTTTCCTTGCTTTGCTAAAATATGTGTGTCCCTCATGGAAAAGGTTGATGCTTATATTTCATTGTTTTAGTGGAAATAAAACATTTTAGTTTGTCCTGCGTGATTGGATTTTTAGACATGTAATTATGTAAACTATCCATCTAAAACACGACACATGTTCCAGTTGGTACTTATTATTCATCAGGAAATCTTCAAATGGATATATTGCTGCAAGGAAAACTATACCTCTCGTTTGCTTCTGCTCGCAAATGTTTGATCTGTATCTTCCTTTCCTGTGCTGCTGCATTCATATATTTGAGGACTGCTATTTTAGTGGTCTTTTGGGGTTATTAGATGACAATTTTGCAAAGAAATTTGAACTGTGTTTTATTGACCTAATCCACCCTTGGGGATTAGAGAGCTGGGTGGCTGAATCTAGTCCTTATCATTGTTGAATAATTAAGTGCAGATGTTTTAAAGCCTTGCTTATCTTTATGGACGCTAATTGATGTCACCGTCAAATAATTTGTTAATATTGGTGTGTGCATTAGTTCTTTCTATTAATTAATATGTTTTACCTTGCAGCCACATGTTGACTTTGGTCTCAAGCTCCTTGGTGCTGATCTTATGGCAATACCTGGTCTGTACAGGTTTGTCCAGGTACTAACTGTTTTTTCTCCTTGTTCTACTCTGCTTTTCATGTACTTAAAAACATCTGGCCAACCTGTTCAGGATATCAACTTCCGTTCATTTATATTAGTTATTGATTTTTAATAGGTTATTCCTTATAAATATTGTGGTAGTTATGTTTTTCTTTTTTTCATTTTTGTTCTGCAGGAGATTATCAAAGATCAGGTTGCAAACCTGTATTTATGGCCTAAACGACTAGAAGTGGCAATACTGGATCCTGCAAAGTATGATTGTGAACTATACTCGCAAACTTTTTAGGGAACTCTTTTAACTACTTGAACTTTGTTTCTCTAGCTATCTCATACTTTTCTGAATGTGAACTTTGTTATTGGAAACTACAGGGCCTTGAAGAGGCCTGTTGGAATTCTCAATGTGAAGGTTCTGAGGGCACTGAAACTTAAGAAGAAAGATCTGCTGGGTGCATCAGATCCATATGTGAAAGTAAAGCTCACTGAGGACAAGCTTACATCTAAGAAAACCACTGTGAAACATAAGAACTTGAACCCAGAATGGAATGAGGAATTTAATATAGTCGTTAAAGATCCAGAGACACAGGCTGTAGAGTTTCATGTTTATGACTGGGAGCAGGTAAGAAGATCCCTTGTGTGCTGGGAACCTAATGTATCATGACATGTGTTCATCCCAATCTGTTTACTCCTTGCTTAGGTTGGCAAACATGACAAGATGGGTATGAATGTAGTTCCTCTGAAAGAACTCACTCGAGAGGAGCCAAAGGTTTTGACACTTGATCTGCTGAAAAATATGGATAAGAATGATCCTCTAAATGAGAAGGCTCGGGGGCAGCTTGTGGTGGAATTGACGTATAAACCATTCAAAGTAGAGGAGTTGCCCAGTTTTGACGAAACAAAAGATTTGCAGAAGGCTCCTGAAGGAACTCCTGCTGGTGGAGGAGTGCTAGTAGTTATAGTTCATGAAGCTCAGGATGTTGAAGGAAAGTATCATACTAACCCATCTGTGCGGATTCTTTTTAGAGGGGAGGAGAAGAGGACAAAGGTATAAGTTTGAAACATCGACATATATATTTTGGTGAATTTAACAGATAATTTCTTTCATCGATTTCTGCTTTAGCTTTTAGTGACGTGCTCTTAAGAAAGAAACTGGATGGTGCTTCTATTTAGTAAAAAGACTGGATTTCTCCAAAACTGTTTCTGAACATGTGAATAGAGAGTTGATGGGAGTCCTTTGATTGATGCAGCGTGTAAAGAAGAACCGAGATCCAAGGTGGGAGGAGGAGTTCCAGTTTGCACTGGAGGAGCCACCCACTCATGATAGGATGCACGTGGAAGTTGTGAGCATCTCCTCAAGGAACCTATTGCATCCAAAGGTAATGCATATTCAGCTATGTAGCCAAAGAAGATATTGAAAAAGTAATTGATGATCTGAGTGACTCTTATTCTTGAACACAGGAGTCTCTGGGATATGTGGACATAGGTCTAGCTGATGTTTTAAGCAACAAAAGGATTAACCAAAAGTACCATCTCATAGACTCCAGGAGTGGAAGGCTACAAATTGAGTTGCAATGGAGAACGGCTTCATGATCATGATGTTCACTTGTGGAGTTTCTGTAATTTCTTTTTATGCATCTTGATTTTCTTCAATTCAATTGCTATTGTATAAATTTTCCTTTTCAACACAACACTGATTGATCAAAACCTCTCTCTGCTACAAAATAACATAACAAACTTACGTCATCCTTATCGTCGCAATTCCTAGGAATACGGCGAACTTTTATATAGCCTATTGTCACGTTGCTAATAAAAATGAAGAGTAGAAACGAGGAGAAAGAGGAGTCCATAAAGAAGAAAAGAGCTGTAGAGAGAGAGACACACACATACACACAAACATTAGCTAATTCATCCTTGCTGTTTGTGAGAGAAACAGTTATAATTTTTATACCCGTTACAATTATAGTTGTGTAATAGTTATCATATTTTTATACGTAACAATTCTTTCTCCTTTTAAAAACCTTGTCCTCAAGGTTATCTAGGTTTACATAATGGACAAAAAATGAATAACCTGATTTTCTTTCCCCCACCCATCTTTTTCATAGCATTACGAGCAATTGCTCCTGCAAAGCTCACAATCTGCTCATTTAACAGAACTTTAAAATTAGATGAAATACTTCTATACTTTGCAGGGTCACTTTGCATGTCACTGTTAACGAAATCAAGAGGAGTAACTGCCATGTGGGTTAGAACATAGCTGAAAAGACCACTAGCCGTACAAGTAGCGCAGAAAGTCGGAGAGTACATCACGATCTTACTAGGCTCGCTAGGAGAGGGGACGACTAAGGAACCGTCAGAGGCGACGTCTTTGTTATTCATAAGAAGGGTGGACTCTATAGTCAAAAACTTTATGTAGTCCTTCTCTTGCATGGGTTGCTTATTTTGATTTGTGAGTTCCGAAGTAACTGCAATAGTAGCTTCTGCTTCTGTTAGTCTTTTCGAACTACTCTGAGATGTCAGGTCTACTGCTCCATCCTCTCCTATTTTTTGTAACGTTTGTATGATCATACTTCTCAACTCTGTCATTTCCTTTTCCACCTTTTCCATTCTAGTATTCATTTTTGAAAACATTCTTTCCATCAATCATTTCAGATTATCCTCCATCTTACGTAATTCAGCACTTCTAGTACTTTAAGCCATGTCATCTCTCAGATTCGAATGCTCTGATACCAATTGTTACTAATAAAAATGAAGAGCAGAAGAGAGAAGAAGAGAAGGAGAATGAGAAAAGTCCAGAGAGAAAAACAGAGAGCCGTAAAGAGAGAGAGAGAGACACACACACACACAAATATTAGCTAATTCATCTCTGCTGCTTGCAAGAGAAACGGTTACAATTTGTATACTCATTACAGCTGTGTAATAATTATCATATTTCGATAAGTAACATGTCAACTCTAAGTTTCAGTAATAAGAGATCAATTCACCCAACACAAATCTTCCACATAGCGATCTCATCAAATCATTTCTTCACCTGCCAATCCAATCCACAACTCACTCTCAAAAATGGACTCTCTCTAAGTGTCTCCCCGTTTTCTCAAATTATCAATTGTATTTGCACACATCTAAAATTTGTCACATTGGTGTGATGCTTAAAGGTTGGCACATCCAAACATATCAGGTTTTGATTGGCCTTGGAATGTAGAACCACTCAAGTTTGACAACTCAAAGTCTCTGTAAGATGCAAACCAGGATCAGTAGAGTATTGTCTTTGCATTGACTTATGAATTCCAATAACACATTTTCATATGGTTAGTTCTAGTGTAAGGGGAGACAGAGGAGTAATTGAAACTTCCGACAACGCTTTGCTTGATGATCGTGAATTGCGTTCTTTTGTTAAGTTGCGTTCAAAAGAAAAATGAATTCCTTATCATGTACAACGACACCATAATTAATCTTAGGTTTTAGCTGTGGTAGAACCCTAGTGTTGGGTTGGATTTTAAATATACCTTGTTTTGGAACATGTTAATTAGAAACTTAAGATGAGTCATCAGTCATCTCCTTGTTACTCTAGGTTACCTTTTTCTCTTAAAAGCTTGTAGGATCTGCTCTACATCCATTAGATGTTGGAACTTGGAAATTTGTTATACCTTGGTTGCTCATTTTCAGGGTTGTTCTATACAAAGAACTTTTGGGTTCACTAAATTATTTTTTTTTTGGTTCAATTGAACTGGCTTTTAGTTTATTTTACATAGTAATTTTTGTTCTTCTTTGGAATTATTTGAAAAACCATGATGAATTGGGCTGTATATTGTTGTACTTTTTTGCTTGTCTAAGATCCTGTTCGCTTCTGTAAATTGGCCACCATAAGACTAAAAATTGCTGAGCTCAACACTTCTTTCACTACAAGAAAATAAATCAATAGCGACGGACATTTACCGACGGAAACTTAATCGTTTGTGAATGGCGACGGAAAAGCATATTCCGTCGGAACATTGAATGAAAAGTGCGACGGTGCTAAAATCCGTTGCGAAAATTGGAGGGAAATATTCGCGGAAAATGTTAGCGACGGAAATATACCGATGCATTAAAATTCTGTCTGCAATTACAGACGGAATTTAATATCGGTCGGTAAACTTGTCGGGGAATTCAAATTCACCGACGGAATTATGTCGTCGGTATTCTCGGAAAAAATCATCGGGGAATTAGGTTCAGAAACTTAATTTTACGACGGAAATTTTTAATTATACCGACGAATTTATTCCGTCGGTACTAATCGATTAAAACAGCGTCCGCCTCCCCCTTTCCTCCTCGCGTGCCCAACTCTCCTCTTCTCTTTCTCTCCCCTCCTCCGGCGATTTTCCTCCTCCCTTTGCCTCCGACCAGCTGCCGCGTCTCCGGCGACAAGAAGTCCCCCTCATCTCCGGCGAGAACTACCCCCTGTCGTCTCTCCTCTAGTGCTGTCGACAGTAAGCCTGGGTTTTGCGTTTTTATGCAATTTTTTGGACTGATTTAATGGCTTATGTTAGTTTATTTAGGTTTGAGTGGTCTTGTTCAAGTGTTTTGCATGTTAATAATCGAAAGATTTTAACGATTTTTGCGTAGATAGGGTTGACATGGTTGTGCCCTGAAGGTGTTCGATGGAATGCTTAACATGGTTGTTGTTTGTTTTTTGCTTATTTTGGTAATTATTTAC
>JAOTAX010000198.1:40043132-40068432 GCA_025629825.1 Erythroxylum guanchezii | reverse complement strand
TCATGTATCTCCCTCATACGTAGTCCGAAGCATGAAAATTCAATCGAAATTGGATTCAGAATACCTTAATTCCTTTTCCTGGAGTTAAACCTTAATTTATTACATATGTAATAAATCTAGAAAAATAAAAAAAGGTTATTTTATAAATTTCCTGAACCCAGAAACTGACCCAAAACACCCCGGGACACCTTATGGGAAATTTGGAATTTTTGGGGTTTTTTTTTTGGCACTGTAGCTGATGACGTCAGTGCTGACGTCAGCGCCTGCGTCTCCGCGAGACTGGCGCGTGCGCAGCATGCACCCATGCGCAGACCCGCGGGGACTGTGCAGGTGTGCAATGCACGCACCGCCTCGTGGAGCACATCCGTGTGCCCCACGTGTCAGCCGCGTGGACGGTCCGGATGGCCGCGTGCTCTGCACGCTCCCGCCGTTCCACGAGGGTCGCTCGCAGCGAGCCGCTTACGCGCGACACGCGTCGCCCTCCTGCTAGAGCCGCGTGGCGCGTCCAGATTGGCGCGTGCGCGGCACGCGCCTTCCACGTGGGCGCGCCCTGGCCGCATGCAAGGATAACCTTGGAAAAATGGAGCTTCTACATAGCGCTATCCTTACTTGTCAAAGCTATTTAGGATGAGAGGAATCTTCGAATCTTTCAGAACAAAGACCCATCCAAGGAACAATTCCTCCACTGTCTATGTTTGCAGATCAGAGAATACTTCAGGCTTCACAAGCTCACCTCCCTTAACACCGAATATTGATCTCGAACATGGAAAGTTTAAGCATGTTAAATTAACTCACTAACACTATGGTAGTTATTTTTTTAGGCTCTTAGTGTATTCTAGAAACTTTGTCAAGCTTATTCAATAACTTGATTAAACTCTTGAATGCCTTTAAGGCTTAATTCATTACATTTTATATATAAAAAAAAGACTCTCACACTCAGTAAATCACATTACTATCTGCGGTAACATAATTTAATAAACATGCAATAGAAGGTTCAGTTTTAAAATGACATATTTTGAAAATAATAAAAATATTTTAAAAATAAATGAGACTAAAAAGGAGGTAATGTCTTTCAATGTTTATTTATTTATATGAATTATATATCTTACATATATATATATATAGGGATCACAGTTTGGCCCAACCTAAGCTCAACGGGTCAGACCCTCGAGGTTTGATTTCCTGGGCCCGACCGGAAGTCCTATAGATAACATAAAAACGATGTCGTTTTGAAATATATTTTTTTAAAATAATAATTTTGTGTCGGGTTGGGCTGGGTAGCCCCAGGCCAGGTTGGGCCTTGGACTGAGCCCGAGCCTAAAAGAGAAGGGTCAATTGGGCCCGATTTGGTATATATATATTCAAAGTGAATGTGTTGATATTGGTCATACATTAATCGCAATTATGAGATTCATATTGTATTTATATATTATCCCTAAATTATTTTTAGTCATTATTTTATTGAGAATATCAATAGAGCGTAAAATGACTAGCACCATTATTTTTTTTTTATGAAAGAAGTAGTCGATCTAGTAGATTATAATATAGAGATACTTAAACAATCATGTGGGTGATTGATAAAGAATATGTTCACTGAACTGATCCTATATGAAAAATCCATTTGAAGTATTACTTGTATGTGTATGAAAATTCTCATTTTGATGGTTGTATAAGTGATCCTTTGACTTGAGATTTTCAAAGTTATCTCATATAAAGATTGATATGTTTTGATACTACTTATGATCTATTTTAATCCAGGATAGTTCAGTCAATAGCTATCGGATATATCATAAATGATTTACAATTTTATGATTTAAATCACAAGTGTATGGTGTAGCTGCCGCTAGCAGTGGTAAGTACGATTGATCCCACGAAGACTAGAATTACTAATATTTACCATCTTTCTATTACCTAGCCTAGCAAATTATAGTTTTTAAGATTAATCAAATGCAAAATTAAATCAATAAACTAAAATAGATCAATACAATTAACTAATTAGAATGAAGATTAAACTAAGAAATAATTAAGGAAAATAATGGTAATTGAATTTCAAATCCTATTAAGATTTTTCATGTAATTATGATTTCACTGCTCAATTTAATTTATAGGTTATTAGATTGTGGAAATTCCTATCTTATGTTAATATCTTTGTCAAGGTTATTAATAGTTAACCACCAATTGATTAACTGAAATCTCTTTCTAATTAAAATCCTAAGATTGCATTAATCGATTCGTGAATTTTACTATTAGGCTTGACCCTAATCTAAAGGATTTATGTTGTCCTATCGCTAAGATTGCGTGCAACTCCTTTCAATTATGGTAGCTCTATTCATACAAACGGAAATTTCAATCTCAATTACATGAATGAAATAATATACTAGCAATATTAGTTCAAGAATAATTAAGAACAAATAATTGAATCTCAGTGAAACTAAAGAATGAATTTATTTAAAGCAAAATAACTATAAGGTCTATCCTAGGGTTCATTTAATACAAGTACCAACAAAACTGTAGCTCATAATGATAATATCAAGACTAAAGGAAAAATAGTAAACTAAAAGTACCATATTGAAATCCCCTTTGCTCTTTATAATATCCACTTTATATCGATGAAAATTCACTCCAAATATGTTTCCTTGCTTGTTCTCCATTCACTCTATCATTTTATTTGTTGTTAATATATCCTTTTCCTAGCTCTTACAGACCCTTTTTGTACTTCCTCTTATTTTCTCTTAGTTTTATCTACTTGTAGCTTGAATTTAAGGTTTTTGGAGTGAACATGGTTACTCACACGGTAATGTGTATGACTGTGTCCCTTATTCTTGCTTTAATCTTTGAAAATTGCAACAAAACATTTTCTTAGAGAGCTATGCGAGCACCCATACGATCGTATTGACTTCTATGGGCTCCCACCAAAATAACTTCAATTATTCCATTTTCTTTCTCGATCTCACCCTAATTCT
Source organism: Erythroxylum guanchezii (assembly GCA_025629825.1). Classification (NCBI taxonomy): domain Eukaryota; kingdom Viridiplantae; phylum Streptophyta; class Magnoliopsida; order Malpighiales; family Erythroxylaceae; genus Erythroxylum; species Erythroxylum guanchezii. The sequence goes on along the minus strand of JAOTAX010000198.1, from coordinate 40,065,469 downwards.
TCTCCTTTTTATCTATGAAGGCTAATAACACCTAAAAACACAATAGAAACAAGATAAGTACCATAAACAATAAGAAACTCTTAAATGAACAAGCAAAATGCATTAACTATGGGATTAGAAATATAGTCTATTTAGCACTTATCAAACTCCCTGACACTTAAGCATTTGCCAGCCCTTAAGCAAATCAATTTCATTACTCTCAACTATTCAATCCATAATTCTTCAAATTTCAACTCAATTTACACCATTCTACTTAATGCAAAAAGTGAACATACATAAGAAAAATGTTAAAACCTATGAAGAATTTCATGCCCTTAAAAATGTTAAAACCTATGAAGAATTTCGTACCCTTTGTTAACGACAAAACACTAAATTTAAACGCTTTAAAAGCAGTTAGAAGCTTGTTTGAAAAGTTACCTAGGCTTTTAACATGAGAGTAAACACCTTGTCGTGAATACCTTTGGTTACTCAACTAGGTTACTATTATTAGAGAATTGTTCTAAATGCAATCACCTTTAGCACTTATTGTACAAATCATTTTATGATTAATAAAGGCATTTTTCATTATTTCAATGTTCATACGTTTATGGATTTGATGTTGATCTTAAATTGATTTAATGAAGTCCTTGATACAAAACATAGCATGGAGGAAATCATGATGAGATCATGACAATAAGATTCCTATCATGTGTAATTATTTTAGTATCTAAACTTCCCTAATTATAAGATTAATGAGATGAGATATCATTAATTCGAATAAACTAGTGCATGTTGTACTCCTTGATTGAATCAAGCGGTAGATCTCATAAACTGTAGACATGTGTTATTTAGAGTTAACATGTGGATGCTTACTAAGGATAGTAAGTACATTGGATTGACCTACTATGAGACAATCATATGGATATTCTATTCCAGTGTCAATGATAGTCTCATCATAGCAATGATGCAAGTATCCTTTGACTTGAGGTGGTCAAGGATATCTCGGATACTGATCCTGTGTTTTGACTCCATTCATTGGTGTCTTTCAAGGGTTACTCATAGGGTGGTGATTGGGTACAACTTAAGGTATTCGAAGGTAATTAAGTAGCCAATAAAGGATTTACCACTTTTGATAGAAGGAGATGAAACCCACGACCTCTTGTTGGGGTCATTACTCAGGAGTCTCTGGCCAGAGCAGATATGTGTCATGAAGAGAGTCTTCAATGATACATAGAGTAACGAGATCCTCAGGATAAGATCTAATATCACTTGAACTAGATGTGACGTAGTCAGTTTAGTGGGAGTTGACAATTTGACCATACTCTGAACCAAGTGGGGTATAGATGGTGAAAGGACGAATTGCATGGCAACATTACATATGGAAGGTTCGTAGTTAAACCATTGAATTTTTGGTCAATTGGGGGTCATGACGTATTGCTAGATACCACTCTTGACTTACTTGAATTAAGTGTTAATTCAAGTGGCCAATATAACTAGGAACCTAATGGGTCACACACATAGGAGATCTGAAGGATAACTAAAATGGTCTTGAATGGTGATTCAAGATATGAGAGAGTGTTTCGGGATTATATCGAGATGTGATTGTAGTAGAAAATGTCGCATGGAATGGATTAGAAACAAGTGTTGTTGGCTACCAATTTAGTTATTAACTTTCCAAAACTTCCATTAATGCATGTTATTCATGGTCATTAACTTTCCATAACTTCCATTAAAGCATGTTATTCATAACTATTAACTTCCCATTACTTCCCATTAGTGATAGGGGTTATGGGAGGCCAAAGAGGGCAGAAAATAATCATCATTTTCGTGCATCTTGTGTAATACATAAGAGAAAAGAAAGGTTCTTTCTTACACACACACTCTTTTTCTCTCTAACCCTCATAAGAGTTCTTGTCTTTGCTAGCACAAAGAAAGAATTCTAGCCATCTCTTATTAAGGTTTCATCCTTCTATCTTCGTGTAGACTTTCATTAGAGATGGTTTATGTTGATCATTGTGGTTTACGACAACCCAATGTGGAGAAGATTAGAGAACGAAGGAGATCGTCGGAAAGGTATGTAAACATCTTACATTTCATGTTTTTGTTTTCTATATCTATATGCATGAGTAGATATAGTTTTTAAGGTTCTGTATTATTTTCTGCTGCGTATATTTGATATATATTATGTATGAAATGCATGATCAGAACCTTACAACTATCTCAAATGGCTACTATCACTACTTTTTAACTTTCACCTTTTTATGGTACAAAGCCAGAAAAAGTGAAATTATTTATGCTCATTTATTCATATACTACTATTTTTTTCTTTTTCTATATATGTGGGGTAATAAAAATGCTAAAAAAGAATTCAGTTTTGAATTAATGCATGTATAAATTATACACAAAGTATCATAACGCAAATCAAATATTTATTATCAAAATTAATAAACTGAATTGAAATCAACTTAATCATCAAAACTCATAACTATTTTCCAAAACAAATCAAATTATAGTCACATCCAAACCCATAATAAATCATCTTGATCAACATCCTCTTTTAAAAAAGTTTCCTAAACTATTCATTATGAAGCTAATTATAACAAAATTGACAAGCTTGATTACTAAGTCCTTCCCCCACACTTAATTTGTACATTGTCCTAAATGCACAACAAATGTAATAACAATGAAAAATATGAGTAATGGAGGGATGAGGATAACTGATGCTCCCATGATTGAAAAAGATTTCCAGTATTGTTTGATGTCATCAGCATCCATCTACTACTAGTGAAATCTTTTCTACTCTAAAGTAAAAGGTTGATGTTGCCTTCATAATTTGTGGAACTTCAATGAATCTCAAGCAACAAAATTAGGACCATCAAATTAAAACTATCAAAATAATTAAATAATTAATAAGAATCCTACAAATTACTTAATCAAAACAAAAACCTAATTATTATGTTGCCTTCTAACCAACACTTCTTTACGAGTCTTATAGTTAGACTTCTTAGCAAGCCCTTTTTCAGAATGGATCTATAATTAGCAACTTGCTTCCACTCTTTTTCCCATATAAAAGTTCAGTAGCCTATAAATAGGCTATATGTTTTAAGATAATAAGGGCATAAGGTATCAATCAATAAAACCAATTAACTCCATTAATGTCCTTTTTAGCAACAAATTGTTAATATAACAAGGAATAACAAACCACATGGATCTTATATTGACTTCAATAGTTTGTTTTGTAGGAAGTAAAAACCCTTTGTACTTAAAATGACTGTCAATAATTCCTCGATAGCCTCCATATTTGACTTCTCCTCTTCATCTTCATCTTCCTCTTTCTCCCCTTCCTTATCTTCTTCCTTGTCTTCTTGAATAGCAACTTCCTCTTTTTCTTCAACCTTTATTTTCTCTGTTGAGTCTTCTTTCTTCTCTTCTGGAACCGCAGATCCTCTGTATATTCAACCTCTACCTCCTCTCCCCTCCGAAAAATTAATGCACTCATATTATCCCTCAAGTTTAAATTGGGGTATTTGAATAAAGCAACTAGCTCTTGTAGTCTATAAAGGGTAGCCTTTTGTAAAGAAATGCCTTTTGTGAGGACATCTCTAAGACGTTCCTCTTCATCTTGCTTTAGATATTCTAAAAATCCAGAAGAAGCATGATCATTCCATACAAAGTTGTAATAATTGCTCCACTTTGAATTATAAGTGTTCTTGTAAAGGGTATCTTAAGACCAGTTCTTCATGCAATTCAGATGCTCCCAAATATAGTTTGATGCTCGATATTCATGATAAGGATGATTACCCCAAAAAAATGTCACAATACTTCATGGATATCAACTAAGCTACCAAATACATGTCACCATGCCTCTCATTCCAAACTTCCAAAGTTGCCATAAGTGATGGCATGCTATAATCCCCTTAAGCATCTTGTCCTCTCCATCATTCCATTATGTTTGATAGTTATAATAACGACTACCCAAATCCTAAAAATAAGACACAAACAAAAGATCAAGAAAGAAAATCATAACGAAAAATAAATATAAAAGAAAATAAATAAAATACTACCTAATATTCTGGTCCCTAGTAAAGGTGCCAAAAATTTGATGTGTAATTTTATGTTTTAAATAGCAAATCCATAGTGTAGCTATAGCTAGCACTGGCAAGTATAAGTCAATCTCATGAGGAATATAATTATTAGTATTTATTGTCTTTCTATTATTTAGTCTAACAAATTATGGTGTTTAAGATTAATGAAATGCAAAATTAAAACGATAATCTGAAATAGATCATGCAATTAACTAACTAGAACAAAGATTAAACTAAGAAACAATCAAGTAAAATAGTGGTACTTGGATTTCGAATCCCTTTAAGATTGCTCATATAATCATGATTTCACTACTTAATTTAATCTATAATTTATTGGACCGTAAAAATTTCTATCTTATATTAATATCTTTCTCGAGGTTGTTAACACCTACCTTTGGTTCATTAACTAAAATCTTTTTTTTTCTAGTTAAAACCCTTAAGATTGCATTAGTTAATACATGAATTTTACTATTAGGTTTGACCCTAATCTAGAGGATTTATATCAACCAATCTCTAGGTTTGCATGTAACTCCTTTCAATTATGGTAAATCTATTCATATAAAAGGATTTCTAATCTCAATTGCTTGAAATCATACATAGATTAATATGCTAGCAATATTAATTTAAGAATAATTAAGAACACATAATTAAATCTTAATGAAATTAAAGAATTAATTAATTTAAAATAAAATAACTATAAGGTCTATCCCAGGGTTTATTTAATACAAGTACCAACAAAAGGTTTAGCTCATAATGATATTATCAAAGATCAAGGAAAAATAGAAAACTAAAAGAACCATTTTGAAATCCCTTTTAATCTTTATAAATTCACTTTATATTGATGTAAATCCACCCCAAATATGTTTCTTTGCTTGTTCTTCATTCTATTTATCATTTTAGAGCGTCAATATGTCCTTTCTCGAGCCCCTTGAGCCTCATATAAACCCTTTTTCTAATTCCTCCTATCTTCTCTCTATATTATCCATTTATAGCTTAAATTTAGGGTTTTTGTAGTAGACACAATCACTCATATGGCCATGTGTATGATCGTGTCCCTTAATCTTGCTACAATCTTTAAGAATTGCAAAGAAACACAATCTCAAAGAGGTACATGAGCAACCACATGACCATGTAATCTTACACAGACACCTATACAATAGTGTGGACGTACATGAGTACTCACCAAAATGGTTTAAATTCTTCCATTTTCTTTCTTAATTTTGCTCTAATTCTTCTCCTTCTTTTCCATAAAGGTTAACAAGACCTAGAAACACAAAATATAAATAAGTACCATAAACAATAAGAGACTCTCAAATAAACAAGCAAAATGCATTAAGTATGGTATTAGAAATAAAATCTATTTAGCATTTATCAATGAACTATATGAAGGTAGTTAAATGATCAATATATGATTCATATATATTCATCACCATAAAGTGATTAGAGAGAATGTTACATTATTATCGATTAGTATTGATTTGAGAATCCTTAGTCAAGGTGGAATGACACTTTGAAAATAGTTTTCAGATGTCATTATTTGAATTAAGAAGTAATGGTAGAGAACTAACATGAGTAGACTCAAATAGAGTAGACACTAATTCCATACTATATGTCTAATCAGAACATTGTATAACAAAATAATTGAATTATACGAGAAGGTTGATCAAAATTACTTTAGCATTCTTAAATATTTAAGTAGTCATGATGTGTTGTTAGATGTTAATCTTGATCTATAAATATAAATTTATAATGATAAAATTAAAAAGTTGAAAGAGTTTAATTTATCTAATCTTAAATATAATTTAATGTCATAATTTATATCCATTGCCAACATATTTAGGAACATAATATGTCACACACAAAGAATGGGATGAAGAGAGAAAAGATGTTTTAATCAAGTAGGACTTAAGTCCATAAAGTTTGAGAAACTTTATGATTAAATATTAGATATTTAATAAATAAAATATTAGTCTATTTGATCAATATAATATATTAAATCTTATTTTGGCAATTAAAATTAATTGTAATTTTAATTAAAGTTTAATTGAAATTAGAATTTAGTTTCAATTAAATTAAATTACCAAAATGTCCAAAACCTATTATGAATAGGCTTAAGCTCTATAGAATTACCACTTCTTGCTTAACCCTCTTTATAAGAGTTACAGAATTCTCTTAACATGTTTTGTGGATACCGTTAGAGACCAGGTACTTGTGCAACTAGGATGGTTAAGATGGAATAATTTTGGAAATGATTCGAGGGATATGACAAGAATATGGTCAAGATGTATAGGACTAATAAAACGATTTAGTTGTTCAATGAAAACATGTATATATATAAAACCATGTAACAAATTATTAAATATATCAAGTTAATGAATTCTCCAATCACAAATAGTGGCTACAGATAAACTGTGTGAATAGTGCTAGGTTTAACTACTAAACTAAAATTTAATCATAATCTATACCACTTTATTGACTATGCCTCTTTGCCACCATAAGAGCCTAATACCATTCAATACTACCATCAACTTTCTTTTTAATTTTAAAGATTCGTCTATTACTAATGAAATTTGTAATTGAGATCTAGGAGCTAAAACTTACACCTCAAGCTATGTTTGATTGGATATCAAGGTATTAAACTCTTCAATCATAGCATTTCTCCATTTGAGATATATTTTAGCTTGGTTAAAGTTTCTTGATTCAATTTGTGGTAAAGAGGAAAAAGAAATTGAGTTTCCTAAATGTTTGTTCATTATGGATGGTCTCAATTGCATATGGTAAGTATAATTTTCTAGTTGTTAATTGTGTTGGTTATTAGTAAGGTCAACTACTAGGTCAGTACTTGAGTTTAGGTTAGATATAGGTGAAATAAGTAACTTTGGAACTAATTTTGTTATTTTTTGGTGATAGGAAAAGGAATAGTTGACAATAGTTAGTTTAATGTAGAAGAATCCATATAAGAATTGATATAAGGGCAGAAAGAAGGAGATAACAGGGGAGATAATGATGGTACACCTGAAGCTACTATAGAAGTTGAATTATGGCTATATACCTAAATAGATTACACCAAATATCAAGATTTCCTCCTTAGTTAATTGTGATTGGATTGTCTCTTAAAACAAAAAACCCTTTCTTTATTGAACCTGACATATCTTACAAGATAAATATGAATAATAGTGATATCATGACAAAAGAAAGTTTAATGAGAAGGCCTTTATCTAATATAACATAAGGTTTGGTTTGAAATTAGAATTTATTAGTATTATAAGGTTGAAAGAGAGGGTAAATAAAATAGTTAAATGGTTTAAATTTTAAAAAGTTTTGATGTTTATTGAGAAATAAAAAATGGTGAATTTTTATATATTGTTAAAAAGGTAAATTGATGATTAACATTGCACTCAGTTGAAGACCATAATTCTAATATCCTAATCCAACATGGCCATAAGTAAGTTAAGTGAGAGTAGCGTCAACCACATGTCTAATTTTTCTTTCCGTTGTTCCATTTTGCTCATAAGTATATGGACATGCTACATGGGGAATTTTTTTTAAATATTTTGGAACGATTTATTTAATTTGTGGTATTTTCTAGCCCCAATTAGAATTAAAGGCTTTAATTTGAATCTAAAATTAACATTGGACATAATATTGAAACTAGAGAAAATAAGAGTAAACATACGTTTATTTTTTAAGAAGCTACACCTAGGTATAGTGAGTAAAACCATCAATGTATAATAAGATATAACAATAACCATACTTGACAAGATAGAAGCCAGACCCCAAACATCCAAATGTATAATTTCCGATGGTGCCTTGACTCTTGTTAATAATAGAAGTAAGAGGAAGTTTTACAAGTTTTCCTTAGAAATATAAAAAAACAAGGAGAAGAATTAGACTTAGAACAAGGTAAATTAAAATCCTGAAATATTTTAGAAATAATATGTAGTTGTGGATGCTCAAGTCGAGCATGCCAATTAAAAAAGGACGTTAAACAAAATTAGCTTGCTTAAGATAAGACTGGTGAGAGCATGTAATACATTTTCACCTGGTCTTTGAAGAAGTAACATCTTGGTTACTTGGTCCTTTATAACAAAATAAGTTTGACAAAATTCAAAGAAATATTATTTATCTAAAGCAGATTTTTGGATTGATACAAGGTTTTTGTTTAAATGTGGAACATGAAGAATAATATTTAAATTGAATTTTCCATTAAATGGGAGTAAAATAATAGTAGTTATATAGGATATAGGTAATCCATATCCGTTAACAAGTAGTAGATGGTCATCACCATAATACTCATTCACAATGCTTAGGGAAGAAACGTTAGGAGTAGCTTGATAATTAGCCCATATATTTAGATAAAATGGTGCTAGAAAATTGCTAAGAGAATGATTGAGAATAAAATTAACCTATATATGTTTGTTGATTACGAGGATGGAGTTGAGATTGACAGTGACGCTAATAAATAATAACTATATGGTTCTTTTACCTGAATATCTGATAGAACCAAGATTCTTTTGAGCACCATTGTTGTTGTTATTTAAATGAGATCTTGTTGGCTAAGGAGAATACGATTGTGGTAAAGTAGATGACGTGGGAAGAAGTAGAGTTAAGTTTTGCTTGACAATGACGATAACAATTGGAGTAATAGATTTTTATAAGTATTTTACGAGCCATAAGTTCTTTATGTAATTCTAAAAGTTAAACTAGATGAGAATGTAAATCTAGAGTTATGATGATGTCATAGTTGTCTAATTTAATATTATGATAAATTATATCATTGAATTTTATTAAGAAGAGGGATCTCCTAGCTGCAGCAAGCCTGTAAGCTAGAGTTTTTACTTTTTTATAGGTACTATAAGACAGTAAGATCATTCTTTTTAACTTTTGTAATTCTATATGAATTTAAAGTCGCCTAGTTTATGAGATTGACCTAAATACACTTGATAGGGCATCCCAAACATTACAATCGTATATCAGACTGATGACATATGGAAATACATACTAGAAAGGGAGGAAAGTATCTTTGGGAGTAACATTTGGTCCTTTTTAATCGGTAGTCATAAGTTAGATTGGCTATTTGTTGGGAAGGATAAGAGGTAGAGGGTGTAGTTTAAGGTGGTGAAATGAAATTTAGACCCAAATAATTTGTATAAACTTTAGTAATTTAGAAGGAGAATAAACTAATCCTTCTAATATGAGGGCTAACATCTACTCTATAGATCTCATAGGCAAATGCACCTATCGAACTATAGCATAGTGTCAGTGAATATCAAGTGTCTATCCTACAGGGACTATAAGTAATAGTAATAACCTCTTCTCTATTTAGATGATGGTTTAGTTTTAAATAACAATTTAGCATTGTAATAAACCAAAGAGATAATAATAAAATTAATCAATATTAAATAGCTAGTACCTAGATAATAAATTCCCCTAAGATTTCTTAAGTATTAACCATTTATTATGCAATTCAATTATTGATAATTAGATATTGGAAATTCCTATCTTATGTTACTACCTATCTTAAGATTATTAACAACTAATCCTCAATTGAGTAACTAAAGAGCCTTTTTAGTTAAAACCCTTAAAGTCGCATTACTCGATTAAATTTGACCATAATCTAGAGGATTTATATTGACCTATTTCTAGGTCTACATGCAACTCCTTCCAATTATGGTAGATCAATTCATACAAAATAATCTATCGATCTTAATCATATGAAATTAAACATTAGACTAATATCTTGAACATATTAATTCAATAATAAAAATGCATAATTTAATCACAATGAATCAATCAATCAAATTGTATTAAATAAAAGATCAAATCACAATATCCATCCCAACTTAGGATTTATCTTACCTAGGCACTAAACAAACTTAGTTCATAAACATATAAAACAAAACAAGCATCAAAAGTTTAGAAGGATAATTTTATTATATATATATATATATATATTCCCTTTTCTCTGATGTAATTCCTTTGAAACTTTGATGAAAGACTATTCTCTATCAGATCTCTAAAGTATTCTTCGTGTTTTCCTTTATCTTAGGTTTAAAATTGTGTCTCAAACTCTAACTTTGCTTCTAACTCCAACTATATTTGCTTCCACTTTGTCTCCTCTTCATAATTATCTTTTATAGTGCTCAATTAGGGTTTTTGAAATATACACAATCATGTGAGTGATCGTGTATCTCATGAACACCTCAAAATTGTGAATTTACACCTTTCTAGTAAGTTACACGGGTATGGAGCACGATTGTGTATGTGACTTACACAGACGTGTATCTTCATACGGATCAAAATATAGTCTTTGAAGCTTTACATGTTCATAGTCACTTACACAGTCCCTTACATGGGTATATGTTACTCACACGGGCGTGTACATCTTCACACAGGTATGTACCTCCAAAATAGCTCCAATTCTTCCAATTTCTGCCATGATTTTGTCCGACTTCTCATCTTGATTCATGAAGGCAATTTAGACCTGAAAACACACTAGAAACAAACTAAGTACAAAAACAATAAAAACTCTCAAATAACAAGCAAAACACAATAAATATGTGAATAAAAACATAGTCTATTAAACATTTATCACCTTCCATATAAGGTAATTTTTTGACTCAATTTAATTGAAAAAGTGTGGTGCATGGAAGAAGAGGAAGTATAAAGGGCTGATGCTATTAGCACAAATTATAAGTTATTATAATTGTCTTTGTGAAGTAAAATTTTTTTAAGGCTCTTAATACCATGTAAAAAGAAATACGATGTAGTATTTTTGTATTATCAAACATTTTACAAAGAGCATAATATTATTTATATACAACATTTAATCGGAAAAAATAAATACAAAGAATAAGATAAGAACATTTGTTTTGATAAATATAAACAATAAGATAAGATAAGATAATAGGATATTAGAGATAGAGTCTTTAAACTGATATCATAATTATGACTATCTTTTACATGATAATACAAATAATAAGATGAGATAAGATAGTAAGATATCAAAGACATAGTCATCAAATTAATATTGTGATGATGACTATCCTTAATATTACCAAATTAGAAAACGAGAAAGAGAAAAGATTATTATGTTTATGATGAATTAGGTAATATTATAAGGAGAATGATACGTGTAAATAAGGTATATGTGGGTTCTATTGCCTATGTCCTTGGTATACACTTCATATGAGAATAGTGTAAAATTGTCATAAATGTGTATAAAGATGTTATTTATCATTGTTTAATCAATTTAGTAGACACTAAAAGGGCATGTTCTCAAGTTTAGTTAAAGGAAGCATTATATACAATTGTAAAACAATATTTTATTAATAATATCACTAAGTAGGGCATAATGATTTTCTTTGTTATATATGGTCATTGCATTTTGATTTTATTTTTTGATGGTAAACCCTATAATAACTGCCCTTATCAAAATGATAAAATGAACATACACATATCAAGTGTTAAACCTAATTTAGCCAACATTTTTACAAATGTAATAAAAGGATTTGAAAGTTTATGACCATAAGAAATTCTGTGAAATAACTTTTTTCATATTAGCGATTTTCTGCAAAGTTCATTGTTGCTTATAAGAACTCAGTTAGTATAGTTATTCATTACATAAAATTTGTTTTAAATATAATATTTGAACTTTTTATGTTTAATTTATGGTACATCTAACTCTAGTGTTAATATAATTTCATATGTAAAGATTTGATCATATGAAACTTTGAGAATGCATTGTATTGCATTTGGGAAGTTACCATATTTATAACCATAAATGATTTTGTTTAATGTTAATTTACCTAGTAACTTATTGTGCTTCACAAGCTTGCATTTGTTATTAAAAGGTTAATTTCTTAATAATGTGTGATGCTAAAGTCAATGTCCATCATTTCATTATGGAGCAAAAGATCAATAATGTAAATCAATTACTTAGTATTCAGCATTAACTTGTAGTAGCTATTAGCATTAACCATTATCATATTATAAGTAGTTTACGTAGTTATCACACAATCCTAATATGAAGTCTATTGCTTAATTGAATATTGTAAACAGTGCCATAATTAATTGAATATTTGTCTTAAAATAATAACATCAAAGACAATCCATATTTTTATCAAAAAATTGCAACCATCATAGAGGTTTAAGATTGATTGACCACAACCAACCAATATTCAGCATAATCCATAGTTATTTTTCTAATATGGCACATAAAATATTGTCAGTATCATTGAAAAAATGAGACAACATAAATTAAAATTAAAAGATGATACTTGTGAGGTAGATGCTTGCATTCCATATACAATATATTATATTAAAAATTTTCTTTTGGAGTTGATCTTTTGGCCTTTACCTTGGTCGTCCTCCTTTTTTAAGTATGTGTGTTTGCGTTTGTATTTTAAAAATCAGTTATATTAACATTTTTCTTTAGAGGTTCAAGAACTTGAAAATTCCTTCCACCCATTTATAAACGTCACAAAAGCACAATGTTAACACACAATTTTATGTTGATTATACATATTCTCAACTAAATTCTAACAAAAAACTATAACTAACATCTGGAGACAAGAAGTCAACAATTTGGTATTAAGTTTGGCACTGTAAAACTTGAATTTTTTCACAATCACCTTGAGATTGAATTTGAATTATAAACTCCAACACCTATACAACATCAACTCATCAATTTACTGATCGTTAATATTATTCAATATAGTAGACATCATTCTTTATCCAAAACCACAAACAGTAATATATTGACATATTTTTCATATAATTAATAAGGATTTACACCAGATAAAATAACATTAGTCATGTAAAAACAACATTTATAGTCAAGTTTAGAAGTATTATAACATTTCAATGCATAATGGTACATAAATATATTATATTGCACAATCTAAAACATGCAATAGGCATATGAGAATTTGAGGGAAGTAGCCTAACATTCACAAATATATAGACAAGCAACTTGAGATATTAAGATACGACCGAGTACGTTAAGAATTTCTAAGAGAATTAAGGTTAAGAGTCACAAGGTAATGATTAATAATTATACATAGAGGATAGATCAATATGAACACATAAATAGAGAAAGGAAGTTGAGTATAAACATTATCTACATACGTAATGTCCAATAATCCCTACAATAGGACAATGATGGATTAAGTTTTACATTGTATTCAAATTTAGGGTTTTGGAAATTTTGAAAATTTTGAGGATGAAATCTTTCAAGTCTTCTTTCAATTAGGCCAATTGAGATTTTGAAACAATTTGCAATAGTTCAATAGTTTCATATTGAAAATTAGCTATTTGTCTTCAAAAGAGTTTGCCGGTGGTGAATTCCAGAGATTGTGGGATAGATAGAATGGCTTCATACGGAGTATTAGAGCATTCTATATTGACTAAACATGAAAATATTAAAGGTTTATAAGTAGTAAGGGCCAATTATCTAAATGACTAGTTCTAGTCATTTTGGTAATAGTTGACTCAAGCTCAATTCTAATGTGGTATCAGATTTGATGGTTGTCCATCTGGATGTCTAGTCTCAACGGCCCTGTCTGGTTATCACTGTGTTTATTTTAAGTGACTACTGGATGTCTAGTCCCAGTTACACTTGAGGGGAAGTGTTATAGTATCTTATATTGACTAAATATGAAAATATTAAAGGGCTTATAAATGGTAAGGGCCAATTATCCAAATGACTAGTTCTAGTCATTTTGACAATAGTTGACGTAAGCTCAATTCTAATACGAAGTACATATTGTTGACTTTGAAAAAATTAAGATTCAACACATTTTTTACTTCAAAATCTTCAAACCCAGTTGGCTTTAGATGAACTTGTGAGGTTTTCTTCAGGTGCTTCAAACAAAATAACATCAATGATGATAATGCAACACTTAATTTCTTTTTTACCATATTATAATCATTTTATTTTCAAAACATTACAATCTAATTATGTAAATATAATGTCTACACTAACATGGAATAATACCAACTTATATCACTATTCACTTAAACAATATTAACAGTAGAGTTAACATCAGTCCATATTCACAGCAAATTGAAGCCTTGATATTTAATAATTTTGATTAGTATTATTAAATCAGACAAAGTTTCATATTTAAAAAGTAATCTACCTTAAATTTTAATATAAGATATGAGGTATAATAAAAACAAATCTTAATACATAATTATCATATTACTAATATTTACAACATTATAATTATTAAACAATAACCATCAATAACTCTTACTAATATTTACAACATTTTAATTGTTAAACAATAATCGTAAGTAACTCTTATTAAGTTTGTAATTGTAATTATAACAGCTTAATATGAAAATGGTTGTAGAAAGACACATTTATAAGTTCGTAAGATAACGTAACACGCTCGTCTAAATTGTTCTTTTATTTTAAATATTAATAATATATTGTAGAAATGTTATTTTTGCTGATTTGTTTAATATTTAATTTTAATATGTTCAATCTTATTATAAAAGATTAATTCACTTATTTCATTTTATGTTGTTTGAGTATAGTATTCATAATTTAAGGATTATTTATTAATAATTAATTTAATTTAATATAAGTTAATTATATAATCAAATTTGAAATTATATACTTTTAAATTTAATTTTTATTTTTGATAAATTATTAATATTTTAAAAGGGGTAACCAAATTGTTTATTTTTTTAATTGTTTATGTTTTTAAAGATTAAAATAAAAGCAAAAAACATTGTTTCTCCATAAGGTTGTCTTAAAGAATAGAGAAAAAACATCATATGACGTGAAATTGATAGCAAACTTCATCATCTCCTATATTACTCTTCTTTGTTTGTTGGAAAATTATTGAACGCGATATCTTTTTATTTTTAGGGAGAATCAAACCATTTCATTAACTCAAAAGCAGTCTGCAATACAAAACGGAGGGAAATCGAAAAACATAAAATCAGAAAAGGAAGAAGAACTACGAGCTAACTTGTGGGTTAAGGCATTAGACTGACGACTTAGCCAAGCAACTTAGATATCTTGCCTTTGTGCTAGCAGCAACTTGTAATCCTGAATAATCGAACCATACTCAGACCAGTCCGGATCAGTATTTCGAACGGAGAAGACTAAACTCTGAGCATCAGTGTAGACAACACCACTACCCAAACAACGCATGCTCACTTGTTCCAAAGCAGTCCGCAACGCCAATGCTTCAGCCACCCGTGGAGAGTATAAGCCAGGTCGCAAGGAAGAAAAAGCATGAAGAAACGTTCCTTCCGCAGAACAAGTAACAGAACCGGTGCCCATGCAATGAGAAGCATCGAAAATCGCAGCATCAGTAAAGCACTTCCAACTATGGCTAGAAGAGGTAGCAATAGTCGGCGACGGAGCACACGAACGACGTAGCTGTTGGAGACGACGATATTGAGCAGCGGACCACTCACGCAAGTAATCAGTGGCTTGGTGCAAAATGACTCCAGGCGGAACACTACAATGATTCCAAACATCTTCATTTCGAACCCACCACAACCGCCAACAGAGCATAGCAAATTCCTCGAGAACCGAGAGATCATGAACCTGATAAAGAGCCGAAAAACAGGTGGTGAACGACAATGACAAAGAAACACCTCCACGACCCCAAAACTGCCAAACATCAACCGCAGCAGTGCATCGAAGAAAGACATGATCGACATCTTCCACCAACGAACCACACCCATACGCTACATCCACATTCATACCACGTTGCAACAAACGACCCCGTGTCGGTAACAAATTACGTAAAGCTCACCACAAAAATTCACGAACCTTTGGTGGAACTTTTAATTTCCAGACTAACTTCCAATCAATGCCTGTAATGACCTTAGCGGTGCGGTTCAATTGAGAAGCAACATAGTAGCCCAACTTGACAGTGTAAACTCCACGCTTGTCGAAATGCCAAATCCGCCGATCGGGACCAGAAGAAGAGGCGGGGATGGACAATACAACCTGCGCATCATCATCACGAAACAAGGTTCGAATCTTATCAATGTCCCATCGGTTAGAAGACCTATCAATCAGGTCCGAAACTCGCAAATCAGAAGGATTGTGATTGGAAGCGGAAGAAACAGTAAAAGCAAAATCTCTGGGCAGCCACGAATCACGCCAAACTCTAACATCAGCACCATTACCAATGCGCCAACGAAGGCCTGCTTTTAACGTCGAAGACGCTCGGTGAATACCTCGCCACGTAAAACTTGGATTATAACCTAAACGAGCGGATAGAAAAGCACCGTGTGGGAAGTACTTAGCGCGCAAAAGTCGATAGAGAAGTGAATCGGGGGAAGACATAAGACGCCAACCCTGCTTAGCAAGCATAGCAAGGTTGAAGTAATGCAAATTCCTGAAACCAAGACCCCCATCCCGCTTCTTTTCACATATCCGGTCCCATCGAAGCCAATGTATTTTATGAGCACCATCAGCTTTCGTACCCTACCAAAACGAGTTCATCATCCGTTGCAACTCATCACACAAAGAAACTGGAAGCATAAAAACGCTCATACAGTATGCAGGAATAGCTTGAGCAACTGCCTTTACTAAAATCTCTTTACCTTCACGAGATAAAAACTTATTCTTCCAATTCTGAATGCGGCGCCACATCTTATCTCGAAGAAAAGCAAAGATTGCCTTCTTGTTGCTACCAACTAGAGATGGCAACCCTAAGTAACGACAATGGTCGAGGGGTGTATGAACATCAAGAATATTCGATAAGATGACCTTTTGTACCTCAAAGACATTAGAACTATAAAAGATACCCGACTTTCGGAAATTCACCACCTGACCAGACGCTCTTTCGTAGACCTGAAGTAACCTACAAATTTCATGACATTGAGGCTCGGTAGCCTTGAAGAACAGGAAAGAATCATCAGCGAACAACAAATGGGAAACCGAGGGACTGTTACGACAAATAGAGATACCAGTAATAGCATGCCATCTCTCTGCATCAATTAACAAAACCGAGAGACCTTCGGCGCACAGCACATATAAATATTGCGACAATGGATCACCTTGCCGCAACCCACGAGATGAAACAATTGGGCCAATCTCATCGCCATTAACTGTAACAGAGTAGCGAACATTACGAACACACATCATCACTAACGAGATCCAACGACCATCAAAACCCAAGGCTGCCATCATAGCCTCAAGATAACCCCAATCGATGCGATCATAGGCCTTATTAATATCAATTTTGAGTGCTACATCCCCACCAGCTCGACCTGTGCAATTCTTCATATAGTGTATCAGTTCAAACGCAACCAAAATATTATCAGTAATGAGACGACCTTTAATGAAAGCAGATTGGGAATCGGATACAATACGAGGCAAAAGTAACTTCAATCTGTTCGCAAGTACTTTAGCAACAATCTTATAGAGCACATTACATAAAGATATAGGGCGTAAATCTTTTACCGAGTTAGGGTGATCCACCTTTGGAACAAGAACAATTATGGTATTCGTCAGAGAAGGAGGAAAGTGACCCTCCGTCAACCAAGTGTTACCAGCAGCGACAACCTAAGAACCGATTAGGTGCTAGAAAGTCTGAAAAAATGCTGGATTTAACCTGTCAGGACCCGGGGCTTTATCCGGATGCATCGAAAAAACCGCACGACGAAACTCATCCGCGGTAAAGGGAGATAACAAAGCATCATTGTCTGCTTGCGTGACTTGCGATTGAACTAGCCTAGCAACAACCGAGTAATCAACCATATCGGCAGTATATAAGTGCTCAAAATAATCACGAATAATCTGTTGAAGCCCCTCTTTAAAATGCACCATATGACCAGTGCCATCATCGAACTCAAAAATCGTATTGCGCCGCTTCCTAGTAGAGGCAGACAAATGGAAAAACTTGGAATTGAAATCACCCTCTTCTAACCAAAATTCTTTAGCTCGTTGCTTCCATTTGATACGCTCCAAATCAAGTAACTGAGTTAGCTCCGAGCGTAGACTGTTGTATGCATGAGAATTGACCGTACGCATCACCTCTAACTTCTTCTTAATCCGACGTTTCTCGGCCACAAGAGCCCGATCCAAATCCCTACCCCAACGCTCCAAATCTGAACATAACTTCTACTTCTTAACCATTAGATCCCCTTGAGCACACCAAGCAGCTTCGACAACAGAAAGCAACTCCGCCTGCCTAAGCCACTTATTCTAAAGCCAAAATGCCGCTTGTTCCAGGTTAAAACAGCCGCATCTGTAGACAAAAGAATGGGAGAATGATCCGATACAGGAGCCACACCAGTTTGAAGAAGCGCACTTTCAAAATGCTCAAACCAAGCGGTGTTAGCAACAACCCTGTCAAGTTTTTTGCGAACCCAAGCCGGTGAGCCGCGACTTTTCTCCCAAGTATAATAGTACCCAAGCCATTCAACTTCCTGTAAATTGCAATCATGCAACGTGTTTCGAAAGCCATCATATAAATAATTAGGGTGATCTGCACCACCGATCTTTTCAAAAGAACATGCTAAATCATTGAAATCACCAAGTACAAGCCAAGGAACATTAAATTTAAAGACCGTAACAAATTCCACGAGTCCGAACGTCGATAACGCTCAGGAAAACCATAAAAACAAGTAAGAAACCAATCAAAACCATCCTCCATATGCACCTTAACATCAACAAAATTTTGTGCACTACGTAACACTGCTATCACCCTAGAATGCCGACCAAAAACCGCCAAACCACCATTACGTCCATTACGATGTACACAGAAACCAACATCAAAATGCAACCTATCGCGTAAAAGCTCGATCACATAATCATCCACGAGAGTCTCAATAAGGAAAACAATATCTGGCCGGTGTTGACGAACTAGATCGCCCAAAGCTTGAACTATCTGAGGGTTGCCGAGACCCTGATAGTTCCAACTCATTATTTTCATGATGAATGGTCGGGTCGCTCTTCGGCGCCCGCCAATAAAGAAGAAGAGTGAACACGTAGTCCACCTGAAGCACCCATTGAATCAGCAATGTTTGAAACGCCGGGAGCAGTGACATCAACTAAACGTTGACGTTTAAGACCCGCAGTAGCAACAATAGTAGTTTCCTCACTGTCACCCACATCCATATCGGAACCGTTACCCGAAATGGAACCAAAACCGAAAGTAGACCCACCGACAAGTGGGGAACCGTCGTCGTTGCAAAGCCATCAACTGGGGGGTTGGTTCGGACGCCCTGTAGTAACACGGATAGAATTATCCCACTCAAAGGGAGGAATAATAGTGGAATTACTGAGTCGCTCAGGACAAAAGCTCTCACCATGACCAATAATACCACAGATAAAGCAAAGAGGGGTAACTTTTCGTACATAAAACGAGCAAAAAAAGATGAAGTGGCCGAAATGTTAATCTTTTCTCTACGTTTAAGAGGAACCCGTAAATCAAGGCGAACTCAAATCCTCATGAAGGGTCGATAGCTTTTACCCAAATGTGAAAGATCATACTCAACAAACTGGCCAATAAAGTTCCCGAATTGCGTTGTTAAAGATTCCGACATTAATCCGGACTGCAAGCCGTGAACCTGAACCCAAATTTCAGTGTAAATCAGAGCGACCGCAAGGGGTAACTCACCCTTAACTAACCGGTGCAACACCAACAAATGACGATTGAAGTCCAATGGGCACCGTTTCATCACCCGATCTACATCAACCTGATGGAAGAATCGAAACAAATATCGTCGTGCACCGAAATCGGTAATGGCAATACCTTTTTGCGGCTGCCACAAATCAGCAAACAAATCTCGTAAAGCTGGAAAATTGACACGAGACGTGGTGAGCAAGGTGCCAACGAGACAAAGAGCATAGGGCCAAGCAGATTCACCGGCAGGTAACGGGACGACCCAATCATCATCCTCTTCGCCAGTAAGAGAAAGGCTGGCGATTGCGATGTCGACGTCCATGACACACCCAAATTACGCGTAGGTGAAGGAAACAATAGGGAAACCTTAACGAAGAAAAACCCCAAGAAAATGAGAGAAAACCATGATAGTAATTTTCCAAATCTGAACGCGATATCTTTATTAATTTAAAAAAATTATTTGACATGCATGTTAGTTTACGCCTTACAACCAATCACTTTGGTTATAGTTTAATGAAAATTATTTAAATGCATTATTTATCTTGTACATATTTAGGTGTATATGATAAAGTCCATGGGATAATTGTACATTACAAATAAAATTATAATGAGATTATAATTATAAGATTCATATTGCATTTATATATTATCCATAAATTGTTCGTAGTTATTATTTTATTAAGATTAGATATTAATAGAATACAAAAAGACTAGCACAAGCTATATTTTTTCTTACGAAGGAAGTAGTCGATTTCATAGGCTAAAGTATAAAGATACTTAAACAAAAATGTGGGTGTCTATTAGAGAACAAGTTCACTGAACATATCCAACATGAGAAATCCATTCGGAACATTACTTGTATATTTATGAAATTTTCATTACGATAATTGTATAAGTGATCCTTTGACTTGAGGTCACCAAAGTTATCTTCTATAGGGATTGCTATATTTTAATACTACTTATAATCTCTTTAATCATAAGTCGTTTAATCAGTAATCATTGGATATGGCATGAACTATATAGAGGTAGTTAAGTAATGAAGATATGATTCATCACCCTAAAGTAATTAGGGAAAATATTCTGCTGTTCTCGATTAATATTGATTCGAAAAATCTTTGGCTAAGATAGAATGATGTTTTGTCAAAAGTTTACAAATATCATCATTAATTGAATCGATAATTAATGGCTGAGAACTAATATAATTAAACTAAAAATAGAGTCGACATTAATTCTAAGCTCTATATCTAATCGGAACATTGTGTGATAAAAGGATTGAATTATACAAAAAAATCATGCACAGAAAGGTTAGTCAAAACCATTTTGACATTTCTAAATATTTGAGTATTTATGATGCGTTGCTAAACGCTAATCTTGATTTATGATTATAAATTATTTAATTAGAGAGTTAAAGATAAATTAAAAGGAGTTTTAATTTATCTAATTCTAATTATTAATTAGAATTAGAATTTATAATCATTGCCAATATATTTAAGAACCTAATACGTCTCACATATAGAATGGGTTAAAGAGAGTAAAGTTAATTTAATGAAATTGAACTTGATTATAAAGTTTAAGAAACTTTATGATTAAATATAAGATATTTAATGAATAAGGATCAATATAGGATATTCAATCTTATTTGGGCATAATTGATATTTAATTAAAATTATTTGTAATTTTGTTAAATTTTAATTGAAATTAGAATTTAATTTCAATTAAATTAAAAAAAAAGTCCTAAGCTTATTATAAATAAGCTAATTAAGCTCTGTGGAGCTGGCACTTTTTGCTTAACGTTCTTTGTAAGAGTTACAAAATTCTCTTAACTTGTTATGTGGACACTATTAGAGGTCGGACGCTTGTGCGGTTACGGAGGTTGAGACAAATTGATTTCGGAAATAGTTCGAGGGATACAACAAAAACATGATCAAGCTTCGAAATAAGGCACGAATTAAGATTCTAATTTATTATGATTTATGCATTAATCATTTATAAAATTAAAGTAATTTTGACTTTCAAGAAATTAAAATACGTAATTATTCTGCTGCAGTCAGAATTAGACTCCATCTCGGTTTCCCAACAATACAATATCTTAACCAATAAAAATAAATCTCTGATTATATGTTTAAATAATATTTATAATTTATAATTATATTTTATAATTTGATTTAAACATATTAACATAAGTTTTAACAAACATTAAAGAGACTTCCTGTATAAATGTACATATTTAATATTTTTATTTGTATACACTTCCATATTATCTAATATTTTTGTGTTCTAACTAATTATATAAAATATTTAACAACAATGGTGTTAGTAGTGTGCCCTAGGCCAATGGATATATATGTGATTCATGTATTAACATTATGACTTGTTAATAATATATCATGAGGCAGGGACGAATCTAGAAATTTTTTTGAGTGGGGGCAAAATTTCACTGGAGGCAAAAAAAAAATTTAATGGGGGCAAAATTTTAATTTTTTTATGAGTTAAAAATTTAAAATAATAATTTTTTCATGCAAAATTTTTTGGAGCCAGTGGGGGCAAGTGCCCCCACTTGCCCCCATTGTGGCTCCGTCCCTGTCATGAGGTATTCCTTTTATATATGCATGTATGTTGTTTATGTAATGTGATTTACGTTCCATGAATGGTACTAGACTTA
>JAOTAX010000198.1:39863783-39874688 GCA_025629825.1 Erythroxylum guanchezii | reverse complement strand
TGCATTGTTGGAATGTTTTTTAGATGAAATATATGTCCGATTGTTGAGTTTTAAAGCTGTCATACGTGAGTTTCTTCGGTGATTATATCGAAGATTCACGGCAAAATTTTCATATTCTAAGTAATTTTTTTTTAATAAAAAAGGAGGGCAAAGACTTAAAAATAACTAAATAGGACACATTTGCAAAAAAGAGATCCCGCAAATATCCTTCATATAAATGGTGGTACAATTCCCAAAGAGGCGTCGAGAAAAAATGAATCTCATGATCCAACTAAAAAGCGTGATTGGCCAGCCAATGAGCACAACGATTGCTCTCCTTATAAGTGTGAACGAAGCGAACAACCCAAGGTTTGTCTAAGAGTAACCAAATGGCAGACAAAAGTTGTTGATCCATGACATCCCCAAAAGCCTTCCCTATTAGAGCATTAACTGCTAAGTTTGAGTCAGACTCCACCACTACATTGCGATGACCAGCATTCCAAACAAGTTGGAGTTCTCAGAGAATACCCCAAAGCTCAGCGGAAATGACCGAACAGATCCCAATATTGTAGGCAAACTCATGGATGCAGTTACCTACACAATCTCTAACCACTCTGCCTGCTGTAGCTCGATTAATTGAAGAGCGAAAAGCATCATTAGAATTGACTTTAACCCAACCTAATGGTGGGGGTAGCCAGATAACTAACCGCTCCTCCCTTATTGGACGACCCTAAATAGCTTGATCACTCATAAGCACATGCTGGAATTCCTTAACACGCCGTAACACAATACAGAAAGGATCGTCAGAAGGCAAAGATTCGGGATCGAAATGAATGTATTACATCACTGCCATAAAGGCCAACAGATGGTGCCAAACCAGAGAGACCATGGAGATGTTTGAAAAAACTCCAAATCATAGCATAAATGTCTTGATGGGAACATATTGATATATTTTTACCTGCAAAGCTTTGGGCCTCTATACTCCTTTTACCCTTCTGAAAAATACACCAATAATTTATAATTGAGAACTTAGAAAATTTCCAAAATCGCAAACTTTTGAAGCAAAAGCATCAATAATACGAGACACATCGATTTCTTCTGCATTCAATTTATTTGTTATTATAATATATATTACTGTTGAATTGGCTTACATAATATGCTAATATGCCTACATATACAATTGATTAATGAAGTTAGATTTAAATATATGAATTATCATCTTCACCCATGAATTAATATTTTCAATATATTATAAATCCAACCATTGTGAAGATGCTCTAGAGATAAATTTTCATGGCATTTACATTCACAAAAATCATAAAAGATGGACGAATGTTCAGTTGCATTATTAGGGAAGGATTACGATTCTTGTTGTGCTGATTAGAGTCCACCCTTACTTAGCGTTTAGTTGCTGTCCTCGTGAATGGGCGATATGGTGCAGAATAGCGTTCGGAGTAGGATTTTAATTATCGGGCGACTTTCACATAATGTAGATAATAAAATATAAAAAATATCAAGATAAAACTCAAATTACAGCCCTACCACGTAGATGTCCCGAGTTCTAGGCTTCGAGGTTCAATCATTCACTTTTCAATTGTGGGCTAACACATTCGACACGACCCGTGTTCATTTCAGTTGAAGTAGGCTCAAGATTCCATGAACCAGACTACATAGTAAGTCCTGTCTATGGGTTAGGGAAACCGACCCTTAAGGACTCTTCTCGTTCAAGTTGGATCCAATTATTACTGCTCCTCTGTTCTCCGGTGAACCAAAGACAATGCCCAGCAAGAAAAACAAGAGAAAGCGACCGGAGCTTAGACCCACGATTCACCCCAGGAACAAATACGCCGAGAACCCTCCGGACTTCGCTCTCTTGGCTTCTATCTACCCTTCTTTTAAACCTTTTGTTTTCTATTCTCGTAACGGTCGACCCAGAATCGACTGGACGGACTTCAACGCCACACGCGAGCTTACTCGTGTACTCCTCCTCCACGACCACGACCTTAATTGGTACGTTCGACCCTATACCGTTCTTCATTAGTTACTTTGTTTTCTTCTCTTTCGTGTGGTTTGCGGTTGGTT
Organism: Erythroxylum guanchezii; assembly: GCA_025629825.1. Classification (NCBI taxonomy): domain Eukaryota; kingdom Viridiplantae; phylum Streptophyta; class Magnoliopsida; order Malpighiales; family Erythroxylaceae; genus Erythroxylum; species Erythroxylum guanchezii. Next base: position 39,872,627 of record JAOTAX010000198.1, on the reverse strand, counting down.
TTTGGTGTTGAAAGGGTGATCGTGATGTTGAATGTTGTGTTACAGTTGATGAGTTCAATTGTTTAGAAGCAAGATAAGTACTTGACTTCTAATGCTTAAATGAGTAGTCATTTTGTACTTTACCCGTTTGTTACTTTTGTTCTGATCTTGCTTCAAGATGGTGCTTGTCATGACTGTCAAAGTTTCAAATTTAGGTTATTCAATTGGTTCTCAACCTTCTGAGGTGGTAGCCTAGTTGATTAGCAGTTGCAGAGTTTACGTGTTGACGGAAAGAAATCTTTAACTGTTTGATTGGAGTTTCTCAACTACCTATAGAATTGTCTACTTGTTCTTTAGTTGCTCTATGTTTGGCAACTAGATTGCCCTTTTGTTTGCATCTCATGTAAATGTTATCGTGTATGCGGAAATTGTTAAGTGCTTTTAGATAAACGAAATTTCACTAATCTGAAAAATAAACTGTTTGAGGGTAAGGCTCGTGAAAATAGCCTTCCCGGTAGTTCTGTTTCAGATGAGTTGCTATACCTTTGGCAACAGAATTTATCTGATCCTTACCTTTGGTCCATTATGCATATAAGTTGTTTTTTCACTTTGTTGTGTTATGCTATTGATTATTGTTCAGTTGTGTTGCTGACCTGATTTTTATATGTTCTCTTAATTTTTCTAGGTGGATTCCTGATGGGCAGCTTTGCCCCACAGTTCCAAATAGATCGAACTACATTCATTGGATTGAAGATCTTCTTTCCTCCGATATCATTCCAAAGAATAATGTCAATGGAAATGTTGTAAGAGGTTTTGATATAGGCACTGGAGCAAACTGCATTTACCCGCTCCTTGGTGCTTCTCTTTTGGGATGGAGCTTTGTTGGCTCGGGTAGCTTTTAATCCTTTTATCTATGCAAAAACTTTTTAAAGCCTACTGTTTCTAATGTTTCTGACTATGATACCATTAGATTGTTGCTGAACTTTGTTGCAGATATAACTGATGTAGCGTTAGAATGGGCAGAAAGAAATGTTAAAGATAATCCACAGATTTCAGAACTAATTGAAATTAGGAAGGTGTCAAGTAAGCAAGCCCCAAACTCTGTTGAACGAAATGGTGAGTCTGCTATGAGTGACAGCAAACTGGATGTGAGCTGTAATTTGATTAAATACAGGGAAGAACCTTTATCCTCACCTTCAATTGCTCTGCCAACTGATATGCATACGAATTTCAGTGGACCACCTATACTGCTTGGTGTAGTTAGAGATGATGAGAAGTTTGACTTCTGCATGTGTAACCCTCCTTTTTTTGAGTCGATGGAGGAGGCTGGACTGAACCCAAAAACTTCCTGCGGTGGAACACCTGAAGAGATGGTTTGTCCTGGTGGAGAGAAGGCATTTATTAATCAACTTATTGAAGATAGTGTTATCTTGAAGGAGTCATTTCGGTAATGTTCTTGTCTAAGCATTTGTAATAGTTATGCATATGTCAAAGTTGGCTCATACTGTAGTAGGAAGTAATTACATTTCCTCCGTAGGTGGTACACATCTATGGTAGGGAGGAAGACAAATCTCAAGTTCCTAACCTCAAAGCTTCGTGAGGTAGGGGTCACCATAGTAAAGACAACTGAATTTATTCAAGGACAAACATGTCGGTGGGGGCTTGCTTGGTCATTTGTGCATCCTGCCCGGAAGATAATATCACCACCGGTGGCTGAGAAGAGCATTCTTTCCTTTACGCTTGAGGTCAATCTTTCTGCCTCTAAATGTAGTTTTTCTTGCTTCCAAGTTTCAACAAACTTAAATCCACATATATCTAACCATGAAGGGATTATGCCTCAACAAAGACATCACACTTGCATCTCTTTCCTTTTTGTTTATTGTTTTGTTCAAGCTTATTCAATCATCTAGTTGAACTCAAGATCCCATCTTCTGCAGCTTTTGGTTTGGCACAATTATCATTTCCCTGAACAACAGCAGTGGAATGTGCTTATCCAGGCTTTCATAAATTATTTTAGGCTTGAATAGCCTATAGCACTTTGTATTGGGGCCATAATGTTATCCTTTACTCTGGATTTATCATAATGCGTCATATTGTGGAAATTTGTTTTTGTATAGGGACTTCAGCACCAATCTAGTGCCATGGATGTATTACTATCAATCGAGTCCTTTTTCCTGACTTGTGGTGCATCTTGTAGATTAAATACCTCCTCATTTACTGTGGATGTAAGAACCATCACTCTTTAACTTTTAAAACACTTAATTGGCAGGATATGATATCTATGTGTCCTGACACAATGTACTATCTCCTCTGAATAGATCAAGGCATCGAACGATCAGTGTGGCACTATTGTTAAGAATGAAACACAATGTCTTAGTAAAGCCAGTTCCAAACCTTTGGAATACGCATTCAACAGTTCAGTTGGTGACTTGTGGTTTCGGATTTCGGTTTGTTGACTTCTAGCCTGGCATGATCTATTTTTAGTTATACTGTTAGAATCTTCTTTGATAACATTAGCTTTTACAGGTTTTTCAGCAAATCCCAGGAACCCTTTTGGTGAAAGCATCATTACAGCATAGAGATGGCCCTCTTTCTGGTAAATAAGCCAGCATAGTAATTATTCTTCATGTTATACTCTAAAATCAGCTTCCTAAGTTTTCTATTAATGGCCTTCAGCTGATAAGGTTTTAAACATTGTGACCTTATTTCTTAAGCATTATGGAAACAACTGATTGGCAATATCTTGACTATCTGTTGTGAATACCAAAAAATGCTGAAGTTATTTCTGATCTACCAATTGTTATGATGGGTTCCTGCTAGTAGATGGCTTATTAGGTTCTCTGGCTCTTTTTGCAGGACTATTCTCTTCAATGGTTCAACAAATGAAGGAATATTTGACAAGTAAATTTTGCAGGACAAAGGCTAAACCCCGTTAATATTAGTTTGATGTAGCCGTGTACTAAATTCGCAAGATTGTATGTACTTTATACCAGATAGCCGCAGGTGAATGGCAATTCCTTCTCTTTTCAGTCAAGTCGCGTTTTTGTTGTATGTGGCAACTTGAATTGATGAGTTGATGTTTTGTCACATTAGGGAGTTATCCTTTCTTGACGCTAGATGTTTACTACTATTTGTGCCTATACAAATTGCCAGATCGAGTTCTGGTTGAAAGCAAATTTCAGGTTTTGAACTTGAAGAAGGGAAGAGATCCATCCTTACGCAATCCTCTCCTATCCACAAACATCTCTATAATACAATATATATGACAAACACTTTAATTACAGAGAACCAACAAAAGAGTTGCACCCTGCACTATGATACAGGAGTTTCTCCAAAGAAGTAGCTAATTACACTAGAAAACAGTAAAGGAGGAAACGAATAGAAACAGGACAGATTTATGGGAAACAGAATCTCACGCTTAACAAATGGGCTGTGCTGGATTTTGATTCATTAAGCCTTGCCCTCAATCCTTGCATGAGTAAGTGCAACACATGCATCAACAAAGTCCTCATCAATAAAGTCTGTAGAGAAGATCTGCAACCGATCCACACAGCCTTTGGAATAGCACTGATTAATGAACAGTCTAGCATATCCATGAATCCGACGGGTCACTGGCTTCACACAAACAATTGGATTATCTGCCTTTGGTGTGGCCGTATTCTCCACCCTGTAAAAGTACTTCCTTGAAGAAGCCGGAGGTTGCTCGCTCAAATGCTTCATGTTATTCTCAAACTTGGTTGATGGCAAATCTGTGTCAATCCAATTGTCCTTCAAATGCCCTGAATTCCACAGGGAACTTCCAGGCTTTGACTGGGGGGATTTTCTAGGCTTCCATACACAGATAACTCTCTTGGGCAGCAGCTCTGCAGTTGTCTTACCAAAGACATGATCATCCTGATGAATCAGATACTCTCCAAGCTTTTCCTCCAAGTACTTATCAAAGTCGGGAGGATCTTCATGACCAAACTCAGTTCGGATTTCAAGAATTATGATCTCAGACTGAGTCTCGGCCAAGAACTTCTTGACATCATTAATAACAACATCAATACTATATGTCTTTAAGATTCCATGACAAACACGACGATCCTCCTGAACACGAATGTCTAGAACTCTTGCTCCTAGACAAAGCTGGCGATAGATGGACAAAGATTGGCATTGAGCGAAAGGTCGAGAAACACATGGAATACCAATCTTGTTTGTAGCCGAATCATGAGTTCCAGGCCACACAATCTGGTTGATTTGGAGCTTTTCAGGGTTGAGACCAGCCATCCAATTCTTTCTGTCCTCAGGACGATAATCAGAACCTGGAAACGTCTCTCCACAGCCATCAAGAAGATCACTTAAAGCTTTCTTCTCCGTTGAGATTTCCTTACGTTTCTCCACCTGCTTAGACACCATAGAACCCATTATTATCTCCTGAATTAAGGCTCAAGAACAAGAAAAGGGTAATGGTTTTGAACCCTCCTTTCTTTGCCCCTCTTCTTCGATTTCCTGTTCCTGCAATGACTATGAAATGCTGTATACAAATATTCAAGTTTATGGGGTTTTAATATAAGACGTTGCAACTTCATTGGATGGTTTTACTGTACGGTTATAGTTCTTAGGCTGAAGACACTCTGTTTCTTATGGTAACAAGATCATGTTTTTTGTTTTTTAACTCGTAAAGATTTTTGTTTAGTGATTAGGTTTGCATATGTGGATGAAGAAAAGGACATGTTATCTTAGAGACAATGAAGTATTGGTTGAGAGATAGAATCAATGTCTCTCTTCTGTTAGTCCAGTTGTATGGCTGTCCAAATTGCCTTACAGTTTGCTGGCTCTACATTATGGATATAAATATCTTTACCAAGAGGCCATGGAGCTTATGTCCATCTAATACACACGATCAGCAATACAATGATAATCATATTCATATGGGTCCCTACAAATTATGGTTCAACCACCTAACATATTATCATCATGTCCATGATTGAGCGGGCAACAATGCACAATCATGGCTTATATTTAATTAATTGAAGGTAGCTGTCCTGCATAGACATTTGACATATAATCAGATCTCACATTTAAAATCGCAAGGATATGGCCATGCCAGCTTGTAGTACTAGTATACCGCTCTTTGTGATTGTGATTCATTTGGAAGCACTAGGAATTAAAAATATTGTATTTGGTGAGTACAAGTCAATGATCCCTCCGTTAGATACGACTGTTGAATTTTCTTTTAAAATTTCATAGTTTATTTTTAAAAGATTTATATTTTTTTTAAAATAAAAATTAGGGTGAAAGATACAAAATTCTCTTATAGTTTAATTGATTTTTAAAAATTTATAATTTTTTAAATTATTAAAAAAATCATTATAAGAAGAAAGACAAAGATTTGACTTGATTATATTGTTTATTTTCTTTTTTAGATAAAATTACATATGATTTGTCATTTTTATTAATAATATAATAAGTAAGTGCGAAAATTGGAAGGAGAAAAAAAAAAGAATTGAAGAAAGAAGTTATCATTGATCTTACATTTTTCTAATCCTACTTTTAATCAAGTAGTATGCAATGTATAAGTTAGATGGTGGCTTATCTTTATATGTAATTAATTAATACAGTAGGTCTAACTTTGATTTGTCAACTTCGCAACCATATTTTATTGTTTCTAAATACTTCAACTGATTAATGAGTTGAGTATTTTTGACCAAAATTAAACTTTGCCTATCTATATCATTTGTGTAATATCTAATTTAGATAAAGACTATTGAAAAATTCCTGTCATCCTACTGATTATTTATGCCGAAATGGTAAAAATGTAGGCATAAGACACATGACAAATGTATAGAAGAGCTGTTTAAAACTTTTCTTTTCCATTGTCACTTTTTTTTTTGTTAGAATTTCAGGAAAAAGACATAATACCTCTCTTTATAAATCACATATACAGATTAAAAAAAGATAATCAATACCCACACAATAATAGATAATGCATCATAAAATGAACAAAAAATTTAAATAATCAGTTATATATACGTAATGATTTTAAACTCTTCACGCAATCACATTATCAATTGCAGTGTTGTGACTTGTGAGTTTAAGCCAAGTCTGTATTTTGCAAGCAAAAATTCAATTAAAATGGAACTTTGTGTGTATGTGTGTGTAATAATTGAGAAATTGATAATGTGATTGCTTGTGTTGCAGGCTTGTGAACTTGTGGTGTATTACCATGTATGACTTGTGAATTGTGAATTTATGATTGTGAAACGGTGAAATGCTAGTTTGAATTTGTGTCATTCATAAAAATTAATAGCATATTCAACATTATTTAGAAATTAACAGCATATTCAATGACTTTCAATGCTTTTCTTTTTTTAATCCAAATTTTTGGTCGGGTTGTCGAAGCCCTCAAAAATAATTCTGATCCTCCAAATTTCTTGTAGTGGTTGTGGAACCAGGTTGAATTCCTAGAGAGCTAAACACTAATTTCTTAATTTCAAGTAATAAAATAAAATGGGGGGAGGGGGGGGGGGTTGGATTAATTAAAATTAACAAGAAATCAAATTAAATCAACTTAATATAAAAGTGAAAAAGTCAAGATTACAAAACTACAATTCAAGGAAAAGATCTCATCTAATTATAACATTGATCATTGGTTTAAAAAAATATTTTCATAATTCAAGCAGTTAGTCCGAAACATATTAAGATAGCCATAATAATTCTCAAAATTTTCTAAATTAATTGGTTCAAACCCAGCATCTAAACCATAACTTATCATCCATTAATTGGGTGTGATGACATTCCATATCAAATAAATGATAGCAATAAGCTTAGTGAAAAAGACTAACCCTAAATTAAATAATCGAGATAGCTGAAATTATTCAACTTAGTTTTCTTGTTTATCATAAGTTAAATATGTAATTTCATAAATAACCTATTTGCTACTTGTACCAAGCCTTCATGACAATTATGAATCATTGAATTCATAGTTAGCAATATAATAATTAATATTAAATTAAATTGTTAGATTAATCAAACATTAATCATTCATCAAATATGCAAACTCAAAACAAGAAATATTTGAATTGAAACATAAATAAAAGGTTTAGAACACAAAACCTCACAAAGTTACAACTAGAATATCAAACCCCCTTGAATCAGAACAATTGAGTTTAACCACACATGGCTTTTGCTCCAACAACAAAAATCGAAGAAAGATAAAGAATTGCGAAGAATGTAAGAAGAGAGAAACTTTTTTATGTTGTGACGAACGTACCTTATATAGAGTTTTTTGATTTAATCCTAATTTAATTCTACCTTATAAAGATGTCTATATAAAACAAATTCAAATTCCTACATAATAAGGATATAATGAAGTTTCCCATTTAAAAACTCTTCAAATGATCAGTCTTATCCAGTCCAGCAATCTCTTCACTTTATCCAAATTTTGCAATTATCACCAATTGTCCCAATTTGATGCAATCTTTATTTTTCAACTCTTAAAACAAAACAAGCATTAATTTTAATATTTAAGCATCAAAATATATTCAAAACGAAGGAGATAATATCAAATAATATGTCAAGATAAGATCTTATCCATTGGGAATTGGAATTTAAAATTGGATTATGAATTTGAGGTTATAATTTGTTGTTTCAAATTTATAATTGGATTATAAATTTGAGGTTATTCTTGTATGGACTTTAAGATTGAAATACATTGAAATTTGAATGAAATGTTAGTCTTTATTATAAATTGGGTTATATATTATAAATTGAATTTTGTAATTATCAAAATATATCAGTTAATTTGTGGTTGTATTATGTGATCAGTAATTGTACAAATTGAGTTATAGTTATGAATTTATGTCTATGATTGGATTATTTAATCAACTAATCAATAATCATATAAAATAAGTTACAGTTAAGAGTTTATGATTAAATCACATAATTATACAAAATAGATTATAGTTGTGAGTTTATATTTAAATTATGTAATCACACAAAAAGAGTAATATTTGTAATTTTATGATTTAATTATGTGATTAAACAAATTGAATTGCAAATGTGAGTTCATAGTTGAATTATGTAATAATGCAAAATGAGTTACAGTTGTGACTTTTGAGTTTATGATTGAATTATATAAGCATACAAAATAGGTTATAGTTATGAGCTTATTTTTTAATTATATAATTACACAAAATAGTTTATAATTGTGATCTTATGTTTGAACTATGTAATTGTAACATCTGGTTACCCATGTTCAGGCTAGCATAGTAATTTATGAGAAAGTATAGAGAAATTAGGTAGAGAAAGGGTAGAGAAATTAGGAAAACGTACCTCATGCATAAGTTAATTGTGACATGCACATTTTTGCACATTCATATGATTGTACATGCATTCATTGACATTTTTCGGGTAAAATGGAGTTATGAAATATGATTAAAATATGATTTGATGATTTTGATATATTTAGGGTATTTTGAAATTTTTGGTGAATTTTAGAAAAATATGGATTATGGACCAATTTTAGAGTGCCACGTGGTAAAAATATATATGTGACAAATGGTTAATTGGTATGGTGACAAAAGATTTATATCTGCGGTGGTAAAACGGCACACGTATTAGTAGGTTTTGGTTAGGAAGAGATTACTGTAGTTTCTGTTCTCCACTGAAACACTCAACGCCACAATTCTCTTCCCTATTCTTCACCACCGAATTTCGAGTTGTTTTTGTTGGTTGTCGTTGAGTTATTCTCACTGATGGAGATAGTTGAATCAAGTAAGTGGTTCTGATAATGTTTATTTTTCAATGTAAAAAAATATATACATGCATGCATGGTTTGAGAATTGAGGTTTCGGTGATGAGTGAATTAGATGAAGATTTGTA
>JAOTAX010000198.1:39831552-39860063 GCA_025629825.1 Erythroxylum guanchezii | reverse complement strand
TAACATTAGTCAAATTTCACGTGGCAAGTAATCTTCATTAATGCTAATGTTTATCTGTGGTTTTGATTTGATATTATGATATGACGTCTGAAATATAAAAAATAGTTGGAAGAGTAAGAAAAAGTAAAGTTACTTAAACGAAAAAAAGTCATTTATAATAAAAGTACAGCAGGTTTTGATGTTAAGACAATACAGGTAGTTTTTAACATGAAAATCCAAATATCACATACTTCCTGAAAGTTGAACAACTGTGACACTACTGAGTATGACTGGACCAGCTTTAAAAATTAACGTGCAAAGCTCGTGCTTTGACAGGGTACCTTTATCTGGAAAAGAGCTCATCTGACGTATAAAGCAAAAGCAAAAGGAGCCTTTAACAAGCAAGAGAACAAAGCACACTGCTAGTTACAGAAAGTTGTCCCTGGTATCTTATTGTTAATTGGAATCTTCTAATAAGTTCCAACTACTGCCTTTTTTAAAAAAAAAACTTCAAATAATAGAAAATCAACCTTTTTTTTTTAAGAAATGCACAAATTATTCTCAAATTTAAGAAATGGGATAATTAATCTTAAATTACTCATCCTTTTAGAATTTTTTCAATAAAATACCTTAGCTTTAAATTTTTTAATCGAGTGACTAACTTTTTAAAATTTAACAGTTTAGTTTAACACGTTAATTCTGTCAATAATTTGCTGCTTTAATTGACGAGATCTTTGTTATTAATGAAATATATGTATCCGTATAAAAAAATTCTCCCTACCCCACTCTAATCATACTACTTTTTCAAGTAAACATTTACATATTATGAATAGTAAGGATTATGTTAACCAAATCAACAAATTACGAATGAAACTAATGTTTTGAGCTTAACTGTTAATGTTTTAAAAAGGATGATCTTTCAATTAAAAATTTTAAAAGATTAATCATTGAAACTGAAAAAAAATTTAAAAAATTGAATACTTTAGAATTGATTACACTCTTATCTTTAAAATCCTTAAACAAACTCTTTTTAATTTTTAGTTTTATAGAAAAATTCCTTCTTTCAGACTTTAGTTTAAAAAAACGAAAAAACAAATTTGTAAACTAATCAAATATTATTTACATAACAATATAACTTATCTCTTAAACTCGAACCAAATTGATTAATTTGACTTAAACTAATAACTTACTATAATTATTAGTTTAAGTTAAATTTAATTGATTCGAGTTAAGTTTAAGAGTTGAGTTTGATTATCATATTAGTAATATTTGGTTAATTTACATACTATGCTCATATTACTTGTGTTTTCTCAATTTTTTTTTACCGAAATCTAAGAAAAATGTTTTTTTTTAATTTTTTGATAGAATTTTAAATATTATTTATTTTTTCTAAAAAAATTTAAATTATAGAATCTATATCTTATAATCTAAAGGATACATATGGAACCCATCATTGAAACAAACAAATGCTACATCCAAAAAAAAAAAGAAACAAACGAATGCCAAGTCCAGAACGGTCGAGGCCGACTAGCTGTTATTGCACAAATAAACAGGAAGCTGCAGTACGGGCCATAAACCTTAAAGTTATAAGGGTCCAAGTTAGCGTCAAATTTTAAACTTTTAAGATCTAAAAGAAGAATAATAAATTTAAATTTTATTTACATTAAATTTTACTATTTATTATTTAGAAATATGTTATAATATTAAAAATTTTAAAAATATTTTATTAAATTTTAGTTGAATTAATTTAATAAATTATTTTTGATAGTCATTTTTTTTAATAAATACTTAAAACTTAAAAAATGAGAGAGTCAAGAAGTGGATCTTGTTACCGAAAGAAACAAAATAAAAACAAGCGAGTCTAAAAGTTTGGAGATTCAATTCTATGAAACTTAAAAGTACAAACTTGAGCATAGTCAGTCTTGTTCCTTTGACAAAACAAAATTGTTACAAGGAAAATTGAATCAGAAATATAATTCTACTCGGTGCCTTTCAATCATCAGGCAAAAATAAAATTAGAAAACTTCTAAAATTGAGCTTCAGGTGATGTAACCTCTTCCATCTGGCTAACTAAAATTTTCAATAGTGTATACAGCGGTTCTTTCATGGGATCTAGCAGATCTGACACTGTGAAAACATGTATCTTATTGTCAATTTCTACCCAACTAAGGGCATGTCTTTCATTCATATGATCTCTCACCTTCTCAACCAATTCCCACTTCCCAAGTGAGGCATATACATTCGAGGGTCCAGAGCATTGAGGCTCCATCTCTATTAGATGTTCTGCTGCTTTTCCTCCGAACTCTATATTGCCATGAAATCTACTAACACCAATTAAAGCATACCTAATTCGATTGTGTGGTTCACATGGCATCTTCTCTAGTTGGTTCATCAACTCCTCAGAACATCCTGCTCGACTGAGGAGATCAATCAAACATGCATAATGTTCCTGATTGGGAATGAGGCCATTTTTTTGAGTCATGGTCTCGAATAAACTGAGGCCTTCCTGCACAAGACCTGAATAACTACATGCATCGAGGATGACAACTAATGTTGTTTTATCTGGCTTCAAGTCTGACCTCAACATGTCATCAAACATCTGAATAGCCTCTTTACCTTGACCGTGCTGAGCCAAAGCAGATATCATAGTATTCCACAAGATAACGTCTAGCTTATTTCCCATGCGATCAAAAACCAACCTACCGACATTTAGACAGCCACATTTTGAATACATGTCGATAAGAGAGCTCACAACTATTGTATTGGGCCTGAAGTTCATTCGCAATAAATAACCATGTAATTGTTTGCCATGCCGTAGGGAAGATATAGTAGCACAAGCGCAAAGACAACTACTAAATGTAAATTGATCTGGTGGGATGCGAAATGTCATCATCTTGGTGAACAAATCAAGTGCCTTGTGCGCTAGTCCATGTCTAACATATCCAGAAATCAGAGCTGTCCATGAAACTGGATTCTTCTCTGGCATCAAATCAAATATTTCACTAGCTGCTTCTATATTTCCAGATTGGACATACCCCGAGACCATTGTTGTCCAAGCTAGAACATCCTTAACATTCATCTCATTAAACAGCCTCCTTGCACCATCCATCTCCCAACATTTTGAATAAGCATCAACGATTGAGCTCGATATCACCAAATTTGACAAAAACCCAGCAACCAGAACTTGCCCATGAGCCTGCCTACTGAGTCCCAACCCTTTTAAATTGACACAGACGGTCAACAAACCAGCAAAACTATACGCATTGTACCCTATACCAGACCTTCTCAACTCCCTATAAAACTTTAACGACTGTCCACAACCCCCATTCTGCGCATAAGCAATTATCATCGTATTCCACGACACAACATCTCTCTCAGGCATTTTATCAAACAACCTCCGAGCCGGCTTTATCATGCCCAATTTGACATACCCATTAAGCATATAATTCCACGTGTACAAATTCCTCACACGCAACTCATCAAACACCTTCCAAGCACTTCTATAATCATCCCATTGAAAGTACATATGGATCAAACTGTTCGCCAGAGACGTATTCGGTCGTCTTATCCGACCAATAATCTTCAAATGGAGATGTACCGATTTGCCCAATTTGAGAGACCTGATTGTTGCACATTGCTTGACGAGGAAAGCTAGTATACGAGTGGGCAAGACTATGCCCTTACGCGATAAAAGCTCAAGTGAGGAGACAGCCTGCGAGAGTTGGCCTTGAGAAGCAAGGTTAATGACCGATTGAGCTATGCAGGGAAGCCCTGACGAACGCGTTTTTCTCTTGTAATCTGTGGAGACTTTGGAGAGAGCGGCGGATTTTGGCAGAGTCGACAAGGGCATTGGAGAGTGGAATCATAAGTGTGAAATGAAGTCTTAAGGACTGGATCGAACATCATTTACGGTGTCGCAACGCGGCTGCGGCGAGTTTGGCATCGCCGCGTGCGGTGTAGAGTGCGATGGTTTCGGTATTGAGTTGCTGTGACGGTTCGAATTTGATTATTTTAGTGGGTCCCACCAGGAACCAGTTGCCAAGTCAGCTGAATAATGTGATATTGCCGTGGGGTGGTATACATTTTGTTTTTGTTTTCAATTTAAGAAAAAACAAGTTTTTTAGCCTATTTTTTTCAGTTTTTAAAAATTTTGAAAACCATAAAAGTGATATTTATTTTTTCATAATCTGATTTACTATTATTTAAATAAATATTATTTAATTATTAATAAAAATTATAAATAAATTAATTCAAGATTATATATTTAATAAATTAAAATTAATTATCAATAAAAATTATGAATAATTTAATTTTATTCAATTTTAATAATTAAATTATATGTACTTAAAATTTAATAATTATTAAAAATATAATTAAATTTAATATATATAAATATTCAAATAAAATTTGGTTTAATAATAAAAATATATTTCAAATAAATATTAATTTATATAAATTATTTATTTATAAATTATTTATTTTATTAAAATAACATAAATTTATTAATAATTTGTTAATAAATATTATATAAGAGATTAAATTTATTTATTTAAAAATATATTTATTTTTAAGTTTTATCTAATATGTAATTATTATCAATGATAAAATATAATTATATTAACATTAACAACCAAACAGGTTTTTGTTTTTATTTGAAAGAAAAACAAAAAAACTGAAAACTGAAAATAAAAACAAAAATTGAAAACTACAACAGAAAAACAGAAGTAAAATTAAACGACACCTAATAGTTTTTAGGTTTAAAATATATTACCCCTAGAGAAGAATAGAAAAGAAGAAATACATTTAATATCTTATGCTCTCCTCTATTTTAAAAATGGACTTATTATCTCCTTTAACTACCAGTGAAAAGAGCTTAGAATTTAAAGAGACTTTTTACCCTTATATTATGATGATATCACTGCAACTGTACATGTTGCATTTTTAGTCAAAAATACCCTTTTTAGTCTACATTAAGCCCTATAGTTTTTGCTTTATTTCATCATATCCTGTATTTCAAAAATAAAAATTATTTTAAACATGGATTACATTTTGACTGTTAATAAATAAAAAAGGAAAAAATTACTACAAATACCATTGATTTCACAATTGTACTTCATGATCTTTAATTTATTAAAAAAAGAAAATTTATTTATGAAACAAAATTAAAAAAAAAAGAAAATTTATTGAAGGCGTCATAGCAATACATGTAGTAACTGTTTACAACAAGGTCACAATTTAAAGACTTGCAAAAATCCCTCTCATCCAAATAGGAAGCTCAAAAAATCTGCTGTAGAAAAGGTATTTTATTCTATAATGATTGTTAGACCTATTTTTACTGAACATGTGTATTATACAAAATTCTAATTTACTTTGTTTTTACTTTAGCTATGCAGGATGCTCCAAAAGCTAAAAATTCACAGCCCCAGTTTGTGTATAATGAAAATGCTAAACCTGAGCGTGCTAATCATGAAAATATTGGTTCAATTAATCTCCTAAATCCATCACAAAGTTTTGAGAATATAGTAGCAAGTGGAAGAGGGAAGCGTGGAAGGGAAAGAATAGAGGAAATGGTGCTACAAATAATGGTGAATGTTTTGGAATAAGTGTGGCTAGTTCTAGCAGAGAAGAAAGGGACAGGGGAAATGGTGATGGAGAAAATGCTAAGGTTTTTAACACAAGCGTGCCTGGTTTTAGGAGAAGGGGAAGGGGAAGGGTAGAGGAAATGACAAAGGACAAAGTGGAGGTGCAAACATGGGTTGCGTAAAGAAAAATGGGCCTTTGCGTGGAATAGAAGTGTGGAATGGAATTAGGTTTTCAAACATGCATTCGTTTGTTACTTTTGACAAGGTCTACTTCACTTACGTAACCTATATTGTTGTATGATTCAATATATGTTCTCTTTTAACATATGCACGATTTTTAGAAATTTGATAATTCACAAAGAAGTGTTGTTACTAGTGGAACAAGTGAAGAATAAGAAACAGCACCTAGAACAGCTGAATAATTAGAACTTGTACCTAGAGTTTTTTTTAACAACGTACACTAGAGTATGTTCTCTGCTCTATTGTTCGAATCCTACTAGTAGTAGAGCATGTTTTTTATTATTTGTATTTAATTATTTCCATAGTTATTTCACATTTTTTTCCACACTTGTACACTTAATTTTTGTAGATTGAGATGCGTCAATCTATGTATGGTGAATACTTGTTATCCAATAAACCGTATGTTGGAGTGCATGTTTGTAAGGATGGTGGTCTAGAAAGTGGAGAACACCACTAACTCTTTGATTTGGAAGAGTCCAGCTTTTGAGTAACAATAGTTTACTGTAGTTTAAATATTATGGCTTGTCTTTTGCGTAGATATTTAAGCTATTATTCATATGCTAATATTAGACAAACTAAAATATGGATAACACTTTGGCAACTTTTGAAGCTAGAACCTGTGAAATATCAATAGCCCTTTTATAACTACCGGAGATTGACTTTGATATTTCTATTTGGATCAAAGAAAAAACATGTTATTGTTTGCCTTTTTTTTTTTTGAAGAATTGCTAAGCTAATGATATTATTTAGATTGCTATTATGTTTTTCTTCAATTTGGCAATATTTGTTTAATTGGGCTTCAGGGTGTTTTTTCACTTTAAAGAGTTAGAATGAACTTTTGCATTTTTTTTTTGGTACAGAAAAGAAATTCTTACTTTTAAAACTTTTTTTAAGAATAGAAGTATCTTCGACTGTGCAATTTTCAAGAAAATGACATTTTCAACTTTTTTGTCAAGTAATGGTGAGATGGTAACCCGTAAACAAAACTATTTTTAAGGATTAGATCCAATTTAAGGATTGGATCAAACATCATTCACGACGTTGCAATCTGGTTGCGACGAACTTGGCGTCACTGCGTGCGGTGTAGAGTACGATGGTTTTGTTATTGAGTTAATGAAGTGTTGTGATGGTTCGACTTTGATGATTTTAGAGGGTCCCACCAGGAACCAGTTGCCAAGTCAGCTAACTAATGTGAGATAATTGCTATCATTAATTGTTTATAGGCTACATTTAACCCCTTGTATTTTATCCTAGTACGTTATGCTCTTCTCTATTTTAAAAATAGACTTATTATCTCCTTTGACTACCAATTAAAGGAGCTTAGAGTTCAAAAAGACTTTTTTTATCTCTGTATTATGATAACATCACTACAACTGTATATGTTGCATTTTTGGACAAAAATACCCTTTTAGTCTACATTAAACCCTATTTTTATTTCCCTTTACTTCAAAAATAAAAATTATTTTAAGTATGGATTAAATTTTGACCATTAATAAATAAAAAAGGAAAAAATTAACTAAAATTACCATTATCTTCATAATTATACTTCATGACTATTAATTTATAGAAAATTTTAAAAAAGAAAATTTATTTATGAAACAAAATTAAAAAAAGTATTGAAGGTGTCGTAGCAATACATGTAGTAACTGTTTACAACAAGGTCATAATTTAAAGACTTGCAAAAATCCCTATTATCCAAATAAGAAGCTCAAAAATTATGTTGTAGAAAAGGTATTTTGTTCTGTAATGATTGTTATACCTATTTTTACTGAACATGTGTATTATACAAAATTCTAATTTACTTTGCTTTTACTTTAGCTATGCAGGATGCTCCAAGAGCTAAAAATTCACAGCCCAATTTGTGTATAATGAAAATGTTGAACCTGAGCGTGCTAATCATAAAAATACTGGTTCAATTAATGCCCTGAATCCATCGCAAAGTTTTGAGAATATAGTATCAGGTGGAAGAAGGAAGCATGGAAGGGAAAGGGTGCTACAAATAATGGTAAATGTTTTGGAATAAGTGTGGCTAGTTCTAGTAGAAAATAAAGGGGCAGGGGAAATGATGATGGAGAAATGCTAAGGTTTTTAACACAAGCGTGCCTGGTTTTAGGAGGAGAGGAAGGGGAAGGGGTAAAGGAAATGACAAAGGACAAAGTGGAGTTACAAATAAGGGTTGGGCAAAGAAAAATGGGCCTTTGTGTGGAATAGGAGTGTGGAATGGAATTAGGTTTTCAAACGTGCATTCGTTTGTTCCCTTTAACAAGGTCTATTTCACTTACGTAACCTTTGTTATTGTATTATTCAATATATGTTCTCTTTTAACATGTGTGCGATTTTTCGAAATTTGATAATTCACAAAAAAGTGTTATTACTATTAAACAAGTGAACAATCAGAAACTGCACTTAGAATATTTTCCTTAACAACCTGCATTAGAGTATCTTCTCTACTCTACTGTTCGAATCTTACCAATAGTAGAGTATGTTTTTTATTATTTGTATTTAATTATTTCCATAGTAGTTTCACATTTGTTCACACTTGTACACTTAATTTTTGTAGATTGAGATGCGTCAATCTACACGTTGTGAATACTAATCATCCAATCAACATTCTTCTGTTGGAGTGCATGTTTTTGTAGAGATGGTGGTCTAGAAAGTGGGGAACACCATTATCTCTTTGATTTGTAAGAGTCCAATTTTTGAGTAGTAACAATTTACTGTAGCTTAAGTATTATGGATTGTCTTTTGCTTAGATATTTAAGTTGTTATTCAAGTGCTAATTTTGGGCAAACTGAAATATGAATAACATTTTGGTAACTTTTGAAGTTGAACATGTGAAATATCAATAGCTCTTTTGTAACTATCAGAGTTTAGCTTTGATATTTTTATTTGGATCAAAGCGAAAACAAGTTATTGTTTGCCTTTTTTTTTTCCTGAAGGATTGCTAATCTAATGATATTATTAAGATTGCTATTATGTTTTTCTTCAATCTGGCAATATTTGTTTCATTGTGCTTCAGGGTGTTTTTTTACTTTAAAGATTTAGAATGAAGTTTTGCATTTTTTTTTCTTTGCACAGAAAAGTAATTTTTACTTTTAAATCTTTTTTTAAGAATATAAGTATCTCATACTATGCAATTTTGAAGAAAATGACATTTTCAATTATTCTTATTCTTATTTTTCTTTTTTTGTGTGAAGCAATGGTAAGAAGGTAACCCACAAATAAAAAATTGTAATTTTTTTGTTCATTTAACAGTTAGAACGTGCAATTATGAAAAAAAATGACCCCTTCAATAAATTTTCTTTGTTTTTTTTGACATTATTTTTTTCTTTCTTAATTTTGTGTCATAAATACATTTCCTTTTTTAATTTTTGTTCATAAATTAACGATCGTAAAGTAAAATTATGAAGACAATGGTATTTTAAATAATTTTTCTTTTTTATTTATTAACGGTCAAAATGTAATTCGTACTTGAAATAAATTTTATTTTTTAATAGGGGCATAATGAAATAAAGCAAAAAATATAGGGGTTTAATGTATTTTAGTCAACAAAAGATTAAAAGGGTAATTTTTTTGTCCAAAAAATGCCATATGTACAGTTGTAGTGATGTCATCATAATACAGGGGTAAAAAAGTCTTTTTAAATTCTAAGTTTCTTTAACTTGTGGTCAAAAGGGCAATAAATTTATTTTTAAAATAGAAGGGGGCATAATATACCAAGAGATAAAACATAGGAGGGTTAAATGTATTTTAGCCTAAAAAAGATTGATCATCTTACTTGTTAATATTATTTGAAACAAATAAAAATTAATTATATAAATTAGTATATTATTGTATATATTCATAAAATATAAAATAATATTCACTAATTATTAATAAAATAAATTAATATTGCATATTAAAAATTATTATAATATTAAAAATTATTAATGATATGTAAATAAGATAAATTAATAAAACAATAAATTTTAATTATATTATATATACCATCCTAGGAAAGTCTTTACCAAGAAAACTCTCATAACATGGGAATTGTCCTTACTTCAACAACTTATATATACACTTTTAAATTAAAAAAAAATTGTTGTGAGAACACTCGACTTTTATAGGCATGGAAAAAAGAAGTTTGAGACAGACACAAGGGATCAAAGAAACATGGAAATTAAGTCTAATTAGAGTACAAGTTTGCAGTATACAACAATCGATTATTGCAGCAGCACACCACAAGACCGAATATTATGTCACGACTCTTGTACTTGTGTTCCAGTATACCTTACATGGCAAGTTGGGCACCCTCCGTGATCTCAGACCATGCCTTTCGTCGGAGTTTATATCTTCTCACCAATCAATACTTCTCCCTTTTTTCAAGAAGCTTTTCCAGGAATTCATATCGTTCAAGGATTCAATGTTTATTATCTTCTCACCAATGAGTGGAGAAGGACGATTTTCAAAGAAAGTTGGGTGGACGTGACATAAGTCAAAGAATAAAACGACAGACCGTGAACGAACAGTGATTCTTACGTATCAGAGTTGAATATCCATCCACCTGTTGATTTAAGTGAAGCAATAACTAAAAATAATTTAGTGAACGAATTCGTCTCATAAAGAACAGGAGGCACATTCTTGACAATTAGTTAAAAGCTTTTCTTTTTCAGTCCATTATGGATTCCCATACTACTGTTCCACAAACTTCGCAACTTCCTTTGACTATTGAGCTAAAGAGCTTTATGGGAAGAATTGTTAATTCGTACTTACCAGGAGCCAATTCCACCATATAAACCTCTTAAAATTCGAGTCCTTTTCAGTGTCGGAATAACTTACTTTCAAAAGAGTGAAACTGTGAAAGCAATAAAAGAAGCTGGAAATATGGTAAAGTTGTGTCCAGTTTTGTTGGTCATTTCCCTAGTGACAGGCTTGTCGCATGCTCACGTTTATGCGGAAGAGACTTGGACCGAGAGAGTTGTCTCTGACAACAGAAGAACTGTGATCTCTCTCCAGTTTTACTTCCATGACATACTAGGTGGAAGCAACCCTACTGCTGTTAGAGTTGCACAATCACCAAACACTAACAATTCACCATCATCTTTTGGAGCTATAACAATACTAGATGATCCATTGACGGAAGGCCCTGATCCCAACTCAAAGTTAATAGGCCGAGCTCAAGGGCTCTATGGCAGCACTGGGAAGGACAGGCTATCGCTGACAATGGCCGTCAGTTTTGTGTTCACAGATGGCATTTACAATGGCAGCTCTTTCAACGTCTTAGGCCGGAACCCAGTAACGAACCCTGTACGTGAGGTCTCCATAAATGGTGGTACGGGCCTATTCCGATCGGCTTGTGGGCATGCAGTCTTACGGACGTATTCAATAAACCCTACCATTGCCACTGTAGGCTACAATGTCACGATTTGGGTTGACGGAACCACTCTATCGAGCCGAAATGGGGGAGGGAGCACAGGTTCAATGCCAAAAAGATCTTGAGTTGAGTGTCAATATTGGCTAATGAATAATGATGGCTACATCTTTTCAATAGTCCGTGTGTCCTTTTCGACAGTTTACAGGACTAGTCATTGGCAGGGGTAACAACGTATGTTATTGCAAATTGTTCATTCCTACTTCAATAAAATGTGCTCAAAGTCCTGAAGAATGAGAAATTAAGTGAAAACACTTGAAATTCTTGTAATCATACAGTGATCATAATCTATGAAAATATGTGCTTGACTAATAAAATTTTGTTCATCTCATACATTTTCTCTAAAGAAAAGATAATCTATATATATCAGCTTAGCACGACTAAATATGAGATGATCTTATTAGATTACTAACTCTTTCACTCAAAATTTTTGTTTGGAAAATTTTTAAAATGTTATTTAAATTACTAATACAATGCAATACTATTAATATTTATACTAACATATAAAATAAACTCTAAAATCTTGTTTTGAAGAGTGCAAATAAATCATTTAAGTGTATTATTATTTCTTAAATAATAAATTTGATCAAGTATACTACTATTGGATGGTGGAAATTATGATTTTCACTTATTTAATGGATGTAATATTTAGCTATATATATATATAATTATTTTATACTTTTAAAAGTTTTTATGAAACATGCATGACTAATATCAATATTATACTGCACTAGTTTTATAAAATTACAAAATAATTCATCAATATATTAAATTAAATTTTGTTGAAATGACTAATATTGAATTGTCTTCATCCTTATTTGATTTAAATATATAAATTAATTATAAAAATGTATAGAGGAGTTATTTAAATATCTTCGTACTTTAAGAAAAATAACGTGTCTTTAAATAATTATATAAAACATAAATTAATATTTATGTGGTGCTCAAAGATTCATGATGAAAAATAGGGTTATTTACTGCATTAACTTTTAAAAACAGCAAGAGTATAACCCCGTATAGAAACAGCAAGAGAATAACCCTGCTCGACAAATAGCATATTCCATTAGCTTACAGTTGATTCTATCAGTTATGTTTAAGGAATAAATAACGGATTCTATTAGCTCATAATTGATTCTATCGGTGATGTTCAAGGAATTACTCGGGTATCAAAAATGCTACAAAATAGCATAAATGCCATGGATTAGTGATGTAGGGCAGGGCGTTAAATATAATTGACGTTCAATGGGGCGGTATACTTTGTCGAGGAATGCTTTGTATTCGAAGCGCAAGTTTGATTCAGCAGTAGTAGGTTTGATCATAACAGCCTAACTTTCAACTAGCAAATAATAATTGGTGGGATGGTCATGGTCCCACTTCATCAGCATCTCTAACCTACAAAAAAATTTGATATACCAAATACCATAATTAAAGGTAACAAGATTCATTCTTTTAATGCAATGATGAAATTAGTACTATTATTGATGTTACATGCTTTTATTTAATTTATTTGGTGCCAGAAATTATATACAAGACTTCTCAACTACTTGGGACGACTCCAACTTTTCCTTCTTTATCTTGAGATAAGAGTTATCTCTTGGACACTCTTAAGACTTGCAGAAAATCCAAGAAATGGCAAAGCTCATCCTGGTTTTCCAGCTACTTTTCCTGGCAGCAATCGTGCCATCTCAAAGTCCCAGGACCTGGGCCAGGAGACTTCAAGAAACTCAGACACTTGTCCAATTCTACTCCCACGAAACTCGCAGTGGCAACAATCCTACTTCAGTTAGGGTAGCTCAAGATTCAAACACTGACAAGTCTTCAACACTTTTTGGTGCCATTTTCATGGCAGATGACCCGTTAACAGAGAGCCCCGATCCGAACTCCAAGTTGATAGGCCGAGCTCAGGGGCTTTATGGATCAGCTGGACAAACTGAGACATCTATGATCACGGTCATGAGCTATGCTTTCACGGATGGTACCTATAGTGGTAGCTCCATCAATCTTCTGGGGAAGAATTCTGCACAGAGTCAGGTGAGTGAGATTCCGATTGTCGGAGGGACTGGTATTTTCCGATCTGCTCGTGGCTATGCGATTGCAAGTACTTCCTCGCTGGATTCTAACACCGGAGATGCTGTGATCGGGTACAACGTTACAATTTTTCATGACTAGATTCTTGTTCTGATGGAGTTGTTCAAAGATTAAAATTAGCTTGCACCTACAATTCTGTAATTGAATCATTTCAGACTCTGCTTTCCTTGTGAAACTGTGTTATAATATTGAGTTGGTGAACTGCTCTCAGGCTGTGACGTCTAATATACAGCCAACCTTATAAGACTAGCAATATATATATATGGATATACATTTTCTTGTCTGATATAAGACTAGCCAAAGCGTACTTTGGCAATTGATAGGAAAAACTGGAAAAGATTGAGGACAGAACTTGGAAGTTAACCCAAATCCAGTTATGCCAATCCTTCGTTTATTATTTTTATCGCATTAGAAGGGGAAAATTTCAACCATTTTTTTAGAGTCTCTTAAAAAGTGAGGTCCTACCGGGAGTCGAACCCAGGTCGCTGGATTCAAAGTCCAGAGTGCTAACCACTACACCATAGAACCGTTTTGTTATAAAAGGGATTCCACAATTTATCATTTATCTAAAGAAAGCATAAGACAATTCTGTCTCAAGCAGCCTGGCAGGCACCATATCCTTGAGAGGGACCAAATCTGCATTGCCAGCAAAGCTGACAGTAAAAGGCCCTATCAATTACATTTAACCTTTGTAAGAGCCAGAGAATGGTAAATAAAGCGGCCTAAGCTAACCCCTGCAAGTAGCCAAGTATTATCACCAAGCCAGAGAATGGTAAATAAAGCGGCCTAAGCTAACCCCTGCAAGTATTATAACCAAGCTATTCTGTGACGGTGAGAGTCTTTCAACATTTGATAACTTTCGGTCTCCAATTAAGCTTGAAATTCCACGAAATAACACATGCGGACGGACAATTTTCCATGTTACTCTTGGGAGAAAGTAGATTTGGAATACCCAACCACAATTTTAAAGTTATATCAGATGTGACTATAGATATATTGTCAGTTGCCACAGAATTGTAATTTAGTATGAAACATGGCCCTGGAGAAAAGGTATCCCTAAGATGGCAAGTCAATCATAAACGCTTTTATAGCTATTTTTGAATGTTTTTGCAAATGGCGTCGACTCTAATGGCCCGTTCATCTCAGGAACAAGGTACACCATCCATCACTAGGAGCCATATCCTTTTCACTATGGCTTCAAACAAGCCATTATAATTAAAATGATGTTCCAACTCCCATCAACATCAGGCTTTCCCATAAACTAAACATCAATTGATTGATACAAGCTCATAGAAAAAGCTATTCACAAGTGTTTGTATCCTAAAGTCACCAGTCCACCTCATTCGACTTGTAGATCCCATTAATGGTTATACTCCAAAGCTCTACAAGAGATTAATTGAAACGGAAATGCATCCTTAAGTGGTAGATTGGGCTTTGCAAAACGGGAGTATAACCAATTTCCCAACCAAGCTCGACGGATGCAGGATTCAACATGGATCCATGGGAACAGCAGCTTCATCATGAACAAAACCATCTGAATATAACGAAAAGGCATAGCTACTATCATTGCCAAATAGTGGGCGAATTTAACTTGGAAATAAAGAGGGATTATGGAGCAGCATAAAAATCAAATGAGCATCTTACTTAAACTCACTTTTTAGCAATGGCCACCACAAGATGACTGACGGCTGGGAGCCTAATGGGGTATTGAGCAGGTCCTAATTTTTCTTCATTGTCCATACTGCATTTCTCGAGGGAAACTAAAAAGCTTCTGAAGTAGAGGAACTAAACCAAGCAGAGCTATTTGAAGTTGCTCGGAGCTGTTTAGGCGAACACTAATTTGCCCTGCCCCTTTGTTATTCAAATTGGCTCGAGCAATCAAATTTGTAGTACGTCCTACAGGTATCTGGGATTGTATGTTGCAACCGACAGCAAGATCTCCATGCCAGTCCATGACAGATAGCCCCAGAGTCGACATAGAACGACCCAAAGGATAATCCTTGTCCCTCAGTTGGGCCTCCAAACTACCACCATAAGCTACATCGCCACGTCCAGTCATCGCACCACCGGATATGACCATTTGGAACCGTTTATTCACAATCAACTTATCTTCAATTTTCACTCCGGCTGACAAGGCATCACCCATGAGAGTAGCAGAGAGACCAGCTGTTGCCTTATTCTTCCTACAACTGCTGAACCTTGTCTCACTGCGTAAAGTATATACCAAATCCTTTCCCATAGTTTGCATATCAAAACCCAGTGAAGTTGCTTTCCCTTCCCCATGCCTTATAGAACTTGAAAGTTCCATTTGAACATTGGAATCCTTTTTATCTTTTGTTACCTGACCAGAAAAGGATAAAGGAATTTTTTCTTTGACTACAAACAATCTCTCTACATTTATACCTTCATAACCAACATCATGATCCCAACCATGAGTTTCTAAAACAGGCCTTACAAGCCACTGGTTGGAGCTATCAAGATAACGGTACCGGTGAGTAGGATTATCAGAATCAAATGAAGCGGGTAAAGCTAAATCTGGCATGGAAACAGGCACAGATGCAGGGCCACCACTTTCTTCCTCCACATTGTCACTGAACTCAGTTGGCATATCCTTAGCTGCAGCAGCCATTTTCTTCATCACCTTTCTGCGCCTTTTCTCTTCCCTTAACTGTTTCTTCATAAATAATCTTTCCCTGAGTTCCAACTCCTCAAAATATGCTTTCTTCTGAGCTTTAGTGAGCTTTCCCAGCTGAGCCTTTGTTAAACTTCTAAAAGGAGGCAAATCATCATATCCAGACTCATCCTCAGAGTCTGATGCCTCATCCAAATCATCATCTACACCATCATCATAATCACCAAATTGCTCTTCAGGCAGTTTAACCTGTGGTCTTGACTGGAGGAGGGATGAGAGCAAAAATGGTAAAGGAAGTGCTCTTGACCGTGTTGCAAAAGGCTTTCCAGCTGGACTATCTTGCAACTTAAGAAGTGCATTTGCTTCAGCAAGAATCTTTGATGCAAAAGACAATAACAGCAAATGAGGCTTCCAAACTTGGCCATTTGGTAACACTCTTTGCCCAGCCCTATTCGTTCTACAGGCAGAGTGGTTCTCTACCAATGAAACAGGATTCATCAGCCGCATATCCCCAGCTGCCTGACGAATTGCTTGTTGAACAACATGAGACCTTTGAGTGACAAACATGTCATAACTAGAAGCAGTACCGTTAGGTCCATCAGGCGGAGCAGAAGCTGCATGCGTAAGGACAACAATTGCATTAAACCATATGGAAGGGCCAAATACCTCAGTGATGGTGCGCAAGAGGGGCGTATCACCAAAATCCCTACTCTGCATGTCCAACCTATCAAGATATAACACGATATCTGGAGGTGTTTTCTTGATAAAACGCTTAACAGAGTGAAGGATTTTCTCATTTTGTCGCTGGTCAGATCCAGAAGGAAAAAGGCCCGGTGTGTCAATAACTTGTACCTTAATCCCCTGCACAGTGCCCACAACATCCTGAACCTTTGTCGTACCCAAGTGGAAAGCATCAGTGCTGAACTTTACTTCATCAAAAATGGAGTTGATAGTTGCACTTTTACCAACTCCTGTTTTTCCCAAAACCATTATTGTACAAGAGAAATCAAGTGGCTCTTGTCCAGCTGCCTCAAGCTGCTCTGCCATGGCACTTGCACGATCAAAACTAAAAGCACCAACACGGCCCCCATTCCTCCCCCGCAGCTGTTCGGCTAACCCCAACCTGTATAAAACTTGTGCCACAACAACATTATGTGGAGTCTGCCCAAGCCTATGAGCAAGTCGCAAAAATTTGACCCTTATCATCTGGAGCTTCTCACGAGTTTCATCATACTCCTCTGTCTCCCCATTAGTATTATCATCAACCTGTTGGGATTGCACATGAGAAACAGTTCCATTAACACGTGGTGGCTGCACTGCCCTAGGCACAGGTTCCAAAAGTGGGGCAACACGCCCAAGTCCGGCCGGGCGAGCAGGTAGGTTGGTAGAACTAGCAGATCTTCCAGAGGAAGAAGCAAGATCTGGTGTGGGGTGAACTTCACTAGCTCTACTATCTTTTTTAGCTTTGTTTCCAAGCTGTTCCGTTGTAACACTATTCTTTTCAACTCCATAAACTATTTCATCCGAATGCGGCCATGCAGACTTGATATATTCTGCCACCAAATTACTCGCATCAGTATGGATCTCCTTGCCCTTTTCCGATGGCTCCAGATTAGTACCATCAACCTGGATCTCCTTATTCATTTCCTCCTCCACCAGATTAGTTGCACGAACATGAATATTGTTACTTTTTTCCTCCACTACAAGATCAGTTGTACCAACATGAATATCCTTACTTCTTTCCTCCAACACTAGAGTACTTGCATCTGCAATGATTTCCTTATCGTTTTCCTCCACCACCAGATTAGTTGCATCAGCATGGATTTCCTCAGTTACAGAGTTCTCTGAAGGTGAATTTGACACCTCTGACACAAATGCCTCCACAACAGCTGAAACAGGTTTTAGATCACAAGGTTCCCCGTCAAGCTCTGACTGGGCTGCAACTGACGTATCATTGACACCACTATTGCAATCACATTGAACTTCCCCATCCTCAGCAGCCCTATCTTTTGATAAAAGTTCATCATTATGAGCTTCATTCCCAGAATCATAAGCAGCTTTATGGCCAGTAAATTGACCATTTTCAGCATCCTGAAGTTTTGTATCCATCACAGCCAGGTTGTCATTGTGTCTATCATCCTTAACCTCTTGAGGTTCAACAAAGGCACCTATCAAGTCCCCATTCTCCTGGTATTCTGAATTATCAACCTTTAACTCCTCTTTGTCATTGCTTTCCATTAAAATCACCCCACTTGATTCACCTTCCAACTGAAGAGGCACCTGATCCCTGGCCTTCGAAACTGCACTTCCTCCACCCAATACCAAACCTTCAGCGACATCCTTTCCCACATTTGGTTCAACATTTCCATCTTCACTGGGAGTGCCTCCCTCATCAATCTTATCACTGGTCTCTTCACCAACCAAATCATCCACCTTCTCTTCGCCAACAACCATCACCAAGTCTGACGAAATCCCAACGTCAACATGAGTGCCAATTGCCTCCTCAAAAGTTTCTGCAGTTGAATCTTTATCCACAGCAGCCACTAAACTAGAAACACCAATAGATTCAACGCCAACCTCCGATTCAAATTTTGCTCCCAGCTCCTGCAACTGCTCTTGCGAGTCACTTGCCTCCTCAAAGACCTCTTCTTCCGTATCCCTCTCTTCACCGGACCCCGTCAAGACCCCATCCTTCACCTTATCCCCAAAAGCCTCATTTTCAACAAGGCGTTTCTCCCCAATCTCCTGACCATATGCTCTATCCGCCCCATTTTCCATTTTCAACACCTCCTTAAAACCCTAGATTAGCAAATAACCAAAAACCACAATCATTACCCATTATACCAAAACGAAAACGACCACAAAATAAACAGTCCAACCAACCAAAGAATCAATCAAAAGCCATTAAACAACACAACGAAACGGAAATCCCAGATGCAAAATTCCATTTCCGACTACGAAAACACAAAAACTGAAGGAAATTTCAGATCTTTAATACCAAGTTCAAAATATTTAAATTAGGGTTTTTCCCAAAAACCGAAAAAGGAAAAAAAACTCAAATAAAAATGCGATAAGAAATCAATAAAAATTCTAGTAAAAAAAATTCCCAGGCAAAAAGAAACGTTACCTGCTTCTTAATTGATACTTTATAGGGAGGGAGAGCAATTTATAGAGAGAACAGAGAAGGGACCTATATCTACCAGTGAGTTTGCTAGGCATTTCCTTTATATGTCTCAGTATCCATTTCCTAGTGACTTCCCCTTGGCTTACGGAGAACTGGGGACTTGCTCGACGGTAGATATTGCGTTTTGGGGGTCCAGATCCAACGGTAGATGGTCGTGAAAGACGCCAAGTCAGGCTGACGTGGACTCTTGAAGGAACAAAAAGAGAGGGGTTGCGAAAGATTTTTACACCAGTCGGAGAAGTGATAACGTGTACTACAGTGTACTGTTGAGGAGCTTTGAAACAATCTATGGACCGTTAGATTGGTTGGTAAATTGTGATGTCTATTTCCCGCTTTGCGTATTTTAGCATGATATTGAATGGACATTAAAAGGAGATTAATTTGACTTTTACACTTTCATCCCAATTTTAGAGGGAAAAAAAAAAGGAACACGTTTAAATCGTTATACATAAATCAGGCAATTCATTAATTTTCTGCAGAAGTTAAGATTAGGCAAGTCTGATTGCTATGGAAGTTACTTGCATCCCGGTATGCCAATTAAACGGTTCAGCCTAATTAGATTAACGCAAAAGATATAATTTTAATTAGTATATTATCATTTGTTTATTGTTAAAAAATCATAACGTTTTTTTTTCCAAATTATACTTCTTATATTTCATAATTTTTCTAAAAATACTTTAGTTAGCTTTTTAAGTGGCGTCCCATTGTATATAAACTCTTTATCTTAGAAATTTTAAATTCCTAAAATCAATCTCTCGTTATGGAGATTTTTATTTTACTGTTCAAACAAAGGTTGACTTTAGATTTATTGGTGGAACTATAGCACAAAACACTCAGAAGAGAAAAGGAAATAATTTTTTAACAGATCATCCGCCTACAACTTTTTTCAAATGCCAAAATTCTAATAAATCATTTATTTTGGATAAATTATGCATTACTTTCCTATAGTCAATTTTCAATGGCCAACTTGTCAATACAGGAATGAAAATTAGACTACATATAAGCTCAAGTAAGGTTTCATTCTAAAATCAATTGATAATAAGTAGAGTAATCTACTAGACTTATATGTTAGTCTTCTTTATCTTCTTTTTTCGATGTTAGACACTCACATATAGGTATTCTCAGCACTCCCTCTCACATTTGAGTCTCTTTTTACTTGAACAATCTGGAGATATATGTAAACAATTTTCATTAGGCTTGAACTTTTGATTGAGGTCAAATGGACCTCTTTTTAGAACAAACAATACTACTAGGTCACTTGTTCTATACAAACTTCAAATCTTTCTCCAGTTGCTTAAATGATGGACAATCTTTTGGGGCAAACAGTGGGCCAAGATTTTCATTGGCTTTGATTTCATGTCAATTTGTAATGAACCTACGGGCCACATGAGAAAGAAAGTTAAACCATACACAAGCTCAAATAAGGTTCCATCATAAAACCAATTAGCTATAGGTGGAGTATCTTACTAGGCTTATATGTTAATCTTTTTTCTCTCTTTCTTTAATATGAAACACTCACATATGAGTATTCTCAACACCTATAATTTAAATAATTTAAAAATAATTCTTTCGTTATTATTTTTTTACAATTTTTAATTTTTCATAAAGCCCTTTTAAAAAATAATATAAAAATATATAACATAAACATCACAATTAAATATTATTGATACAAAACTTAACTCGAACCAATTAAAATAGATTCAAACTATTTTAAATTTTTAGTTTGACTCGAGTTTAATTGGTTGAGATTTAGTTTAAGACCTAATTTAAGTCATTATATCAATATCTAATTGGTCCACATCACATATATTTTATCATTATTTTTAACATAAATCTATGAGAAGACATTTTAAAAAATGAAAATAGAAATCTTTAATTTTAATTTTAATTTTTAAGTTACTTAAAAAATAAGAAATTATCATTCCTTTTACTTTTTATTTTAAACTCCAACTTTCGTTGACCATGAGTATAATATAAAGTGTTATTGAGAGATTTTTTCATGGACAAAAAGTGGCGGGAATAAGAATGGTATAAATATTTATAGACAAAGTACAAATAATAGAGTTAAAAAGATAGCATAAATAGTTTAGTTTTTTTCATTAGATGAATTGGCTTCGTCATCTTGTTGAATATGGGTTCATTCAAAGAATCCCTACGGCAAAAAATACTTTATGCAACAAACAGAAGTGTAATTATACGTATAATTATTGTTGCCTTTTTATTAAAGAAATATAATTCATATCCTTACAAGAAATGACACTACAATAAGTATAATGCAACAAATTTTTTTGATTAAGTAATAAAATAAAAAATATTGGTTTAAGTTTTAACTAAGACAACTCATTAGTTTTAAACAATAACAACAATGTTAAATAAATATTACAACACTTTTAAGTTTTTGTAAGGTAACAAAGAAATTTTTTTTAAGGCAACAATTTATTCTTTCGTTATTAATATCATTTAACGTAAAAACAAAGTCTTGTCATTATGTAGATAACATCTATATATACATTAAAAGAAATATACAGATATTAATATACGTCTTGATTGCATACGTACTACCAAATGTAAACAACTAAAAAATTACATTTATATATAATATATAGTCCATAAGGACTTGTAAAATTCAAATATATTCAAAATATAAAAGCAAATTACATGTACTTTTATTATTACAAAATACAAAAATGAATTCTACAACCCTCAACAATTGCAAAGAAAATTACATGTGTTTCAACAACTCTTCATGATTTGTAGAAGTAGATGTCGGTGTTAGGCTTCTTCACATTGACTCTGTAAGCTTTCTCAAAGACCTTTGGAATTATAATGTACTTGTTCTTTCGTACTGTATGCATTCTAGCTTCTTAACAGATAGCTACAATCTTCAATATGAGATATTATGGTGGATATATTGAGCACTGAGGGATGAAACTGGATTCTGAGAACTATTACAAGCAAATATTTGACAAGATAAATATAAAAGGTGCGTGCCTCATTTTGTTCATGTCACATGCTTCATGCAAGCTATTGTATTAGTGTCAAAAACTAAAGAAAATGTTGTAGCTTTTCTTGTACTGTTTACATTCACTAATAGAAAGATTGATAACCACATACAATAATCACACAACAACTACACAATATGAAGAAAAACCTAACTAACCTCAACAGCACTAATTTTATCAAGCTGAGAAATATAGCCTTCCGAGTCCATCTCATTACTTAGATTCGTTTTGGAAGTGTAAACATGTACAAGAAAAATTAATAATTTCATAATCCCAAGTCTGCGTAATCTCAAAGTTGCATAAAAGCAGAAAATTAGTCGAGAGTGGCTTAAAGACTACTTTTTAAAGTCAAGAAAGAAAATTCTTTTATTACTTTAGCCGCAACTTAAGTAACCAAACATTTCCGGAGGCAATAATCATGCAACTTTTAATAAACTGAAGCAGTTCTTCAAACTAACAGGGCCCACTGAATGTCCCTAAGTAACGGTCCTTATTCCTACAACCTTGCCAATCCTTGCTTGCCATCTTCCATGTTGATGATGCCTGTTAAGTATCGAAACATAAAGACAAAATATTGTTTTATTTAGGGAAAATGCAAGTGGGTAAAATACTGAACTGATTAACAAAAATAGGAAAAAGAGACCTTGTCACTTCTCTGTACATTAAAGCACCTCGAGAGAATCCACTGCTTTTTCTGCAAAGAAGCAATTTAAAAGATGATGAATTTTAGAGGAAAGATGGGCGATCATCAAAATGAAAATGACGAAATTTAAAAAGCTTTCACTGTCTGGTCTTGTTTTTCATTTCTTCAATCTCTTTTCGATACATTTCCAACTGAAAAATAAGAAAATCTAGTGGTTGCACATTAATTTTTTTTTTTGCGTTTGTCTCATCAAGCAGATCGTCATCTTTAGATGAATCAACCAAGTTTTGTTCTTCAAAGCTTCTCTAGGGATTGATTAAAATTTAATTATATCGGATGCCACATTTTCATCTTTCGCGTTTGTATAAGTTTCTATATTAGAGCTTTAATTCTAAAATCATATTATATTTATCTTTTATTTGTTCCTATTTCCTATTTTCTTGATTCTTTCCTTATTTTCTTTATACAATCCTTTTCTCATTCTTAAATCCATTGATTTCTTATTTATTTCATTCCTGCATTTTTCTTCATGTCCTCATTTTTATTCATTATCCTTTAGAGTCTACAAATAAGTAAACAATGAACATTATTACGATAAGAAAGGAGGAAAATTATCATTCAACAATTTTTTAGGAAAAGTATATTTCTGTCTTTATACTTTTCTTGCCTATTTTAAGGAAGTATAATCTCATTATAGTAACAAATATAAGTCTTGTTTAAAATTTAGGATTATTGCCTACGTACAACTCTCAATTAGAATCTATAATTTATTCCAATTATTCCTAATATTTTGAATTCTTTCGTTTTGTTTCTGCTTTTATCTTCTTACTTGTCTTTGCCTCCATCAAGATTTGAGATTGATTTAATACTAAGAGTTTACTCCTTTGTTTGTTTTAGTTAGTTTAATAAAAATTCAAAAGGGAAAATGAGTGGTAATATACGAGTTTCTGAGCGGTATCAGTAGAGAAAACTTAGAAATTTAGAGTGAAACATGAGTAAATAAAGTGACATTAAAAGTGAGAATACATCAAACAGTATTATGAGGTTATTACTAACATTCTTTTGAAGGTAGAATCATGTCTAATTAGGACATAGTTAAAAGGGGAAGGAAGGATGATACGCTTATGATTCAAACTATGCAACAATATCTTCTTAACTAAATATGATGTTTAGAGATATTAAAGATTAATTGGAGTTATAAGATACTGCTATAGCCAATTTATAACAGGAACAATCGCCACAAATTCCTAATGAATATCTAAAAATCGATGATTTCTCCAAGATAGTTTCAATGATGATGAGAAGTGAGATAACTTGAATGATGAATTTTAACCACGAAGAAGTAATATGAGCAAATTTGAACATCAGGATGATTGGAAAGATACAGGTTAAGGAAGAGATCTTGATAAGCACTAAATATAGTATGTTCTTAGCATGATTTTGAGATAATTTTTCTTGTGTTTGGATAATTTTTATATGATTTGGTACTTAATGTGGCCTATTTTTGTTTAAAGGCCTTATTTTAGTTCCCTAATGAAGAAGGAATGAATTTTGATAAGTTGGAGCCAAATTGGAAATCTTTTAGGATGAATTTAGACAAAAACAAGTTGAATATATACCCATGTTCAGAAAATTGGTCAAACATAGTCCCATGTTTTATGCTTTGTACACTATTAGTCCATTCTATTTCTTTGAGAACTTGCTACATCTGCTTAAACATGGACATGTGTTTATGGCCTTCGGACTTATGTTTCTAAGATGAACCTTAGATGTATGATTAAGGAGTCACTAATCCAATATAGGTGCAACATGCATCTGTACAATGAACCTATGTTGCGGATGTTTTTTTTAAAATGTAAATTAGGATTTTCTATATCTTTGAAGAACAAAGGTCTATATTTGGCCTGTGTTGGCAAGATTCTTGGAATGTTTTAGAGTTTCGTGAGAATAAAAGGAGTTATTAGGGAGTTAAACAAAGGGGGAGACTAGAAAGTAGTCAAAAGGAGTTGCAATGGAAAGTCTTGACATAAAAAGAAGCAAATTTAATTCAAAATAGGGGATTCCTTCAAGATTCAATCAAGAACATCAATATTTCAATATCTAAGAGAATACTTTCTTTTATATTATTTCTTTCTTGATTATTTTTATTTTCTTTTATCTATTATGAACTAAATTGAGATTGATCTAGATAGGATGAACCTTATTATTTTAGAATTATTCTTTTATTTTAATGTTGTGAATTATTTATAATTACTTATTGTGATAGAATTGAAATATGTTAGTTTTTGTTATCCAATTTCAAATTTCATAAATGGGGATAAGAAATCATATGTATGAATATATCATGACATGACTAATATAAAAGTTGCATGACATCTTATAGATAGAACCATATAAGGCTTCTAGGTTAGAGTCAAGTATATCAAAGGAAATCATAGACCAAAGTACTACATCCTTAGAGTTTTTGATTAGAAAAAGATTTCAATCAATCAACTTAAGAATATGGGTTGTTTTTCTTAAAAAAGAAATGCTTAGTAACTTTAAAATTCCTATCGATTTAAAAAAATAAGGCTAATAATTTAATTAAAATAGATTTAAACATAGAAATGTTCCAGGAGATTATACATCTAAATCTTGATTTCATTTGATTGCTTGATTCTTGTTTATTGATTTAGTTTGTTATTTAGATTGGTGATTTTAGTTTATTTAATCTTATCTATTTTAATTCAATAATTTATTCTTTAAATTAGATAACAAAAGAAAACTTAGTACTAGTACTTGTAATATTCATGGGATCGACATTCAACTATACTAAAAGTATGGTAGCTGCACTTGCCTACAAATCTTTAACATAGTTTTGATCAAACACAGATAACACCACATTATGCTTTGGCACCATCGTTACAAATTAGGATATTAGGAGCACTTTATTTTAATAAATTTAATCATTTTTATTTTTGTATTTATTTATTTGTTTTAGAACTTTGTTTCTTAATCTTGTATTTGATGATTGAATTTTAGGATTCATGTACTTTGATTTATAATTGGGAGCAGTTCTAGAGTATTATTTGATCCAAATTTAGAAATTTCAAGGACATTATTTTGGAATTTAAAGAAGAGAAACCTATAAGCTCTGAGGTTTTAGTTATTAGAAATAATGGTAAGACAAGGAGAATATCGTACTGTGGGAGATTATATTAGACCATCCCTTATGGGGATATAATCTAGTACTATTATATCAAGAGTGGAGGCCCAAAATTTTGAGATCAAACATAACATAGTTTAAATGATTCAACAACTATAATTTAATAGGTTGCTAGATAAGGATCCAAATATATATGTTGCGATTTTTTTTATAGATCTATAATACATTCAAGCTCAATAAAGTTTTAGAGTATGCCAATCATTTAAGATTATCCTCTTTTACATTGAGTGATAGGAATGAGAAAGTTAAACATGGAATTTAAAGATATTTTTAGATGATGATAATGGCACTAAGTTGAGTATGGGTTTGGTCGGGTCAAGCTGGGTCAAGTCAGTTTGGGCAGGTTGGGGTAGGTCGAGTTGGGTCAAGTTGGATCAAGTTTGGTTGTTAGAAAGGGATTTTGTTTGGTTGCATAGTTTGGACCAAATTTATTTATCTACTTGTTTTCTTTCTTGTTTGGATATTTATTTACTTATTTTATTTTTATTTATACTTTTTATCTTATTTTATATTTATTATATTATTTACTATTACTTATTTTTATATTTTTATATTTATTTTATGTTTATATTTATTTCATTTTTAATTAGTATTATTTATTATTTTAATATATATGAGTTTTTTTAATATGGGTCTGTCAGAAACAACCTATTTACTAGCTAGAGATAACGCTACGTACTATTGAACCTTCTCAGACCTAATGTATTAGTGGGACTTTCACTAGGTTGTTGTTGATATACATTTAGTGATGGAGTTAAATTATGGTTGAAGTGTTTGCCTGTTGGAAACATTTCGATACGGAATAGGCTTGCTTATAATCTTTTAGCTAATCATTTTCCTCCAACATAAACAACATTACTCAAGAACCAAATCTTCTCATTTTAATAGTTAAAAGGTGAAACGTCGTATGAGTCGTGGGAGAGATGGAAGGAGATGAAGAGAAAGTGCCCACAACATGGAAGTGTTTGGGACTGCAAATGTAAACATTTAAAGTGGATGACGTGATTGGACTGCAGATGTAAACATTTTAAAATGGAATGAGCTATCTACCTAAGCAGTTGATTGATGCATCTTTAGGTAGGACCACTAGTTTTAAAACTCATAAGGAACTACATATATTATCAAAAATATTGCCATGAATGAATGATAGTGGGAGAATCGAAGGCTAATGCCAAAATCATGCGACATTCATTTTGTCTATATAGTGACAACATTATAGACAAAGTTAGAAGCTCTAATCAAGAAGATTGATAATATGGGATTGGTAGCTCAATTGGTACAAGTGGTGAGATGTGATACTTGTGGTGGAGGACATGTCAATACTGAATGTCAAGGCTTTTACAATATGAGACAACTAATTGAGCAAAATATTTTTAAAGATAATTGGTCTCAATATAACCATTGTAACAACACCTAGAATTTGGGGTAGAGAATTCATCCTAAATTTTTATAAGATAATTAAGGACAATAAAAATAAGGGCTTCCACCTAGATTTTAGCGACAACAATTTTAAGAAAGGAAGCTAAGTATTAAGGAGGCCATAATAAAATTTATCAATGCATCTGAAACTCGCTTCTAGAGCAATGACGAATCTCTTCAAAATTAATAAGCCTCCTTTACAACTTGGAAAATTAGATTGGACAACTTATTCATCTTATTTACGACAGGTAACGAGGTGCTTTTCCAAGAAACAGAAAACCTAATCTGAGGGAGCAAGTGAATCCAGTGACTTTAAGGATTGGAAAGGAGTTGAAAGTTGAAGAGAAACAAAAATAAAAAGAGGAGAAGGTTGTTGTATAAGAAGAGAATGATGAGGTAAAAGGATAAAGAGAAAAGGAGAAGCCAAATAAGGAAGTAGTTAAAAAGTACAAACTAATAATTTGATACCTAAGTATGCTTGAAAAAACTAGAAAGGAAGATAAATTTGATAAGCTTTTATAACTTTTTAAACATTGACATGTCAACATACCCTTATTTAAAACTCTTTTGTACATTCCAAATTATGCGAAGTACTTAAAAGGATATCATTAATAATAAGAAGAGCTTAAGGAATTATAAATGTTGACGTTAAGTGATGGGTGTGACACTGTCTTACAAAATAAGCTACCTAAAAAAAAGGAATCTCGGAAGTTTTACTTAGGGGTGTTCAAGAAAACCCGCAAACATATAAACTGGACCTGAACCGCATGAACCGAACCTGTAAACAAGGTTCGAACTAAACCTGAAAAATCAGGCTCATTGTTCAAGTTCAGGTTTCTAACTTGCGGTTCTAGGCAATGTTGTGAATATCGTACAGGGGTCGGTACCGGATTGAGCTCTGGAACGGAACGGTACCGGGTATCGTTTTGGGATATTTTTTAAATTTATAAAATAGTCCATAAAATTTTAAAAAATTACAAAATAGTCCATATTGATATATTTTACAGTTGTTCTGTATACTTTACTAGTTTACTATTTACATCAATCATGCTTTCAAAAATCTTAACAATAAATAATAATGATAATTAATTTGAAATAACAATAATTTTTAAATATTTTACATA
>JAOTAX010000198.1:39818314-39831452 GCA_025629825.1 Erythroxylum guanchezii | reverse complement strand
TCATGGCTTAACATGCATAACCACATGCAAAATTCATTAAAAATCACACAAAAATCGAAAATATTCACACATCAAAATTTCGATTCTTTCTCCCACACCTAGACCAACATTGTCCTCAAAGTTAAAGAAGCATAAAAATAAAGGAAAAAGTTAAAGAAAGCTTTTCTATTATGGAAGTGCCAAAATTAAGGTGTTGGCGGATGTGGTGTAGAAATAAGAGTTGGCGCTGGGGCTGTGGCAGAAGGTGGTTCGGTGGTGAGTGAAGGTGATTGTGGTGGAGAAATATCAGCAGCAAAATGTTTGGGTGTGATAAGTCTACGAGATTCACTTTTCTTCCTGGGCATTGTGTTAATTTCGTGGAAGACAACCTACAAAAGAAGAAGACAATAATGCAAACACCAAAATCTCAAGTGAGGGTTGATGGGTGAGTGGGTAAGGAAAGCTAGGAGTGACGTGAGTTAGTGGTGGGCAAGTGGTGGTGAGAGTCTAAGATGAGTGATAATGCGCAGTAACTAAAATTGAAACACTTAGGAGAAAGTTTATGAAAACAGAAAAGGAAAAGAGAGAGGGGGAAATCAAAAGGGCGACGTGAATAAATTTTTTTTCCGTTTTCTTAGAGATTTTTTTAAAAAATTAATAGATAAAAAATTAAAATTGCATAATCGAAAATATTAAATTAAATTCCTAGCTAAACTAAATTAAATCTAAAAATGAAAATAAAAGAAAATTGCTAAAAAACACATAAAAGAAAGGGATACGAATAGGGTGCCTCCCATTAAGCGCTTATCAAAGGTCATAAGCTTGACCCTTGGCATATGTACATTATCCATTATCGAATGGATGCTTGAGTCCAACAAGAAGCATGCCCAAACTCCATGAGGAGCCTGGACCACCTTCCTTCAAAGTAGGCTCTTTATCAGCACGATGCTCAATGACTTCTGATGAGTGGAACTTCATCGCTTCACCATTATACTCTAATATCCACTTATCTTTTCGGGTATCGCACTTCTCACACCAGGATGATCTCTGTAAGAGTATCGCCAATGGTTATGGAGTCTCAACATCCTGCTCGTCACCTTCGGTCTTCAGCTCGCTCGCCCACAGCTCTCCACAAAACTGTACTTCTTAGGGCTCTTCTTGTTCTTCTTTTTCTTGTACCTATAAACAACTAGGAAAAGGAAACGAAATTCAGTTAGCGATAACATGAACTGCATCACTTACCTTAGGAGGTTGCACATCCTCCATTCTTTCTCGAACTATAATCTCTTCCTTTTCTAACTCTGCTTGCTCTTCCTTCTTTGCCTTGAAAAATTGACTTGGAAAAGGGGGAGGAATCACCATATTCTGCAGATTATTTTGCATCATTTCTGGTTGTGAAGGTGCCTTTTGCGTGATTTCTTCTTCTAACTCTCTTCTGGAATTTTTCGAAAGTGGTTTCTGCAATGCCTTACCACTCCACAATGTGATAGCCTTTGCACTTTGTCTAGGATTAATCTCCGGTTGCGCTAGAAAATTTCCAAAAGTTCGTGCTTCCAATCGATTTATGACAATTGCCATTTGGCTTATATGATTTTCTATATTCCTTTGTTGATTTTCCATATTTCGGATACTTACTTCAGTATTCCGCTGAAACATCAAAGTGTTAATGGTCAAAGATTGCATTATATCCTCCAAGGAAGTTTTACTTTCGAAATTTGATGTTGTCGAGGCACATATGGTTGTCTAAACTGTTGGAATTGAAGAGTGCTCGTCGCCAAACTCATTACGATCTCCTATAAAGACATCTCATCAACTTGTGGTGTCGATGGTAAAGTAGGATTGCTCTTCATAGTAGTTTAGCGGAGAAGTGAATCCGTACTTTGTATCCTGCAAAAAGGAATATGTACAAAAAGAATAACTCAAAAATGAGCAAACTTTACATACCTTAGCTTATTGGTCATCCCTCGGTACTTGCGCAGCTAAGGGCGTGAAATCCACCACTTGATGGTTAAACCTGGAAGTCGCAACAGACAAAAACTCATTATCATAATAAGGATAAGATGAATAATTAGAATTAAAAGCATATTGATAGTAAGCCATGTCGTTAAAAGATCGAAAAATCAAAAAGAGCTGTTAAACTGAAACAAACAGAAGA
The DNA here is from genome assembly GCA_025629825.1 of Erythroxylum guanchezii. Lineage (NCBI taxonomy): Eukaryota > Viridiplantae > Streptophyta > Magnoliopsida > Malpighiales > Erythroxylaceae > Erythroxylum > Erythroxylum guanchezii. The sequence continues at coordinate 39,829,318 of JAOTAX010000198.1, read as the reverse complement.
CAAGGTAACCAAGAGCAACGAAATCAAAAACAAAAACATCACTAACAAAACTGTTAAGAAATTCCCTAGCAACGGCACCAAAATTTGATACTGCTATCGCCTGTAACCAAATTCAAAAGAAATCACTTCCGTTAATACAATTTAATGTAGTAGTGGTAAGTGGATATCATTCTCATGAGGAATTTTTAACGGTAAAGGTTAACGAGTTTAAAATTAAAACAAAGTAACAAGATGAGGGGGGTGTTTTAAATCACGGCAATTTAAGGAAAATATAATAAAAATCTCAAATCGAAAGAAATAATTGGATCTGAAAAATTAATGGAAAATACCTTGGTTTTCGGGTCACTGATGTTATCACGCAAAAATAGATCCTTGATATAAAATTTCAATCATTAACAAACATTCATTAGGGATGTTTTCTCTTAAGTGTAATGACTAGAAACATGTATGCTAATATTCTTATTAAACAACAACCTAGATATGATCATAGGTTTAATTGAATAATAGCTTTATGAATCAAGAAACCAATGAGCAAGTGAAATACATGTACGACATGCAATCAATCAAGCGAATATCGCCTTAGAATTTTCGACTCTAACGTAAAGAAGTTAATCCTAATTGCTACTTGTGATTAACGAAACTGAACGTCATATTTCGTTAATCTAGCTATTGAACAAATTAACCCCTAGTTGCGCACCTAGAAATCAACCAATTTAATTAGAAAAAGTAATTCAGAAGATGTTTATGTTCATCAACAACATAAACTTTATTGAAACATCTCACACATAATAACGGATAACATTGATCCTCTCAATCAAGAAAAGAAGTTTAGCTATTCATAACGAAAATAGAAATCAAAGAAATAAAATCATAACAAGTCTCCATCCCTGGTCTTTCTTGAAAAAAACAAAAATATAAAAGAAAAAGTGCAGAAACGTAAAAACAAAGAGAAAAACTGCAGAAATTGAAATCCTATTTTAAAAACCAAGTCTGCGTGAACAGTACTTCTCCTTCCTTTTATGCTTGTTTTTCGATTCGTTCCCTATCTTTGCTTGATTTTCAGCAAATAATGTGTCCCCCAATTTCAGGTGGTCAACTCCTTTGATAGATGGAAATATATCTTTAAAGATTGTGAAAATCTCGATTTTGAATCTTGGAAAGTGATTTGCAGATTTATTTTATCCATAGACGTGCCCACGCTTAGTCACTGAATTGCTGTCAAACTTGAAATTTCAGATTTTTTTCATTCTTTTGCATCTTTTTGATTTAATTTTGTCTGTAAGGTTTTGAAAATCATCAGTATACAATTATAAGATAATTCCATTAATTTCGAATAATAATTTTCAACACATTAAAGATGATTAAGTATAAAATAAGTGCAAATTGATGATTTAACAATGAATTAGAAATATATTAACTTAAGTGGGTAATTCTTAGTTAGGTTTACATAATTGATTTGGATAATAGACTTGTTGAATACGAAAGTTAGATTTAGTTTATTATTTGAATTGATTTAAAAACCTATTTGTTAATTTAACCAAGACAATTATCCAATCAATTCACCTTAGTTATGCATAGGAGATTAAATTAGTGAAGTTAATTTCTGAAGAGCTCACCACATCGATTGATCAAACCATTCTTTGCTTCCAATTAAATTAGTCTACTTGTTAGTTTATTTTGTTCTATTTTATTTAAATTCTTTTTGTTAGATTATTTAATGGCCCATGTGACTTATAGATTTGAGTCCTATGAAGAGCACTCAAGATAATGGTTAATGGGTATTAAATAATGGATCTCAAATGGGTCAATGACCCTTTTCCTCTCTCTTTTAATTACCAAACGACATGTTGGTTGGTGGTATTATATAAGTTTAAAAACTTATTGAATAGTGATTCTGAACCATTGAAAAAAGACATTAAAGAAAGAAGAAGAGAGGGAATCAACATCTTACAAAAAACAATCATTGATACAGGTACACAAAAAAAAATCAATCGATCTATAAATGTCTTACACTTTTCTTAACAAATTGAGTTAGAATGTTTAGAATTGCATTTGTTTTTATTTTTATTCAAATTTAGTTTGAGTGGACCAATTTTACCTCCTTGAGAGACGACCCTGGGTATTCAACTACAATTATCTTGTATACTTATGAGTGGGATATCCTAGGTTTTTTTTTAGAACTTATTTTGGCACAACACTTAGATCCCTCAATAATTTCCTAATAGTTTCAAGCTTTTGTCTCCAAATATAAAGAATCTCCAACAAAATTTGTAACTCAAAATCCACAACTCCAAATTAAATAAAATACATAAAATCAAAACTCAATTATAAAAGTTTGGGTGAGACTTGAGATAATAACAACATAAAGCCATAAATACAAACTCTCAAACAAAGAGAGAGAAGTTGAGGCTCATGTGGAATAGTAAGAGGGGGAATAACCAGAGGTAACAATGCAAATGACAAAAAGGTGAATAAGAAACTTTAGGAAGTGAATGAAAAAGAAGTAAGAAACATAATAAAAGGAAATGAAATTAGGAACGAAGCAAATAAGTAAGTTAAAGATAAGATAGAGGTAGTTGGTGGCTTACAGTGGTAATAGAAGAGAGAAAAAGGAGGAAGTGTCTAATTATGGGTTTTTTAATTTTATATATGGTTAGGTTAGACCGTGAAGCTAATAAACTCAGGCCAAGCTAGGATCAATGCCAATTATAGTTTATATGTATTGCCAATATATTTAGAAATATAATAGTCACATATAAAACTGTTGAATAGAGAAAAAAGTAATTTAGTAAATTTGGATTTGATAGTAATTTAGATGTTGGATCTTATTTTAGACTAATTGGCATTTAATGAGAATTAATTATAATTTTGATCAAAATATAATTAAAATTAAGATTATATTTTAATTAGATTACCATAAGGTTTGACTCCTATTATAAATAGGTGTATACTGTTTAAGAGCTAATATTCCTTGTTTATCCCTTTTTGTACCACTTGTGTTTTATTATATTTTTGGCTAAATCAATTTATAGATTAAAGTGATCATGAAATTTTAAAAAGCATGATTTTTTAATTTTCTTCTACCAGTGAGATGAATCTCACACCGTACTGACCAGTACTGGGGGATATGTATTGTACCAATCAAAAAATGGTACAAAATAGGATGTTTCGATACTGGGTCCAAATACTGGCCTGTATCGGTTTGTTTCTCCTAGTACTGGCTGGTATGGTCCGTATCTGGAATACTGGCCACTATCGAAAGTTTTTAAAAACTCAGGGGCATTTCTACAGAAAATGAAAAGTTTTTAAAAATGCACCCTGCTCCACTCGACTCTACTACCTTCTTCTTCCTCTCTTTATTTTTTCTCTCACACTCTCACTCTCTCTCTTCTTCACCATCATCATCTCTTTTTATTATTAATAATATAATATTTAAATTCATATAGTAAATAATAGTTATATTTTTCAACATAGAATACTTAAAAAATGTTAAAATGAAAATTAAGAGGCCTCAAATTTTTGTATTTCTTTTTAAAATTGTTAATATAAACATAACTATATTTTATTATTAATAACAATTACATATTAAGATAAATTATATTTTTTATTGAGAATTAAATATTAAGATAGAAATTCAATTTTATTATTGATAATAATTATTCTTTTTATTTGATATTTTAAGGTAATTATTATTTATTATATGATAAAATTGTAATATTTTAAAGACTTTGTATTATTATTAATTTTATATTTCTATGATGATAAAATAATCTTTTTCATATTAATTATAGTTATTATTTATATATAAAATATGTGAAATTAATATTAAGAAAAATAAATAAATTGTTGTTATTTTATGTTTCTATTATTATGATTTTTTTTGAGACAAGGTTGGTTTAAATTATACACTATAATACTGAATGATTATTTTGCAATTTTTTAAAAAAATTAGGAGTATTTTATAAATTTAAAAAATTTCCCAAAACGGTACCTAGTATTGACCGATGCCGGTATAGTACCATACTAAAATTCAATCTGATAGTAGTCCAATACGGTATTTATAACATGGACTATATGTGGGATTAGATCCTACCTTAATTTTTTAATACTGATTTATTACCTTAAATCTTTGGTTCTAACTTTTGCTTTATTCATTTTCCTCTCTCTATCATAGTTATTGAATAATGAAAATGCGATTGGACCTTTCAGGAGTTTTAGACACATAAATGGAGATTTAAAACCTTCGTGAGAAGTACAACTAGGAGTTTACAAGACTGAAATTGCAATTATGGTAATTTCAGCTTTATGTTTCCCTCTTTTGATTCTTTTTATAATACTTATTATTCAATTATAGTTATTACAGTCTTAAATTCAAATGTTTTAGTTACGATGAAAACAATTTAGTGCTATGTATTATATTTAATAGTTTCATTGTGATTACAATTAAGGCAAATAACTTGAATTTATTATTGTTATTTGCATTTAATTTTGTTCATTTCTTCTAATGCATATTGGGGTTTCTAAGATGAAATTAAAGTTTTATATTATTGTTTTTGTTAATTGTGGGTTTTGGTTCGAATTTGGGAAATAATTTCTTTAAAATCAAAGTGTATTTATTATATAACAAAATGGATTGAAGTTTATGTTATTCAAATATCCAATTTGATTTTTTTGATTGGTCTAATTGTAACCATTGATCTTTTAAATGGACGATCCATAAGAATAAGGAAGAAAATGCTACAAGATGCGGTTAATGGTGTTGTGAGAGAAGTGTGTGGAATCAAGTCAAATAAAAGGACTAGATTAAAGTTAAGGTTGGAGAAGAGTTAAAAGTGAATACAACTCCAAACGTGGTCATGTATTAGTCTATTTAATTTGCTGGACAATTCAGTGGTGAAATAGAATCTCTAAAACATGTGCGACCTAAATCATGCCTACCTTCAAAAATTACAAACCTATCCACGATCTCCACTATGATCATGTCTTAGACCATCTGACTTCAGAAAGTTAGAGCAAGATTCATCTTCTCCACCACTGGTATGGTCCAAATCATGTCAATATTCCCGAAAATATAGAAGAATTCAAGGTTTCAGACACAAACATTTCCAACAATAACCAATGGAATTAAAATATTTGTAGACAACACAAGCCGATCCACAGTTATGTCATAGGTGCCTAATCAAAATCCTAGTTTTTATTTAGGTTCAGAAACCTTAATCTTTTAAGTATTTAAGTTATTTCTTTTCAATTAAATAGAAATCTTTGATCTTTAATATTTTTCTTTGGTTTTTAAAAGAACTTTAGAACTTATTTGTTTATGGGATTTAAATCATTTTCTAACCTTAATTCTAGTTCTTTATAATGATGCATCAAGATTCTTCTTATACCTTTGGTTTAAGAATCTGTATAATCATTGGGCCAAGTTTCTATCTTTAATCTAGTTTTAGCTTCTTTGGGGCTTGATTACAATTTAAGTATATTGGATGCCACATTTTCATCCTTGGAGTTTGTATAAGTTTCTGTATCAGATCTTTAGTTCTAAAATCATATTATAATAATCTTTTATTTGTTCATATTTCCTATGTTATTGATTCTTTCTTTATTTTCTTTATACATTCTTTTTCTCATTCTTAAATCCATTGATTTCTTATTTATTTCATTCCTACATTTTTCTTCATCTCATCATTTTTATTCATTAACTTTTAGAGTCTACAAATAAGTAACAATGAATGTTATTACCATAAGAAAGGAGGAAAATTATCATTCAACAAATTTTAGGAAAAGTATATTTCTGTCTATATACTTTTCTTGTCTATTTTAAAGAATTCTAATATCATTCTAGTAACAACAGTAAATCTTGTTTAAAATATTCATAACATGTTTGAAATTTAGGATTATTACCTAAGTGCAACTCTCAATTAGAATCTATAATCTATTGCAATTATTCCTAATATTTTGAATTCTTTCATTTTGTTTATGCTTTTATCTTCTTACTTGCCTTTGCCTCCATCAAGATTTGAGATTGATTTAATATTAAGAGTTTACTCCTTTGTTTGTTTTAGTTAGTTTAATAAAAAAAAATTAAAAGGGAAAACGAGTGGTAATATAAGAGTCTCTGAGCAGTATCACTAGAGAAAACTAGAAATTGAGAGTGAAACATGAGTGAATAAAGTGACATTAAATGAGAGAATACCTGAGACAATTTTATAAGGTTATTACTAACATTCTTTTGAAGGTAGAATTATGTCTAATTAGGGCATAGTTGAAAGGGGAAGGAAGGACGATACGCTTATGATTCAAACTATGCAATAATAGCTTAAACATCTGAATATGATGTTTGGAGATATTAAAGATGAATTGGAGTTATAAGATACTGCCATGGCCAATTTATAAAAGGAACACTCGCCACAAATTCCTAATGAATATCTAAAAAATGATGATTTCTCCAAGATAGTTTGATCATGGTGAGAAGTTAGATAACTTGAATGATTAATTTTAACCAAGAAGAATTAATATGAACAAATTTGAACATCAAGATGATTGGAAAGATATAGGTTAAGGAAGGGATCTTGATAGCAGTAAATATAATATGTTCTTAGAATGATTTTGAGATAATTTTTCTTATGTTTGGAAAATTTTTATATCATTTGATAGTTAATGTGGCCTATAATTTGTTTAAAGGCCCTATTTTAGTTCACTAATGAAGCAGGAATGAATTCTAACAAGTTGGAAATCTTTTAGGATGAATTTACACAAAAACAAGTTGAATATATACCCATGTTCAGAAAATTGGTCAAACATAGTCCCATGTTCTTTGCCGTGTACGTTATTAGTCCATTATATTCCTTTGAGAACTTGCTATATTGGCCTAAATAAGGGCATGTGTTTATGGCCTTCGGACTTATGTTTCTAAGATGAAGCCTTAGATGTATGATTAAGGAGTTACTAATCCAATATAAGTGCAAAATGCATTTGTATTATGAACCTATATTGCAAATGATTTTTATGTAAATTAGGATTTTCTATATCTCTGAAGAACAAAGGTCTATATTGGACCTGTGTTGAGCAAGATTCCTGGAACTTTTTAAAGTTTCGTGAGAATAAAAGGAGTTTTTAGGGAATTAAACAAAGGGGGAGACTAGAAAGTAGTCAAAAAGAGTAGCAATGGAAAGTCTTGACATATAAAGAAACAAATTTTATTCAAAATAGGGGATTCCTATAAGATTCAATCAAGAATATCAATATTTCAAGATCTAAGAGAATAGTTTCTTTTATATTATTTTTATTTTCTTTTATTTATTATAAACTAAATTGAGATTGATCTAGATGGGATGAACCTTATTATTTTAGATTTATTCTTTTATTTTAAATTTGTGAATTATTTATAATTACTTATTGTGATTGAATTGAATTAAGCTAGTTTTTGTTATCCAATTTCAAATTTCATATATGGGGATAAGAAATCATATGTATGAATATATCATGACATGAATAATATAAAAGTTGCATGACATTTTATAGATGGAACCATATAAATCTTCTATGCTAGAGTCAAGTATATTAAGGGAAATTATAGAACAAATTACTACATCCTTAGAGGTTTTGATTAGAAAAAGATTTCAATCAATTTAAGGATAGGGGTTGTATTTCTTAAAAAAGAAATGCTTTGTAACTTTAAAATTCCTAATCGATCTAGAAAACTAAAGATAATAATTTAATCAAGATAGATTTAAGCATAGAAAGTTTCCAGGGTATTATACATCTAGATCTTGATTTTCATTTGATTACTTGATTCTTGTTTATTGATTTAGTTTGTTATTTAGATTGGTGATTTTAGTTTATTTAATCTTTTTTATTTTAATTCAATCATTTATTCTTTAAATTAGATAATAAAAGAAACTTAGTACTTGTACTTGTAATCTTCACGGGATCGACATTCAACTATACCGAAAGTATCGTAGGTGCACTTCCCTAGAAATCTTTAACATAGTTCTGATCAAATACAGATAACACCACATTATGCTTTGGCACCATTGTTACAGATTAAGATATTAGGAACAATTTATTTTAATAAATTTAATAATTTTTATTTTTGTATTTATTTATTTATTTTAAAACTTTGTTTTTTAATCTTGTATTTGATGGTTGAATTTTAGGATTCATGTACTTTGATTTATGATCGGGAGTAGTTCTAGAGTATTATTTGATCCAGATTCAGAAATTGAAGGGACTTTATTTTGGAATTTAAGGAAGAGGAACCTATAAGTTATGAGGTTCTAGCTATTAAAAATAATGGTAAGACAAGGAGAATATCATACTATGAGAGATTATGTTAGACCATCACTTATAGGGATATAATCTAGTACTATTATATCAAGAGTGGAGGCCAATAATTTTAAGATCAAACATAACATAGTTCAGATGATTCAACAACTATTGTTTAATAGGCTACCAGATAAGGGTCCAAATATATATATTGTGAATTTTTTTAGAGATCCATAATACATTCAAGCTCAATAGACTTTTATAGGATGCCAATCATTTAATTTTATTCCCTTTAACATTGAGTGATAGGAATGAGAAAGTTAAATATGGAATTTAGAGATATTCATAGATGGTGATAATGACACTAGGTCGACTATGGGGTTAGGTTGGGTCAAGTTGGTAAAGTCAGTTTGGGTGGGTTAGGGCAGGTCGAATTGGGTCATGCTAGACCAAGTCTGGTTATATGGGTTAGAAAGGGATTTTGTTTGGTTGCATAGTTGGGGCCAATTTTATTTATTTACTTGTCTTCTTTCTTAATTGGGTATTTATTTACTTATTTTATTTTTATTTTTACTCTTTATCTTGTTTTATATTTATTGTATTATTTATTTTTATATTTATTTATTTTATTATCTTTTATGCTTATTTTTAATTACTATTATTTTATTATTTTAAATATATATGATTTTTTAATGTGGGTTTATTATAAGCAATCTATTTACTAGTTAGAGATAATGCTACATACTATTGAACCTTCTCAGACCTCGCATACTAGTGAGATTTTCACTGAGTTATTGTTAATGTACATTGAGGATGGAGTTTAATTATGGTTGAAGTCTTTGCCTCTTGGAAACACTTCGATATGGAACAGGCTTACTCAGAATCTTTTATCCAAGCATTTTCCTCCAACATAAACAACAGTACTCAAGTACCAAACCTTCTCATTTTAATAATTAGAAGGTGACATGTCGCATGAGACGTGGGAGAGATGGAAAGAGATGATGAGAGAGTGCCCACAATATGGACATGATTGGGAATGCATATGTAAACATTTTGTAGTGGATTGAGCTATCCACGTAAGCAGTTGATTAATGTATCTTTGGGTAGGACCGCTAGTTTTAAAACTCATAAGGAACTACATTTTATATCAAAAATGTTGCCATGAATGAATGATAGTGGGAGAATTGGGGGCTAATGCCAAAATCATGCGACATTCATTTTGTCTATATGGCAACAACATTATAGACAAAGTTAGAAGTTCTACTTAAGAAAATTGATAATATAGGATTGGTAGCTCAATTGGTACAAGTGATGAGAAGTGATACTTGTGGTGGAGGACAACTCAATCATGAATTTCAAGGCTTTTACAATATGGGACAACTAATTGAGCAAATTATTTTTAAGGAGTACTGGTCTCAATCTAACCATTATAATAATACCTACAATTTGGGGTAGAGAATTCATCCAAACTTTTTATAAGATAATCAAAGACAATAAAAATAAGGGCTTCCACTTAGATTTTAGCAACAACAGTTGTAAGAAAGGAAGCTAAGTATTAAGGAGGCCATAATAAAATTCATCAATGTTTCAGAAACTTGCTTCTAGAGTAATGACAAATCTCTTCAAAATCAGCAAGCCTCCTTCACAACATGGAAAATTAGATTAGACAACTTGTTCATCTTATCAACGAAAGATAACAAGGTGCTTTTCCAAGAAACACCAAACCTAACCTGAGGGAGCAAATGAATGCAGTGACTTTTAGGAGTGGAAAGGAGTTGAAAGTTGAAGAGAAACAGAAAGAAAAGAAGGAGAAGATTGTTGTATAAGAAGAGAACAGTGAGGTAAAAGGATAAAGAAAAAAAAAAGAGAAGCTAAAGAAGTAGTTAAAGAATACAAACTAATAATTTGGTACCTACATACGCTTGAAAAAATTAGAAAGGAAGATAAATTTGGTGAGTTTTCATAACTTTTTAAGCATTTACATGTCAACATACCCTTGGTTAAAACTCTTTCATAGATTCCAAATTATGCCAAGTACTTAAAGGATATCATTTATAATAAGAAGAGCCACAAGGAATTGTAAATGGTGATATTAAGTGATGGGACGGACACTATCTATCTAAAAAAATAAAGAATTTAAGAAGTTTTACTATCCTCTATTATATTGACAGATTTTAACTGAAAGGGAATTAATCTATTTAAGTGTTAGTATTAATTTGAAGGCAAATGACATGTTTATGAAGTTAATGATTGGTAAATCTAAACCATTTATGATGATCATTCTATTAGTAGATAGGCTAATCAAATAGCTTAAGGCCATTATAAAAGATATTTTAGTTAAGGTTGACAAATTTACATTCCATATTGATTTTATGGGTCGATATAGAAGATTATGTAGAGGTTACCTTAGTCATAGAATGATCTTTCTCAGCCACTATTAAGGTTATGATAGACGTACTTGATGGAAAATTAATTATAAAGGTAAAGGATAAGAAAGTAGTTTCTCAAATATCTAATGTTGGGGCCCGAATTTTTTTAATTATTTTTTATTTTTTATTTTGATTTAAATTGTTTTATTATTTTTGAGTTGAGTCAGTAAATTAGTAAGTATGAATGGATTATTGAAATTAAAGGTTAGAATGAAGTGTTAGAATTAAGTTACCTTAAGGAGTTAAGTGGCTTAAAGGAGTAGAGCCATAAAAGACAAAAGAAGGGCAAAATTGGGAGAACAAGACTAAG
>JAOTAX010000198.1:39789025-39818214 GCA_025629825.1 Erythroxylum guanchezii | reverse complement strand
TTGAAGTATGTGAACTTTGTGATTGGTAAAGCATATGATGATGTCAAATCTGAGCAGTTGTGTGAGAAAGTAAAAATCACTTTAGATTTTATGTTTGATTTCTACCGATCCTTCGTGTCTTTTCCTATTGGACAATCAAGTGTCCAATCTCAAGCTTCAAGTGATATGGAGGTTGATAACGTCAAGGATGTTGCAGCATTTTTGGATAATATTTTTGATGAGCAGGAGGCTAGTCAAGCAAGTGGAGAAATCAAAAGTGAGCTAGATAAATATTTAGCTGAAGATTGTGAACCCAAAGACAAGACTTTCAATATCTTGAGTTGGTGGAAACTAAATTCTGCTAAGTATCCAGTGCTTACTTCAATGGCTCGAGATGTTTTAGCTATGCCTGTATCTACCGTTGCATTTGAGTCAGCTTTTAGTACAGGAGGTCTAGTGCTTGATTCATTTTGTAGCTTTCTTACTTCAAAGATGGTGGAGGCTCTTGTTTGTGGACAAGATTGGTTGAGAAAATCACAAGCTCCTCTTTACGTGGAAGAGAGACTTGAAGAACTTGAGCAAATTGAATCAGGTAATCTAATTTACTTTACCTTGTTTTAATATACAAATAAATAAAAAATTCTTTTTTAATTAAAAAAGAAATAACAAGTCTAACTCTTTTTAATCTTTATTTTCTACAGATGTGGCTTCATGTATAACAGTGGATCATCCTACCATCCTATTCGAAGAATAATTTTTTAATAACTTATCTCTTTTTTTGTCTAGTATGGATCTTTTATAAGATATTGTTTGGCTTATTTTTACTTTGCTTGGGTTTAACATAATGGATTAATCTTTGATGGATTTTATATGCATACTTTTATGAATAATTTGTATTTGTTTTCACCAATTATTTTTTATTATTTTTTGTCATATATATTGATATGAATAGATTCTGGTTACTTTGAGAACCGAACCTGAAAAATAGGTTAACCGATCCTATAAGTTCTTTAGGTTCAGGTTCAGGTTTGTGAATTTGCCGAACCTGACATTCAGGTTTAGGTTTAGGTTATTTATGAACGAGTCAGATTACCCTACCATGAACACCCCTAGTTTTACTATCCTTTATTATATTTACATATTTTAACTGAAAGGGAATTAATATATTTAGGTGCCAGTATTAATTTGATACCAAATAACTTGTTTATGAAGTTAAGGTTTTGTGAATCTAAACCATTTAAGATGATTATTCTATTAGTAGATAAGTCAATCGAATAGCTTAAGGTCATTATAAAAGATATTTTAGTTACGGTTGACAAATTTACATTCCATATTGATTTTATGGGTCTCGACATAGTTGATTAAGTAGAGGTTCCCTTAGTCATAGGATGATCTTTCTCAGCCACTATTAAAGTTATGAGAGACGTACTTGATGGAAAATTAATTATAAAAGTAAAGGACAAGGAAGTAGTCTTTCAATATCTAAAGCCATAAGACTAATAAAGATGAATCTTTAATCGTAATAATCCAATGATTATAACTATAAACTACATTACTTAGCTGAACTACAATCTCAATAGTGTATATATACCTAAATATTTTTGAGAATAAAACACAACAAAAAAGACCTTCAAACCTCATTGTATCTCATATGGTATCAAAGCTCTCCACCTCAAAGGTGCTGATTTTCCATTTTGTGAAAATTGGTTCTACATCTTGGCTGTGAAGAAATTACCAATGGCCTCGACAAACTCAGTGAAGCCTTTTGTCAAACAAATATAACGCACTTTTGCTTTAAACTTAAAATCACCGCACCAACACAGCTTTAGTTTTCTTTTTTGTTTAAATCTATCCCTATCCTTAACAATTTGTTTCCTTACCCTTCTTGATCATCACTAGACTACTCAACACCACTATTGCCTTCTCTTTCATTCCTACGCATTGTCCCACCATCATGCCAATAATGGAACTCTTATTGACATTATGAGATAGTATGCAGTTTATACTTGTCAACGGAGTCCAAGGACCCCATCTATTCCCAACTAGAAACAGTGCACTAACTTAGAAAATAACCTACTAAGCATGCATCTAGGTGTCTCATGAACCACCATCAAACAGAAGGAATCGAAGTATCCTTTTCATAGATGTAAGAGATGTTGATTGAGCACTGATAATCGAGCAAATAATTGAAAAGGAAAAGATGAATACACCTTAATAAAAGCTGGAGGTGGTAACGATGTAATTACTATGATGAATTGATTCATCGTCAAATATCAGTCCAGAAGCAAATTCCCATCATTTCCATCGATATCACAAAAGCAAGGTAATTCCAAAAACTTGTTTAATTTCCCACAATGGAAAAGATATGTCCACACTCATACTCAGTTACTGTCAAGCAGCCAAAAAAGTAGTCACTGTTTCCTTCCCCTGCCTTTCTTCAATGACTGTGCCTCACTATGTTCCTTCCCTGTAACTTCTGAAATACTCACTGCAAACAAGATAAGATTAATTAGAAAAAGCTTGACAAATCCAGATCTGCCACTTTGGACTACATTTCGAGTCACTGCATCCTAATCTAGAGCAGTAGTTGCTGAATTTTATTTTATTTGAAAAATGAAATGTATTAATAACCACTCCAAAAGTAGAAATACATAAGATACTTAAGTCTGAGTGAAACAAGTTTAAAAGCCAGGAACGAGGAAGCTTGAGGGAACCTCATGCCTCAGTGTGATCTGGGATTAATTAAAAAATATCCTGATTGTTCACCAAAACATAACTTCAAAAAGAGATCATACCATTGGGGCCCCTGGACATCAAGGTGAAGAATATGTTGTTTAGCTTCTCCATCTTCTTAGCATCTTGTGCCTGGTCTGTTTTGAATTTAAGACACTGGCAGATAACAAAAAACATTGAGGGCAACCAAAAATGAAAAAACTTGTACTTCAAAATCATGCAGTTAAACAGCCGAGGGAATATGTAATCAGCATGTTCCTCTAAAAGGTTACAAAGCCAACATTTTTCATCTATATTCTAACAGACCGAACATGAGAATCCATGGTAAAGTGCATAAAAGTGTAGAGAGTCTCTAACTAGAGTCTGAATACAACGCAAGTCTAATTTGATTTCTTGGGCGTATAAATGGAAAATAAACTCAGATAACCAGGCTAATTAAACAATATCCCCAGCTCTGGACAATTCTTTTATTTTTCCTCCTTCCCTCCCTGTCCCAATCAAACTAGCAGTCCTTCAGTAATATTATGTCAAGAAGACTAGCAATGCTAAGCCATTGACATCTTCATAGTTGAAAAATTCCTCCTCATCCCTGAACAATTAGGATTCCGTACAAACCAACCATCATTTCCAAATAACAGAATCTATGAGTGACTATATTCATGATGCTGACAGTTTAGGGGTCCCACCACATAAGATAAACCTCAGATTCCATTGCAGATATTTTTCTTGGGATGAAGGTTGGCAAACTTTAAAAAGACTTTCTTTTGAGCTCAAATTATTGTAGAACAAACAATTCAATTCAGAAATTTACAAAACCTAGCATTACACCTTTTTGCAAACTTCACCTTTGAAACCTAAGTTCAGATCACACAGGTGACTGAATTCTGAGCACAGCATAGCTTCATGGAATTTATGCTGCCAACCCTTGTGCATTTCTAAACAGTATTAACATAATTACCCTTATCAACATAATAGAAACACAAGCCTGTACTTGATGTCTCCAAGACAGACATATATGAAGAAAAAAGAAACAATTTCAATTCAAGAAACAGACCAACCTAGGTCATAAAATAAACAGGAAGTTCACTTTTCTTGGAGAAAAAATGGAATTGTGTCAATTTATGATAAATTCTATGCCAAATTAAGCATATCTACTAATAAATACATTCAACATTGCTCAGAATTAAGAAATGTAGCTATGGTTGTCATCGTTACCCATCAAGTTATTGGCACTAAATGATGATAAACAAACAGCTTTACCTCTAAAAGTGAAAGAATCTCCTATCTGTTTTCTCATCTCATGCCCATCAAAATATAACATCCATCTTCTCTCACAAAATGAATGATTTAAGGAAATCATCTTTATTGAATCAAGTGCAAGTTGTTATGGGTTCAACTAAATAACAAAAGATTCAAAAGCCTACAAACTCAAATAACCAACACAACGATCCAAATATTACTTTGTGAAATTGGTTAGCCATGTACACCTTAATAATTCTACCAAAAGCTGTTGAGGTCTGCAATTCATTAAGAGATATTAACCATAGTTTACAATTCCTCACATCCATCCTCATAGTCTATATCCAAAACTGTGCTTCTAATGTTATACTCAATTTCAGAGAAATCATCTCACACTAGATGAACTTAGAAGGTCCAGGAACAGAATCAATAACACGTCGACAGAAAAGGAATGAGCAACACAAATGACACACTAGATGAACTTAGAAGGTCCAGGAACAGAATCAATAACACGTCGACAGAAAAGGAATAAGCAGCACAAATACCTCTTTGTTATCAGTGACTTTGAGAATTAACTTGCCGTCGCAGTGTCGGTACTTCATGCAATAGCGTGTCTTTATCCCAAGTTCAGTGTCATAAACCACAAACAACAGTAGGACAAATTTATGAGCGTCTTCGGATTTCAATTGACCGAAAAACTTACAAGAGAGCCAATAAGTTAATTCAATTGACAGAAAAAACTTTAAAAAGAAAGCTAATAAGTCACTCAATCAGATCATACAAGTAAATACCACAAATGAAAACAAAACGTCATTTCAGCATCTAAAAGCAAACAGAAGAATGTGCAAAAGATTACGAGTTCAGTAACATACAGAATCGGGATCAGCGCGAAACAGTTGAACAGATCGATCGACGAACTCGTCCCACGAAGTTATGTAAACCATTGGCGTTGCGGCTGCGAGACGAAGGACTTAAAGATTTTGCCTTTTATCTTTCAGTCTCACTTTGTAGAGAGGGAACTCAACCAATCAAAATTTTTATGTTTACCAGCAGACCAGGGAAGAAGATGCACAAAACACATCTTTCTTTCTTGTATGATTTAGATTCTGAAATTTAAACATCTCTCCTATGATTTTACTTTTTAAATTTATAATTTATAATTTACCCTTTATAGTTTATAATTTAAAAAAATATTCCGAAAATCGTACCAGACTTGTACTATCAATATCAAATTCTGTTCCGAATAATTTTATAAAATTATAAAATAATTTCTAAATTTTATAAAATTATAAAATAATCTATCAATATATTATATTATACAATTTTTTACTTTCCTCCCATCATGTCTTAAAAACTCACATATAACAAATACTTCTTTATTTTTACTAATATTTTCACATATTTTATATAAATTAAAACAAATCTAATTTCAAATATGTATTTCAAAAGTTATTTTTTAAAAATATTAAATATATTGTATTAAATTAATATATTTAGTTATCTATTATCACTTTGTATAAATTTAATAATAGAAAATTTTCTTTAATATATTCTTATTTATATTTTTATTATTTATTAAATAAATTATAAATAATTTAATCATACTCTATTTCTAAGTAATTATTATTATTATTTTATATAGGATAAATTTTAAAAATTTTAATTTAGTCCTAAAATTATTTTAAATTTATAAACCGGTATTTTAGTTACTCATCGGTACCAACTGAAAGAGCCGACACCGGCAAATACCAGAGCTCGTTGTAAAACCTTCAGTTTGAAGCTGATTTTTGTATCGACGGTACCCACTAGTATGGTATAATATTCTAAAAATACTTTAAATGTATTGTTATAACTTTACCATTAAAAATTTTGTAAATCCTATTTGTTGATATCAATGTTGATTGATATTCATGCCTATAATTTAGTAAGATATCATTTTGTAACTAAAATTAATTATTAATAGGACGTTAAAAAATAAAATCACAAATCACTACTCTGTTAAATTCTATGAGTCATTCTAGATTAGACAATGCTTGTATCAATACATTTTAAAATATTTTTTGATAATTTGTAATGACTTAGCATCAGTAAGATGATTTGGAATTAATGTAGGAAATTATCAGAAGACTGGGAGGCGCACGAGCATCCAAGATGAACTAATAAGGATCTTAAGCAGATTCCTTAGCATATTCTTTATAGAGTGATTTACTCCTAATCCTCCTTACCAATTGTAAGTAGTTGACCCCTAAGTCTAGACTGCGGGATCGTGCGAGTGTTGGCGAGCCTTGGCCAATGCTTGGCACGCAAGTCGGCACGAGGAAGGCGTGTTGACGAGAGAACAAGGTAAAGTCTTGCAAGTAGGCTAGCAAAACTCGAGGAACTTGCGAAGTAGGCGAGGGATGCGGGAAGTATCGGCGTAAATCCCAAGAGTAGGCGAGATTCGATACGCGTGGGCACACGTAAGCGCACATTGGCGGAAATCTTCGACGAGTCATGAGATTTAGATGCGAAGCCACGCAGAGTTGAAAAACTAAGTCATGCGAGACTCGAGGGTGCGCGAGAAGACGCAAAGGCATGTAAAACCCCGCGAGGATGAGCGAAGACATACGAGCGCAACGAGGTGCTTAAGCATTTGACTTCGGCGAGGCAACTCGAAGGTATGTGAACTGTGCGAGGTTTTATGCTAACTCGGTTTGTGACTTGTACTTAGTCATGGAGCAACGAGATGGCACCATGAGTGAGCTTGATCATGGAAGATGGACTTGTCCATAGACGTGCATTGATGGACTTATGTGCGGATAAGCTGTGGTGAAACACTTCAGTATTGACGTGGCAGCTGTGGATGATGTGGCACATGATGACGTGGTGGATAAGATCACGAGTGGATGAACATCATTTTTAAGAGATAAAGATCAAGTGGAAGGATCATTTGAAGATAGAGGAGGTCTTCGTGGATAAGGATAATCTTTCCTAGATAGGGTGTAATCTTTTAAATGTGATGTAACTTAATCCTATGAGATAAGATAGGATAAGATTGTGATCTTAGCTAGTATAGTTCTAGTAGGACTCTTAGTCATCTGGAAGAGCCTATAAATAGCTCATTAGTGTTGAGACCTATGCAGTATTCACTTTTGGAGAGAAATCACTATGAGGAGAGAACTTTGAGAGTTGAGAGCTTTTGGAGGTAAGCTCTCATTGTAAGGGCTTTGAGCAAGGAGTTCTTTGGGTGCTTCGAGGAGGAGGTACTCGTGTCCTTTGTTAACATTTTGTTGAGAGTTAATGAAAGAGGTAGCTTCGGTTACATTTAAAAATCTCTTGCTGCTTTCTTTGCTCTATTACACTTGTGTTTTTTTTTTTTTTGTGTGTGAGGGAAACATTTATCCACTTGTGCGCGCATGAGGTGTTCGAGAGCTAACGGAATTGTTCGGCGACATTCACGTGAGAAGGCTGAATCTTGTTTAAGCGGACCTAAGTGGGATTGCCGCACGAAGGTGGGCGCGACTTGCGGTAGGAATTCAGGTCTAAGGAAAATCAATAATGTGGAACATGATGACATGGCGGATAAGATCACGAGTGGATGAACATCATCTTTAAGAGATAAAGATCAAGTGTAAGGATCATCTGAAAATAGAGTAGATCTTCGTGGATAAGGATAATCTTTCCTAGATAGGGTGTAATCTTTTAAATGTGATGTAACTTAATCCTATGAGACAAGATAGGATAAGATTGTGATCATAGCTAGTAGAGTTCTAGTAGGACTCTTAGTCATCTGGAAGAGCCTAGATAAAAAAAAAGTGTTTTATGGTATCAGAGTCACCAAGCCTCCTCACCAAGCAAACCTCTCTTCTTCCAAAAGATTCACCTTTGTTTCTCTTTCCTTCAACCCCACTTGTTCTCTCATCCTAATCCCTTCGATATGTCAACTGAAAATTAACTTGCTGTCACAACCGAAACCCTAGCCTTTCCTCTCGGCCCTCTTCCTAATCATCAAACCTCTCAAAACTTGACTTCTACCAATTATCTCTCTTGGAAGATGGAATTTGATCTTCTTCTAAGTATTTACAATCTGAACAATCACATTGACTCCAGCCCAGCCCCTATTGTTGTGGTTGATGTGCAACCAAATCCTCTCTACACCAATTGGATTTGCAAAGATAAACTTGTACTCAGTTGGATCATGAGTTCAATCAGCAATCCTTTGATTCAACAAGTAGTCGGAGCATCCGCTGCCCAGGAGGCCTGGAATCATCTCGCTACTGCTTATACATCTGGCTCGAAGGCACAAATCAATCAGCTGAAGCGGAAGTTAATGAGTCTACAACGAGTTAACGACTTAATCACTGCTTATGTTCATCGAGCCAAAGGTTTGGCCGATCAATTGGCTGCTCTAGGTAGCCTCGTCTCTCCAGATGACTTAATTAGTCATGTTATAGAAGGTCTTGGACCGATCTATTGTCCTTTCGTTTGTGTTCAAGAAGCACGATTAACCTATATCAGTTTTGATTATTTATATGGATTATTGAGTGAAGAGATGTAGATTGAACGAGACAACAATGTCGGTGATACCCTTAATGCTTCGGCCAACGTTGGTGCCCATAGAGGTCATGGCTAAAACAACTTTCATGGTAAGGGTGGTCGTTTCAGTGCAAGTCGTGGTGGCTCGCAGGATAACGGTGGCTAGTCCATCTAGGGAAGACCGCTAAATCAGTCTCAACTTAAGATTGATATGTTTACAATTGTTTGTCATAATTATAGATGAATTGAACACTTTTCTCGCAACTGCTTAACGGATCCAGCCCTTCTGTAGTAACACCCAGTTTCAAATGTTATTGCGTCTCCTCTCTCGCATTCCTCAACATAGTGGACGGTGGATTCGGGGGCCACTCATCACCTTACCTCGGATCTAGGCAACCTCGCACTTCACATAGAGTATGATGACATCGAAGAAGTAACGATTGGTGATGGTAAATCTCTTCTTATCTCTCATATTGGTCGTTCACTTGCACAGTCACAAAGTGCCTCTTTTGCTTTAAAAGATATGTTATGTGTACCTGCTTTAATCAAAACTTACTCTCTCCCCTTTCCGTTGAGTTCTTTAACGATTCTTTTGTTGTGAAGGATTTGACTATAGGACAGGCTCTCTGCAAAGGCACGAATAAGGATGATGTTTACTTGCTGCCTCTCTCAATCACGCCACAACTCTTGCAAGCTCGTGCTTCTATTGCCTTTTCAACTTGGCATCAACGTTTGGGTCATTCTAATAATAAGACGGTTTATAAAGTTCTTAGGAATAGTCAGCTACCTTTTGTTAAGTCGGACAAACATTTATGTCATGATTGTTCTGTTAGCAAAATTCATAAGCTACCATTTACTTTATCTCAACTTAAAGTTAATGCTTCATTGGAATTAATCTACAGTGATCTTTGGGAGCCATCTCCCTGTGAATCAGTTGCTAGAAGCAAATACTATAATCTCTTTTATGATCATTTTAGCCAATATAGTTGGATTTATTTTGTTCGCTTCAAGTCTGAACTAACAAGTATTTTTATTAAGTTTCATCACTTTGTTGAACGTTTCTTTAATTGCAAAATCAAATGTTTTCAATCAGATTGAGGTGGCAAATATCAAGCCTTACGACAGGACCTTGAAGATAATGGGATTTCTCATCGTGTGTCCTGCCCCTACACGCCCGAACAAAATGGCTGTGCTGAACGAAAGCATCGCCACATCATTGAGATGGCTCATTCACTGCTTAGTGCGACATTTGTGCCTCTTGAACATTGGCTGCTTGCCATCGACTGCACCAACTATGTCATCAATAGGCTTCCCACTCCCTTATTGAATCATAAATCTCCTTTTGAAATTTTATTTAATGCTAAGCCTGATTACACTTTTCTTAAAACCTTTGGGTGTCTCTGTTATCTTTGGCTATGACACAATGCACCAAATAAATTACAACCGTGTTCAGTTAAGTGCGTTTTCATGGGCTATAGTAAACTTCATAAGGGATATCGTTATTTTGATTATTCAAATAATAAGGTCTATATTTCTTGTCACGTTATTTTTGGTGAAAATTGTTTTCCCTTTGTAGCATCCCTCTTTGCATGACCAGCTGAACTGCCATCCTCGCTTTCTACTGAACTATGCCACAGTTCCACCTCTCCCTCGTGTTTACCGCATGCACCTACTCCTACACCAACAATTGCACCTTCTCCGTTGCCCCAAGCCGCTCCTTTCCTGTCTTCCACGCCAGTCAATGCTTCGCCTCCCTTATCATCTACATACTCTCCACTGTCCCATATCACACCACCAACGGACAAGTCCCCCGTCCTCTAGCTAGCACAATCCCCTTCCTCTTCTAATTTACATTTAGATGATATTTCTGTTCATGATACTTTTCCTTTGATTAATTTAGAAGTTGATCTTACGTCTTCTTCCTTATAGCAGTAGCCCACATCTACTTATCCGATGGTTACACGGTCCAAAACTAATTCTCTCCCTCCACCACGTATCCTTGAAGTAGCTGTTTCTATCCCTCCCTTGTTCATACTTGAGCCCACAAAGACCACATATCGACGAGCAGCTTGCAGCCTATACTGACGACAGGCTATACTTGAGGAGTACAATGCTCTTCTCACCAACAAGACTTGGGATCTTGTCCCTACCACACAAGCCACCAACTTGGTTGGTTATAAATGGGTCTTTCGTACCAGGCAGAATCTGGATGGTTCCGTAGCTCGCTATAAAGCTCGACTAGTTGCCAAAGGGTTCCATCAGTGTCTCGGTGTCGATTATACAGAAACTTTCAGTCCTGTTATACGTCCCACCACCATTCGATTAATTCTTACCATTGCTATTAGTAAAGGTTAGACTCTTAAACAACTTGGTGTCTCTAATGCTTTCCTTCATGGTTCTCTTGATGAACATGTTTATATGAAGCAACCTCCCAGTTTTGTTGACAAGCACAAACCTCATAATGTTTGCCTTCTTCACAAGTCTCTTTACGTACTCAAGCAAGCTCTTCGCAGTTGGTTCAACTGTCTCAAACAAGCCTTTAACAACCTATGATTTTTCCTCCTCCCACACCGATCCCTCTCTTTTTTATTTTTCTTATGGTTGTTCTAATCTCTTTTGTCTTGTGTATGTTAATGATATAATCCTTATTGATAGTGATTCTCGCCTAGTTTTTGATGTTCTCTCCTTTTTGCAGGCTCAGTTTGCCGTCAAATCCCTAACATATTCTGTATAGAGTGATTTACTCCTACTACTCCTCCTTGCCAATTATAAGTAGTTGATCCAATCTGTTGTAACACTACTATACGTAACTCTTGTATGTATTGACTATAAAACAACAGATTGCGTTGCTAGTTGATAGTGTGAAAAGCCTAATTGTGTTTCACGAATAAGTTAGGGCTTTAACCAATCAATGAAAGTCTATGATAAAAAATCAAAACAAACAGCAAACAGGTTAACATGCATATTTAAAACCATCGAAAAAGGAACTCAGCGAAAGAAGATTTGCATCCCTAGCAATCTAAACCATGGAGCTTTTTGAGTGATGATCCTTCCTGCCTCCGTCGAAAACCAATTAGTGCAAGCAGAGACAACAGTTAATGAAAAAGGAAAACTAGAGCAGGACGATAAGTTACCGAATCAATTGGAGTCTCGAACTAATAAGAGAGAGAAAACGTTCCAGCCCCTTCAGGAAAACTTTTCGAATATGCGACTAATCTTAGTCTAAATTCAGTGCCCTATGATGCAAAGTATAGTAACAGCGATGTAGTTTTTTTAAAAACAAACAGAAGTAGGCAAAACCTTCTAACTATGTCTTACTAGGTTGACAGCGACTGTTTTCTTGCAATAGATCTCCCAGGCCAAGCAGTGGAAATGGCAGAGTGTAAGATCCATAAAGAAAACGTTAAGCGTGCTTCGCAAGAAAATCTACACAGCGATTAGCCTCCCTAGTCACGAAACGGAAATGTACACTTTAGTCACAATGACAAAACAACCAGATGCTGTTTAAAATATTTTCGTTACCGAGGCCCTGTCCTCCTTATATAATTTGTGTGATGGCCACTTTGCAGTCTGACTCGACCCAAAATTTTTAGATACCTTGACTCCATGCAAACCGCAATCCATGAAGAATACCTATCAGCTATATGGTCAGAATGGGTCCTCTACCAACATTGCTGGCAAAACCGATGATCCAAGTACCTTGGTGATCTCGCACCAATCCCCTACAGTGGATAATCTAGTTGATGGGTGAACTGCTCCATCGACATTTAATTTCAAGAAGCCACGTATGGGGGGCTGTCATGGCATGCTTCGGTCCAGCTGCAAGCTATGTGGGCTATTGGAATTGATCTGCTGTATGAAATGAATTTCAGATAGCCAAGTAAGGATATCTTGGACTTTTACTGCTTGGAGTGCTTCTTGATGCTTAAATAGATACAGGTTTCTACCCTACCATAAGCTCTATATCATCACCCTAAAACAAATGGCCCAATCATCAAACCCCAAAAATTCCCACAAGTTACGCAGATTCGCCTGAAGCCAGGCTTTAAATGGTAATGAGAAAAATTTAGACTAGTACGCCATAGGCACCAATTGATTACATAGCAATCTGGCCCATCAACAATCCATGAAAACATGAAGTAGTGTCTCCTACCCCTCGTCACATCGTGTGCAATTAGTGTCCTGAATTATATGCCAGTGAGCTAACTCCCTCTTCATGAGAAGGCGGTGTTTCACTACCAACCAAAGAAAAACTTGCATCATCGCAGTGCCCCCCACTGCCAGATCCGTGACCACGCTCTATGTCATGAGTGCTCATTTTCTACCGGTCATACAATGTTATAACAAAAAACTGACCATTGGCTGAATGGCACCAATAGAACTTATCCATCTCACCTCTAAAGGTAGGCCTCGGACCAACAATAATACTCATAAGAATACCCAGAGGTAACCACATTACAAAATGTTGCCATTACCAGCTACCATCTAATCGGATAAAATCGCTTACTAGTTTATCCAAGATATGTTGGCCCCCAAATTCTTTTTCTTATTGATTAAGCATAATTTAAATTTATTATTAGGTTTGATAGATTAATTTTGGAGTTAATTAGTTGGTCAAAGTTAATAGGATTTATTGCATGGGTAAATTGAATTAAAGTATTATGGTAGTAAGAATTTTTAAGGGCATTTTTTGAAGATCACTTAAGTTGTAAAGTCTTAAGGCATTGAAGGAAGGGTAAATTGGACATTTTAGATTCATTAAGGATATAAATGGGAAGAGGAAAGGTTGTCTTGCATTGAAGGAGAAGCAAAAACGTGATTGAAGAAAAGAAAGAAGAGAGAAGCACGAAAAAGAGAGAAAGAAGAGAAAAGAAGGGAGGTCAACTAGGTTTCATCTTTTTTAGTTTTTAAGGAAGATTTTGAGAGTGTTCAAGAAGGGAAAAAGGAAGAGGAAGATTAGAACTTCCATTAGAGCTAAGAAACTCCCTGTTTGGTGAACATTCAAGGTAAGTTTATGTTTAATCTTTTGAATTTTTGGAAGGGTTTTAGTTCAAGGAGCTTAGGAAATGCATGAGTTTAAGTATTCTAGGATCAATTTCATGCATAGGTTTATTTGGGTTTTCCAATTTGAATTCCTATTGAATGGGGTTTTTTTTGCCAATGTTGAAGGGAGGCAAGAGAGGCAAAAGGAGCAAGAGGAGAGATATTCTTGAGCAAGTTTTCAAGCAAGGAAATTAAGGTGGGTTACATTTTTATAATTAAGTTGATAAACCATCAATGTTTCTTTCAAATAAATGGAATTAAATGATTTCCAACTACCTTATAAATGTGCATTTATTGTTCTTTAAATGCTTTGAGAATATGCCATATGTTTTTGTATGTGAATTTTGTGAATGAATTATGAATTGATATGGGAATGATTTCTAATTGCTTCATAATTATTGTATTTGTTGCTTTTGAATGATTTGAGAAATGACTATATTCTTGGTATAGGAATTTGGTTGATGAATTTTGAAATGATGATGGAAATGCATATAAAATATTTCGTGCTCATGAAAAACAAGTTTTTGAAATGTGCCATTTGGGCAATCGATTTTCAAGTCATGAATAACATGTTATGTGAGTTTGTGGTGGTTTGTTCTGTCTGTCAAGTGCATTTTGACTAAAGGCTTCTCCCGCCTATCCGCTAGTGGCATAAAGCTCATTTATGGACTCCCCTAAGTTCACGGCTACGCAAAACCATTATGTTAGATTGCGATAGTATGTTCTGTTCACAGCTACACAAGACTATTTTATGGAATTATGTTAGTACGTTCTGTTACGGACCTACCCAAACCATTCTGATGTGTTTATGTGATTATAATGTATTGGCAAGTTTGATGGGTACATGACTTATGTGAGTTGTGAATTAGTTTGACAAGTTAAGAATTTGAGAATTTTGTGTTTTATGATTCAATGAGAATTTGCTATGATCATGAAGGTTTTTAATGATTTTTGCTTGTTACCGATTATAAAACTGTTACCCACGAGCTTTAAGCTCACCCCCCGTTCCTTCCCATCTTCAGCCAATGAGCAAGATATCAAGTGATTGAGTCGAGAATTAAGGCATCACTCCAATTTGCATATTTTGTTTTTTGAAGCTAGATTATGTAAAACAAAGCTTTAGTCGCATTTTGAGCAATTATTGTTTATGGATTATGATGTAAGGTGGCTCAAAATGTCCATTAAAGCGTTATAAAACTTTTATCTCTTGATGTTAATGAAATATATATACATTATGTTTGCTTATGACTTTTCAAGTCTTTATATTGCAAATTTCAAGTTTTCATAGGGGTAAGAATTATGTTCTGATTTCAGGGGAAAACTGCATTAATCTAGGATGAATTAGACAAAGTTGTCTTCATGGGAGGTGTAGTTTGTCTTTCTAGCTTTCCAACGATATAAAGTATGCAATTTTGGATGTCGGAGTTGAGAGATATGATTATTATAAGTCGGTAGTGTTTCATAGGATGTATATACTGAACAACTAGAGTAAATGAAGTGATATCGCACTAGGAGAGTTGAATTTAGGAAGATTATGAGTAAAAGTGACGTTAGGATGGATGTAGGATCCATTGGAGATGTCTAGGAGGGAGTTTTGTCTGTAAAAACCCAAAGGTTACACAGTCAGGCTGTGTAAATAGACACTGACCGTGTATTCCAGATGCAGAAAAGTCGCCAGACCCGAGGGATACACAGTCTAACCGTGTGTTCCCACACAGTTTGTGCAAAATCTCAGTTTGAGGTCTTCATGAAAGTTGTAGATCTAGAAGTCCTCTTTGTAACCGTCCAAAGACAACCTTAATCTGATATCTTTAGTGAAAGTTATACTAATTGTCCCAAAATAGGTACAATTTGATTGAGGGCAAAAATAATGTTTGATTTTTTTAGCCATAACTTCATCATTCGACCTCCAAATGAAGTGATTTTTTGAACTAATAGATTCCTAACACATGTTTCTATCTCCCCACAAAAATTGGTAGCCTTGGTGTTAATTCGAAAAAGATTGATGGAAAGAAAGTGAGGAAATCAATAGAAGAGCATGACTTGGTTATAAGCATACTTTGGCTTTTTAAACGTATCTTGATCTATAGAGCTCCGAAAGAGATGGTTCTTATTTCAAAATAAACTAGAGACATAGAGCTACAAATCTTCTGAAGAAATCAATTTCTAATTCTAGTTTGAAGATTTCCAAAATCAGCTTTGAAGTTAAGAAAATGAGTTTGATTATAGTGACTGACTGGTGGGGGCACGCCACCCTTGTGAGATGATGGCTAATGAGGGTTCATTGAAATGACCTTACAGGTTATTATGCTCATATGTTATGACTTCGGATATTGGGCTCCGAAAACGGGGCCCAATAAGATATGCTCTGGTATCTCAGAGATTGTATAGGCAGTCAGAGGATGCTTCTGGATGGACCACCGGTCAGTCCAAAAGCGAACTAGATGGCCATTGCTTATAGTCTAGGTTAAACTATCAGTAAGTTTGTTCCACACATTGCTTATGGCTTTCTAAAAGGGGGAACCCCTCTTCTTTATCACACACGGAACTACCTCTTGAAGGCCATACTTTGCTTTTAGAGCTTGAACCCAAAGCTTATGAGTTGAATTGATTACTTGCCATCTAACCTTCAGCAGGAAAGCTTCATTCATGTCACGAAGCTTCCAAACTCCCAAGCCACTTGTTGCTTTACTTCTACACACCTCGTCCCACGCTACTAAACTCATTTTTCGGGTTGTGGTACAAGAGCCCCAAATAAATTGACGGATATGTTGTTCAATTTTATCATAGATATAATAAGGCAATTTGGTCGTTTGCATGGCATATACAGGAAGAGTCTGTAATATAGTCATTGCTATTGTAACCCTCTTAGCCAATGAAAGATTGGACACAGTCCACCCTGAAAGTCTTTTTTGAATTTATTTTAGTAGACCCGCATATGTTCCCTGCATAATTCAGCCATGAAATATTGACATGCCCAGGTATTGTCCGAGCTTGTTTGTGGTCTTAAATCCCAGGGTTGCAGATAGTTGTGTTTTCACAATCGTAGACACATTCCGTGAATAAAAGACGATTGTTTTAATAGTATTTATTCGCTGACCTGATTTGACACAAAAATCCTCCATTAGCTGCCTTAGTAACCTTACTCGTGCCTTTGAGGCCTCAACAAATAATAACAAGTCGTCCGCGAAAAATATATATGAAATAGGAGGGCTCCGATTATTGAAACTAAATGGACACCACAATCCCCCTTCTAAATCTTGAACAATATTTTGTTCCAGTCTCTCAATACAAAATATAAAGAGGTATGGTAAGAGAGGGTCACCTTGTCGAAGGCGCGCCCTGACACAAAAGCATCTGAAGCTTTACTGTTTATTAAAACATGCATTTGGGAGGACGTTACACACTCTATAATCAGGCGGATTAATTTTGGTGGAAGTCTCGCTTGACATAGGGTGTCTCGTAAAAAATTCCGAGAGAGCATATCATATGCTTTTTCTAGATCAACTTTAACCGTCATAAACCCTTTACGCCCATTGGCCCTCTGTATAGAGTGAATTACTTCTTGAGCAAGGATGATGTTATCCGTGATGTTTCGTCTCGTCATAAATCTTGTTTGCGCTGGTCCGATGAGTGAGGGGAGCAATCCTTTCAACCGGTGAACTATTACTTTGGATATAGTTTTGTAGGAAACATTACATAAACTGATGGGTCGGAACAGTTGAATGGAGTCAGCCAGCTTCTTCTTCAAGATGATCACAATGAGTGATTCATTAAACTCTTTCGGTATTTTTTGAGCTCAAAATATCTTGCTGATGAAATGGCATAGTGAGGGACTAACCACATGCCAACATTTTTGGTAGAATAATGGACTGAAGCTGTCTGGTCGAGGAGCCATCATTGGCTTCATGTTGAATATAACACTTCGAATTTCCCCGTTAGTGACCGTCTCTTGCATATGCGCCAGTGTAGTATCCACTATACCTAGGAACAAACCAACCTGTTTTTGAGAAAGGTTGACAAGTGTATTTGCAGTATAGAGAATGTGAAAATACTTTACAATATGTCTTCGCAGTGCAGGGCCATGAAGGAATTGCCCTAGATTGTCCTTGAGTGCATCCACTCTCAGCGATCTTTATTTTTGTATCACTATGGGTGAAAAATAGGATGTGTTTTGATCTCTATGGGTAAGTTAGTCAACCTGAGCTTTTTATTTCCAGTACACTTTTTCCTGAGCTAACACCCGTTCCAGATCCCGCTTTAACTCTGATTCTGCCTAAATGAGGTTGGCTGTCGGGGTGTAGGTCTTGTTGGATGCCACCCAGCCAAAACAACAACTTATCTTTCCACCAGAATAGATTACCAGACTCTTCAATATTCCACCGTGTAACACCTTCAACAAAAGTGATTGTGTTGTTTACGAAGTCCTCGTTTTTAGGCCAAGTTGTTTGCAAGAGTTCCCATAAAGTTACCATCCATCAACCAAGGAGTGAGAAACTTGAACCTTCTTGAGGATTGACTGGATCTTCGCTGGTGCATTATCCTAGTAATAACTGGGCAATGATTTGATCCCACATATGGAAGATGGATAACCATGGTGGTAGGGTATGCATCTAGAAAGGATCCATTGCACATTGCCCTATCCAACTGTTGGCGAACCCTTCTTCTGACCCAGGTAAACTGTAGGCCTTGAAAGCTAACATTGAGCAAACGTGTATTGAATAACCATTGCTTGAACAATCGACAAGCACCTCTTTGGGACAAACCTTCAACCTTCTCAGAGTCATGCATAATACAGTTGAAATCTCCACTAAGTAGTCACGGTCCAGTGATTTGATTCCCTAATTGCATTAGATTTGGCCATAGGAATTTACAAGCCTGAGGATATAGACTGATGTATATAACCGTAAGAAAGAGTGGGTACTCAACCGACTCCACCATTAAATGAATATATTGAAAGTTGCTTTCTATAATTTGGAGACGCATATTTTCTTTCCACAGCAGCCAAATCTCTCTTGTAAACCCAGTAACTTCAATTCTATGGGATCGATCAAAACTGTTATGTCAGATTACTTCATCTGCCTTTGCGCTTGTCACTTGTGTTTCTAGTAATGCAAGAAAATCTGGATGATAAGGTTGATGTACATTGCGGAGAATCCTTCGAAATGTGAGGGATGCCGCCCTTTAATAGTTCCACGTGACATAACTAAACTCCATACCATTTGGACCCTTATGACTCCATTTCTAGAGTCTCCGCGAGTGTATCTGCGGTATCGGTATCGGTATTGGCATCGATATTAGTTGTTGCATCAGCATTCGAGGCCACTGCCGGAGCTTGATCCTTGATCATGTCTGCATCCTCAGCGTCCCCTACCTCTCGATCAAAAGGTGGAGTATGAGGCCGTTGTTACAGAGCCAAATCTTCGAGAGGAGTGGCTTCTATATCCACCTTATGAATATGAGTAGAATTGGAAGTAATAATATCTGGGTGGGTGAAGCAGGGGCCGTCACAAGGCTGGGTATTGGGGGCTTGTAGTTTTCGTGTGGGAGGCGAAAGTATAACAACCGAATGTTTATGGGGGTTCAACGTTTTGGTGGGACGAGTCAGTCTTTTATTAGTTAAATGGGATGGCGGGTTTGTGGTAGGATGAATTACATGCACTAAGTCACATGAAGGAGCAGATAAAGGAGATGATGTGATGACTTCAGGCATTAGATCTACAGAGGAAGTTGGTAGATGGGGTAGCTGTCGATTTCCACTAGTAGAGGACAGTTGGTGGTCTTTTGATTAGATTGAGAGTTGTGCTAGATGGTAACAAGTGGCTATGGAAGGTCCTCTTAGTTCCTTCCCCAGGATCATCATTAGCATTGACAATCACATCAAATTAAGATCTATGTCCTTGAATCTCGCTACCAATCTTCTGCAACACTCTCGACGACCCCATCACTGGCCTTTGTCGAGATCTTCCCCTTCACGATGCAATCATCCACAGCCATATGGGTGTTGCGTCTGCGACACCAGAGATATCTACATGTCGTTTTGTGCAAGGTCTGGACCATCCACCTTATTTCCTGAAGGGAGGTTGCTTTGCTCTTCCGCCTGGGTTGGTTTAACTGTGCATGTTGTGGACATTTTTCCATATTTTCCACACAGGAAACAAATGGTGGGTAATCCTTTATACTCCACTTTTAGGAGTGCACCATCCACCAAAATTTGGGACACTAGTTGCTTACCAAGATTAACTTCCACAGCTATATGAGCATATTTGCCTCTGGATGCAGATTTGGTAGAATAATCTATCTTAATGACTGGACCAATTAATGCCCCGATCTTGCGCAGGATGCTCTTATGGTAATACTTGAGTGTAATACCAGGCAGTCGGATCTATACAACTACATTACGGATAATCTGCTCCTCCCCCCTGAAGTTCGGCGTCCATGATTGTAAGGTAAAGTAATGCCCTAGTGCAGTCTAGGGACCTCCCGTTAGGACAAACTACATATCAATGACACTTTCGAACTTGATCAAGAAGAAATCATTGGTCAGGTCTATGACCTTATAGTTGCTCTCTGTTTTCCATAAGGCCTTTAATTTGAAGCATAGTTCTACATATCCAATTCGTCTCCTTAACAGCTTCACGATAATGACATTCCTCCATGGTTTCTCCAGTTGAACGTGAATTTTCACTGAAAACTCTATTGATGGGATAGGGCCCTCGATGTTCACTATCATGTCTTCGTCCAACAACTTTACTTCCTGGTCTTCGTCTAACACTTGCGGTTCCTGCTGATTATGCCTTTTAATAGAGTGTCTTGAAAGGAATGAGGGAGATGGTGAGAGGCCTCCTTGCCTAGAGGCTGAAATCTTTTTTTTCTTAGTGCTCTAATCATCCTCTAATGGAGGGGCCGACTCCTTGACACTGTCGCTATCATCCATTTTACTTTCCAACGAACCTCTTTAAGAGACATACTTTCACCTTTTCCTTTAGGGCTTCGTTTAAGCTCTATCTCTCCCACACGCACACACCACTTCCTTACGATGCATTCTTTTTTTAATGTCGAAGAGCACTTGGTCTAAGTAGGTAGAAACCTAGAATCTTTTATGACATCAAAATGGTGCAGTTTCATTTTTATAAGGATTGGACTATATTTCACTAATATACTTTCTTTAACTTTTCAAAAAATACTAATATGAATTGTCACACCTTATTTATAGTGCGTAAATTATAACATTTTTAATTTAAAATTTTGGAGTAGTAATTTGAAAAGCCTTAATGATAAACCTAATGTTTTTTAATTCTAAAAAATAATTGTGCAAGTAAATTATTTACAAAGAAATTAGCAACCCTATTTAACTCTTAAAATTATATCTCTTTTGTAGCTATACTTAAATTGAGATATTTATCTCCATTTTAATCATTGTTTATGTGTATTCTTTTAATTAAAATTGTAAACCTTTTTCATCACCATATATTTTCATCTCTCATTATTTTTATCATTTCCTCTGCATTTATTTTTTCTTGTCCTCTCTCTTTATGTTTTAATATCTTCTTCATCATTAGGTTCATCAACATTATACGCCTTTCAACTTTCAAACATCATTATTACCAGCTTATTTATTTATATTTTTTTATTTGGGTACCTAGAAAAAGTTCTAGTTCTTTTGGTGTTTCTAAAGAGGGTCTTTCTTTTGGTGGAGAAGGCGGAGGTGTATGTGAAGGTTTGATACCACAGGATATCCTAACTTGAGGGTTATACGGATAACAAGAAACCAACGATCAGATAATAAAATAGACCTCTATAAGAGCTCTAAGATACACAAGGAAGACTAGTAACCAGGACTCTAGTTATGTTGGATAAAATTGAATTGTGTAGTGTATGTTAACTTTTGATTGTGGAGTTAAGTTTAGTAAGAAACTAAGAATGTTGATTAAAACTGGTGAATGAAATATTGTTAAATTAAAGTTGGGAATTAAGATTTTAACAATGTTGATTAAAATTAGCAAGCATTACAAATTGAATTTTATAAGTGAAAAAAATTAGGTGATTACATAAAATAGGTTGTAAACTTATAGTTGTGAGTTATGGTTGAAGTTGAATAGGTTATAGTTATGAGTGTATCTTTAGTTTATGGTTAAATGATGTAATTATACAAAATGAGTTATATAAGATGTATGTGTATGTGATTTTGTGTTAGTTTTAACTTTTGAGTTAAACAATATATATTTTGTGATAGTAGTTGATAATAAAATTCCATGTTCTTTATTTTGATATGAAGTTGTGAAGTTAATTTCGATATAATGTCTTCATCTATTTTTGTAGATAAATGAAAAAAAGTTCAAACACTCTTCATAATTCAACCACTTCAGTAAGATTCAATGATCTAGCTTAGGCTCATGTTGGATTGGTTCACGGAATGAAGAACCATACTATTTGTTTGTTTTGTAACAAGCATTTGAAAGGTGGAGAAATCACCGGATTAAAGAAGCATTTAGCTAAGGTTAAAGGTGATCTAGAGCCTTGTAAAAAAGTAAGCCCTAATGTGAAATAGAAAATGAAGTCTTTGCTGGAAGAATATCAACATGAGAAAGATAGAAGACAAAGATTGAATTACAAAATTAGTAGTGGAAGTTCTTTTGTTAGTGTCCAAGATGTTTGTGGGAATGGTGAAGGTGGTAGTATTCCTATCTAATAAGAAGGGAATGTTGCACCTGATGTTAGGAAAAGAAGAAGACATATGTCTAATTTTTTTCACCATAAACAACTCCTAGAGCTCAATCTTCAATTCATAGTGTGGCTTATAGTATGGAAATGGAAATGGATAGATGGTGGTATGATTTAGGTATAACATTCAATGCTTCCCACCCTTATTATTATCAACTTATAGTAGATGTTGCTGCCTCTTACGATCTAGGATATAAAGCTCTTTCAATTGGTGACTACAAAGGTAAACTTTTGAGCAAATATATTTATGAAATAAAAAGTTATGTGGATGAAAGAATAATGAATTAGGCTACTTTTGGATGTTCAATCATGTGCGATAGTTGGATAAATAGAATACATAAGCCTATTATTAATTTTTTGGTTTATTTTACAAATGGGACAATGTTTTTAAAGTCTATTGAAGCATATGTCCTTATTAGGAAAGTTGATACTTTATTTGAAATGTTTTGATGAAGTTGGGAATGAAGTTGGGAACATTATTAACAATGATTTTGCTTATAAAGTAGCTAAAAGATGATTGCAAAGCAAATATAATTCTTTTTATTGGACTCTTTATATTGCACATTGCATTGACTTGATGTTGATAAATGTAGGGGATGCTAGGTATTTTCCTATTGTTGATGAGACTGTACAGAAAGTAAAAAAAAGTGACCATGTTCATCTTCAATCATGTATGGGTCTTGAATTTAATGATAAAGGATTTCACCATTGATAGGAAATTGTGTCATCCTATTATTACAGGATTTGTAACTAATTTCTTATCACTTTAGTGTTTTATTATAACGAAAAAAGAGTTAAGACAAATGTTTGCAAGTGATAAGTGAGTTGCATCTCAGTATGCTAAGTCTAATGCTAGATTTGAGGTTTCTAGAATTATACTTGAAGATAATGAATTTTTATTCTAATGTTAATTTGTCATCCGAGTTTATGAGCCTTTTGTGAGGGTTAGTGATGAGAAGGCAACAATGAGTTACTTTATGATGTCATAGAGAGGGTAAAAGAAGCAACCAAGGTCAATTTAAAAAATAGACCTTCTTTATACACACTTTATTTTGTAGTCATCAATGAGATATAGGAAAGCCCAATTTTACTCTCCGTTGTTTGTAGCTAGGGTAAAGAAAGTTGAATTTAATAGGAGAATGCTAACTGTTATAACAATTGTTGCCCATGAGATAATGCAAGATCTCCTAATCTTGCAAATGGAGATTTATAAGGATGCTTCTGGTGATTTTAGGATGCCAATTGCTATTTTTCAAAAAGCCAAACTTAATCCAGGTATATATTTTTTCACTTTTGTTACTTGTTGAAAATTAATTATCACTTTGTTTTGTTTATAATGCTACTTTTGTTTTCTTATGACCTACAGTTGCTTAGTGGGACCAATTTGAAAGTTGTGTTCTAAAATTGCAAAGGTTTGCAATTCAAATTCTAAGTAAAATTGTGAGTGCAATAAGGTGTGAAAGGAATTGAAGCGCTTTTAAATTCATTCAAGAAAAGGAATAGATTGGAGTACAAAAGATTAAATGACTTGGTCTTTATTCGATACAATTTACAGCTTCAGGAAGTGTATGTTATTATCACTATTAAGTTAGATATAATTTCTTAATAATTTAATTTTAATGTTTGCTATGACTCTTAATAAAACAAGTAGTTCAATAGATCCAATTTGCCTTGATCATATCGATCTTTTGACCAACTAGGTTTCCGAGGAACTAGGTTCAATAGATGAGAGTGATTTAGAAGATAATCATAAATGAGAAAGTATTGACATGTCATTTGGTGCAATAAACTCGAATGATAGTGATTACAAGATTCCTCTTAAATATAAGGATTTTGTACTAAATGAGAATTGAGATCAATGTGATTTGAGCTAGTATTCAATTAAATGAATTTCTAGATTTTTATTTCTTCTCTTCTTTTAATTTCACTTATATTTGATGTATATGTTGAATTATGTATATGCAATGCAATTGTAAAATTTTTTTATTCAAATTTCACTTTTAGTTGGTTCTTTAGCAAAGACTATTGTTGTAAATTGTAATATTTAGAAAGTTATGAAAATTTATTATTCTTTTTATTTGATGTTTTGATGTAATTATTATTTATTATATGATGAAATTGTAACATTTTAAGTACTTTGTATTATCATTAATTTTATATTTTTATGATGATTAAATAATCTTTTTAGATTAATTGTGGCTATTATTTATAAGTGAAATATGTGAAAAATAATATTAATAAAAATAAATATATTATTGTTATTTTAATTTTCTATTATTATGATTTGTGGAGATATGAATAATGTAAAAATATATATTATACTGTACAATATATTGAGAGATTATTTTGTAATTTAAAAAAATCAAGGATTATCTTATACATTTGAAAAATTATCAATACGATAACCAATATTGACCAAAATTAATATAGTACTGTACCAAAATCAAATTCGATACTAACACGGGTATAGTATTAATAGCATTGGGTTAAAGTGGCGGATATGGTTTTCATTGGTTGTTGGGTTTTCCAATGTTAAAGACAAGGGGTATTTAGAAATAGGGTAACTATCACGAGGTTGGAATAAGGGTGTTTCATTATAGACCATTTCAGTTATTCTATAACTAGAATAATGACTTATTGGAAACTTGATTAATGTAAAGCATTAGGTGTAATTCAAATTGAAGAATAACTTTACCCCCAAAAATTATTTTAAATTTTAAAATTACTTCAATTTTAAATTTTAAAATAATTTAATTTGATTAAGATTAATAATTATATTAATTTTTAATTTAAAATTTAGAAAATTGTTTTCAATTGATAAATTTATTATAGTTCTATTAGATTAGAATTAATTGATTAGACTCTTTAAAATTGAAAAAATATTTTCTTAAGTAATTAATAAAGGTATTCTTAACTAATATTATTTATTTTAGTTTGATTTAAATAAGTTAAAATTAACATTATTTATTTCAATTTGATATAAATAAGTTAAGTTTATTATTTTATTTAGAGGATTATTGTCTTATTTCTAGAAATAGTTCTTTATTAATTTAAATAATAATTTTCTTAATTTATTAGAATAGATATTATCTTAATTAAGATTTTAAAATAGTTTTATTTATTAATTAAGAAAAATAAATTTTCTCAATATATTAAAATATATTCTAATTTATCAAAAAATAAAATTTTAAATAATTATGAAACTAATATCTAAATAAATAATGTAAAGTACTCTATTAATTAAATTAAAAATATTTTATTTAATTTTGAAAGTATTTTTTGTTATTATAAATAATTTTTTAATTTATGAAAAGTTATTTTCTAATCAGATTTGAAATGGTTTTCTAATTAGATTAGAAAATATTTTTTAATTAGATTAGAGTATCTTATTAGCTAATTTTTAAAAGAAAATTTTTAATTATAATAACTAAGAAGAGAAATTTATTTAAAATCATTTTTATTAAACTTACTAAAGAGGTCAAAATATTTTAAATAATTTCCTATTTTAATTTTGAAAAATATTTGTAAATCAAATTAAATTTTTATTTAGAATATGAATTTAATTTATTTAGGAATTTACATTTAATCTAAATTACTCACCGAAAGTGTTAGAATGCTAATTTAGTATATAAATATTAATAATTAGAATCAAACAAAGTTGAAGATTTAAGTATATAACTTGATTATATTTATATAACAAATTGCATATTTTATATATCCCTGATGTTATACACACACACACACACACACACATATATATATATAATTACATTTATAAATATATGACATTTACCTACATTTCATGTGTTTGATAAGAACATTTAAAATTAAATTCCTTATTAAAAAATATTAAATACATAAATAGAATAAGATTATTTTCTTCCATTGTTGTAAGAATAAACTAAAGTTATGTATTTTTTTTAAGTTTGTTGAATAAACTTAAAGTAGCTTTAACTTTAATATGTTAAAACTTACAAGGAGTCATACATAACTGAATTTATGTGATTTAGATGAGTAAACTTATGATCACATTAACTTTAAGGCAGTGATAACAATAATATATAAGATATGTTTTAGCAAGAATTTATCATTTAACAAATCTAGGAGCTATATGAAATATGATTTATAAATACATTACCCACTTAATTTAAGTTTAATGAGTAAACTTAAGATCAACTAATTTTAAGTGAGATCCTAATCCATTAAAGCGATTAAAGCAATCATTCTAGAATAGTAGTAAGGCTTGTTATTTTAAATAAAATAGTAGAAGTAGTCAATTTTGTGATTAAGTCTTAATCTTATTTAGTTGTCATGTCATATACTTATCACTTACTTTCTTTACATCTATTTAGTTTCAAGAAGAGATTACCATTGTTTGGTATAGCTAGTACTAAGTCTTAATGAACCAAATTTCTTGGATATATGTTAGTTTTGAGGAGAGTTCTCAAAATTAAAAAAACGTTATATGTCCATTATGTAATATTTTTATTAATCCCGACTGAGGAATTTGGTGACAAAGTTTAAGAGATATGCTCGCGACATATAAACAGAAAAATATGGTGTTAGATAAATGCCAACACTATAGTTCACAATGCAAATAGATGTATAAATTATAGTTAAAAGGTATAATATCTTGATGAAATTATTCCATAATTAGCCTACTAAAAGCATAAATAAAGACTACAATTAAGGGCATTAACAATAGCATAATAATAGTTCCCATTAAAAGAAGATACTTGTTCGAATTTTCTTGCCAATATAAGGTACAATATAGAGCATATACATTTCTAATTTATGCTTCTAATTATTTGATATTAAATTTGGATTAAACATTATTACAATGTTCACGGTATGATAACAAATATTTAGCTAAGTAAAAATAAAATTTCCAAGTTTTTATATATAATTTATATATGTTGGATCAAAGGGAACTTCTACTTAACATAAATGGCAAGGGTATAAACTTATATAATTGAGAATATTCTTTTATGCCATATTTGTTAAATCGGTTAATTATAAAAAATTCCTACTTTTTTTCAATCTTGTAATACTAGTCCTAAAAAGTTGCGCTTAAATACCCTAAAGTTTAATTAGTTATAAAAAATAAACCCCACGTTAAGTGACATGGCTAATCAAGTCACACATGTTGCTTTTGTTCACATAATTATTTTATTACTTAATAAAATTAAAAAAGAGAGAAAAACCTAATTTTATTATTGGACTTTTCATTTATTCTTCTTCTCTGAGCATTCCCACGTATGCTTGTGAAAGAATTTGCACGAACCTGATGATGCTTAGTGAGTACTTATTTAAGGATAAAGATCCACTGTATGCTTTATCAGTCATATTCGTAGTCTTCCTTCATGCTTTTATAGGTAAATTTTGAATTTAGTGAATTCAGGCTCTGTTTTTTCTCTTGTTTTTATTCTCTGCGAGTATTGTGGTGGCTTCTTTTTTTGTTTTAAAAAATGAGTTTCAACTTTAAACTAATCATTAGTAAGTTTATAATCTTGGCTAGTGCTAAGAAAGTGGACATATAATAAGGTTTTCTAGAGTTTTTAGTTTTCTTTTATCATTTCTCTACAACATTTTATGTTTCACTTTGTTGGTTAATAGTTTAATTTCATTCTTTCGATGGTGGAACTTTCAAAAATTGGGAGAGACATTGGTTATAACTTATAATTATATCATTGTTGGTTACTGATAATTATCTTAATGAGGCACACTTTATATTTTCATTTATTTGAGATAGAAACAGGTATAATGGTAGTTTTAGGTTTTCTGTTTTCTTTGCTTACCATCGATTGTTTCCATTGGCCTACATTAGAGTAAACACATACTTATACTATCTTATTTCCATTGTTATTAATCTGGAGCCTTGAGCATGACCACTAAATGTGGGAGTTCTACTCCATTGATGAAGAAGATCTATGTTCATCCTCCAAGTAATAATCACATAATACTCCCAGATGGCAGATACATGGGTTATAAGGAGCTGGGTTGGCAAGTAATTGTAGGCTTGATCATAACCTAATTCAGTCATAAATTTCTTCTCCAGAGATGGTAAGATAGCGGTAGCCTTACCATCATTAACAGGGATCTTATCAGTTTTGATGCATTTGGCAATACTCATAGAAGGAGAATGGAATAGTCTAATAATCAAATTAGGCTTTACTATTAAATATTAAAATAATTATATGAAAAAAGGGAAACGTGGCAATTGCGTGGTGGAAACATCAATAAGATATGTGTTGCTACGTCAGACATGTTAACGAAGAAATTAACATCAGGCTACTTTTGCAACAAATTAAAAGTTGAGCATTTTTAACCATAGACCACTGGGCCTCTCAAGATTTATAAAGATTAAATATTTTTATTTTTAATATATATATATATATATAAGGACAGAGTTATTTAGAGTCCAGTGATGCACTGAGCCCCTCAAGATTTAAAACTTAAATATTTGGACCCTCCTATCTTAAATTTTTGGCTCTGTCACTGTTTTTAACTCCATTTTTTAAAGTTCAAGTTAGTATTGCAAAATTGAGTAAAGTTTGTATTTTTCTATTTTTACAATTAACTGTAGTTAATCAACGTAATGAGAATCATAAAGTTCATATATATATATATGACCAAACTAACTTTTGGTGAAATAATGGTTATAGTAGTGAATTATTAAATATTATACATATGATGTATGAGATGTAATAACAATGGGATAAATACTTTCATTTTATTACATATTCTAATGAATTGCATGATAAAGTCACACATATTAAATGAAATATTGATTTAGATTTTTAAAAGTTTAAAGTACTTAAATCTAAATAGAATTAAACATTGACAATGATAAAGTAATTTGATGAGATTAATATTATGAGTTTTATTGGTGTTGGCAGGAGTTACCAGAGGGATCTCTTAGTAACCTTGAACCTTTTACATACAACAACCCCCCC
>JAOTAX010000198.1:39772665-39783347 GCA_025629825.1 Erythroxylum guanchezii | reverse complement strand
GTTGCAACAAACAACAAGTTGTCTATACGTATTGATACCTCACAAGGTCGTCCCGTAGATATGATTTAATCAATAAAATTGTCTAATGAGTTGGGGTAATTGCCAGGACTAAATTGCCTTTCTTAAAGTATATCAAGCAATTGAAGGAAGATAACTTGCTAGAGAATGCTTTAGACAAAGTTTTGATAAATTTTCAATTTATTTAATTATATGTAATAATCTTTTACTTATTTAAAGATTAATTTCACTTTTATTTGTTGTTCACAGATAAAGCTGAATATTGTCGATATCGACAATCCTAATGTTTAAGTTATGTGACTTCATTATTGAAACAAATGACTGGGGATCGTTGTTATCGACTCCATCAATATTCCACATCTTTTCCTTCAGATGAGGAGGCAAGGAGACATGTTCCTAAACATATGTCTCTTGAAAATTGGATCAATACGTGTGATTGTTGGGCCTCTACCAACGTTAAATTTTATTTTCTTTCTGTTGGTCCCTGAATTTTTTCTATTTATTTATTTATTAAACATGATTTAAATTAATTATGAGGTTTTGATGGATTAAATATTTTGGAGTTAATTAGTATGTAAATGTTAGTAGGATTTTATTGTGTAGGTTAACTGAATTAAGGTAGTAAGATTGTATAAGGGCATTTTTGGTAGTGCACTTAAGGATGAAAGACCATAAGCATATAAGTAAGGGCAAAATGGACAATTTAGACTCATTAAGGGTATTAAAGGAAGAAAAGAGTGTCTTGCATTATTGAAGAAGAAGAAAATGAAAATAGAAGGCAGAAAAGGGAGAGAGTGTCGTTGGAGAGAAAAGAAAGGAGAGAAAGAAGAGCAAGCTAGGTTTCCATTTTTCTTAGCCTTCAAAAGAGATTTTGAGGTTGTTCAAGAAGGAAAAAAGGTAGAGGAAGAGAAGCTTTCATTAGAGCTAAGAAACTCTTCATTTAGTGAAGATTCAAGATAAGGTCTTACTTAATCTTTTGGATTTTTGGAAGGGTTTTAGTTCAAGAAGCTTAGGAAATGCATGGGTTTAATCTTTCTAGGACCAATTTTATGCATATGTTTCTTTGGGTCCTCAAATTGGAATTCCTATTGAATTGGGAATTTTATCAATGTTAAGGGAATCAAGAGAGGCAAGAGGAGTAAGAGGAGAGGCATCTTTGAGCAAGTCTTCAAGCAAGGAATTCAAGGTGGCTTTTATGTTTATAATTGAGTAATGATCCATTAATGTTTTCTTTTTCAATTCAATAGAAAATAAAATGATTTCAATTACTTCATAAATGTTGCATTTATTGCTTTTGAATGATTTAAGAAATTGCTATATGTCTAGTATAGGAATTTTTGTTGAGGAATTGTGAAATGGAAATGGAAATGGCTTTCGAAATATTTCATGCTGATGAAAAGCAAGTTTCCGAAATGTGCCATTTGAGGCAAAATGCTTATGTCATGAATTACATGTTAAGTGGGTTTGTGATGATCTATTATGTTATGTCAAGTGCATTTTGACTCTATTATAGGCTTCTCCTGCCTGCCAGCTAGTGGCACGGAGCTCCTTCATAGACTCTCTCATGTTTACAACTATGTAAAATCATTATGTGGGATTGCAATAGTACGTTTTGTTTACGACTACACAAAACCATTATGTGGGAATGTATTAGTACGTTCTGTTTATGGACTTACCTAAACCATTCTGATGTGCTTAAGTGTTCATGATATGTTGACATGATTGATGCATACTTGATTTGTATTATTGTGAATTTGGTTGAGAATTTGAGAACTATGCGTTTTATGAATTCAATATGAGTTTTCTATGACACATGAATATTTTCAAGGTTTTGCTTGTTATCCGTTATAAACTGTCACCCATGAGCTTTCAAGCTCACCCCCCGTTCCTCCTCCATTTTCAAGTGACGGACAAGAGATCAAGTGACCGAGAGTTAAGGCACCACTCCGAATATGCATGTTTTGTTTTGTTTTTGAAGTTAAACAAGGCTTTAGTCGCATTTTGAGCAATTATTGTTCATGTATCTTTTGTATTTTTGGATTTTGATACCCATGATGTATTGTGGCTTGAAATACCCATTAAAGCTTTCTAAAATTCTTATCTTATGATGTTAATGAAATATATGTACATTATGTTTTGCTCATGACTTTCCAATTCTTTACGTGGTATTTTCAAGCTTTTTAAAGGGGTAGGAATTGTGTTCTAACTTCAGGGAAAAAACTGTATTAATCTAGGCTAAATTAGATAAAGTTGTCTTCTTGGAAGTTGTAGCTTATCTTTCTAGCTTTCTAATGATATAAAGTATGAAATTTTTGGATATCCGAGTTTAGAGATATGATCATTATAAGTTGGTGATGTTGCATAAGATGTATATATAGGACAACTATGGTAAATGACAAGAATTAGTTGTAGTGATGAATCAAATGAGTAGAGATTAGAGAGTTTAATGAAACAAAGTTGGTGGTTGAACTGATATGAAGTGATATTGTACTAGACGAGGTGAATTTGGGAAGATTATGAGTGAAAGAGATGTTAGAATGGATGTAGGAACCATTGGAGTTGCTTTTGAGGGAGTTTTGTCTCACATATGTCTGTTAGACGGACTTTAGGTCCGCTAAATGGACCGTCCCAGGACTGAAAATGTCCCTAGCATCGTCCATGTCTATTAAATAGACATTAGGTCCATTAAACAGACCTTTACAGGGCTAGAAAACACTCCAAACCCTGTATATGTCCGTTAGGTGGAGGTGTATGTCCGTTAAGTACACTTTCGAACAATTGCATTTTTTACCCTCTAAATGGAAAAATATATCTTTGGAGTCTTCACAAAAGTTGTAGATCTAGAAGTCCTCTTCAAAACCATCCTAAAGTAACCTCAATCTAATAACTCTAGTGAAAGTTATACCTATTGTCCCAAAATAGGTACAATATGATTAAGGACATAATCATGTTGATTCTTTTGACCATAACTTCATCATCCGACCTCCAAATGAAGTGATTCTTGAACCAATAGATTTCTAACACATTTTTCTATCTCTCATAACAATTGTTAGCCTTTGGTGTTGATTTAAAAAAGATTTATGGAAAGAAAGTGAGGGAATCGGTTTGAAGAGCATGACTTGGTTATGAATATACTTTGGCTTTTTAATTATATCTTGATCTATAGAGCTCCAAATGAGATGGTTCTTGTTTCAAAATAAACTAGAGACATAGAGCTACAATTGTTCTAAAGAATTCAATTTGTGATTTTTGGTGACTGACTAGTGTGAGCATGCCACCCTTATGGGATGTGTGTCTAGATGTCACGTAGGATGTCGGGCACATGCCTCACGAAAGTGGGATGCCCAACACTTTCTTTTCACATTTGCTTCCCCTCATTCTTGTTACACAATTTAATGGTTATTTCTTTTCTTTATGTAGGAAAAATGTGAGAAAGCTAAGGTTAACAGAGGAAAAATGAAAATTCTTTACAACCAAAGCTCCAAATAAATGAATATATAAGTTCTTTCTTTATAAGTTACAATTATATCAGTAAATACAATATTATTTATTGTGTTTTGAATCTTTTTTCATAAAGCAGAGTCAGAAGGAGCTACATGGAGAAGAGTGTAATAGGATCACACTCTACAAACTGACACACTATAAGGAAGGTGAAGGCTGGATGTTTAAGAAACGCACAATAATTATGTAAATATAAAATTTCGTTTAAATCTGAAGTTTATTTATTTGTGTAGTACTAACTAATAATATTTGAATTGAATATTGATTTTCCTTTTTAAATTTTAGAATAAGATGTAGGAGTTGTTACAAACATTATTGTCTCGCAGAAATGAGTCAAATATAGATGACATTTGCAACAAGGTGCTTGGTACATGACCCAACTACATTAAAGGTCTTAGATTTGGGCATAAGCCAATTGTTTCATTCTCATCAAAACTAGCATATGTTGACCATCTTTAAT
The DNA here is from genome assembly GCA_025629825.1 of Erythroxylum guanchezii. NCBI lineage: Eukaryota > Viridiplantae > Streptophyta > Magnoliopsida > Malpighiales > Erythroxylaceae > Erythroxylum > Erythroxylum guanchezii. The sequence continues at coordinate 39,779,368 of JAOTAX010000198.1, read as the reverse complement.
AGGAGAACTAGTCACTTAAGGCTAAATTAAAACGTAATGAACAAAAGTTGGCCACACTTGAAAAGTACATCAAAAAATTACTTGGTCTAGATTATTTAAGCAGTCACGATGAAAACAAGTCTTAGTCATTAAAATAATATTTTATTTTTTGTATATAAGTCTTTTTTAAATTATAATTAACATTTAATGATATTTTATTTTTATATACAATGCTTTTAATTTTTAATTATTTTTTATATTTTTGTATAATAAATTATTCAACAAAAATCTAAATATTACATAAAATAACATGGATTAAAAATGTCACCAATAATTATAATTAACATGATATAATATTTAGTTATAATGTATATCAAAATTTTTAGAATATGGCTAAAAATATTTGGCTATGTTTTTCAAATCACCGCCAATAACTTTTGGCTATGTTTTTCAAATTATCGTCTATATCTTTTCGTTACGGAAACTAACCATAGCAAAAAAAAGTTAGCGACAATTTGGTGAAAATGTCACTTATATTTTTTTTCTACAAGAATTTGTTGACGATTTTTGGACTTCTAGCTACGAATTCTTTTGTAGTGTAAATACAAAATAAGATATCAAACAATTTTAAAAAATACATTCATTAAGCCCAAATGTTTACGATCACCTATAATTTGACTGTTAAAATGACTCTTGCCGTCAAATAGTGTAGGGGTATTTTTTAAAATATCGACAATACTATCTATCATACCAAAATTAATTGGCAAAAATAGGCACCCTTTGTAATATGAAAAACAAACTTGCTGAAATAAATTATATGTCGCTACATATTGTCTGTCACACAACTCCTATGGAATAGTCACTATTTTTTCCAGGTGATGTCATTTTAAATCATCGTAAAACAATATAGGATTAGACATGTATAATATATCAAACAAATAATGTACCATCTAGTCTGTATATCCAATTTTTATTAATAATGTTTCACATACGTAAGCTCAGTTATATCCTCAAGTAAATCCATTGAAATTTTGTTCAAAAGGATTTGCATCCATACCAAGGATAGGGGTTGCATTTGTTAATAGATAGGAATATAGCTACTCTACTGACTATAAGGAGACTTATATATCTAACTAGTCACGCAATGCTTTTCAATATCACTAGCTTTTTAGATTTTGATAACAAATGCCACCAAAGAGAGTTTCAAGATTTAATAACAAGCAAAAGGAAATTGTCCAAAAGAAAACTTTTTTATGTTACAAAAAGAAATTAGGACAAGTTAAACAGAAAGAAAAATTAGGATTAGGGAGTATTATGGTCATTCTAAATTAAGGATATTTTCAGAGTTAAGGACAATTTAGACGTTGTCAGGCTCCGTACGTTAAACAAGGGGACAACTTCGATATTACGGGCTATACACACATCCAGTAGTTATTGCATGACCTTGACAACTTCAACATTGCATAAAAGTTCTCGTCTTTATATATGCAGGCTGGCCTTCTACAAGGAAGCTCAACCAAGCTGTCACCTTTTGTTTGTGTTATTTCTTATATTCAAATATTATTACTCAAGTGACATATCATATCAAAACCAATGTGAGGGTATTGTTAGAGAAATGCCCTAAAGGTAATCATGATAAGATCATGATAATGAGATTCCTATCATGTGTATTTATGTTAGTATATAAATTATCCCTAGTCATAGGATTAATGAGGCGGGACCTTATTAATCCGAACAGACTAGCACATATTATACTTCTTAATTAAATCAAGCAGTGAATCTCATAAGCTATAAGCATTAGCTGTTTAGAGTTAACATGTGGATGTTTGCTAAAAGTAGCAAGTATATTAGATGACCTGCCATAAGATATCGTATGGATAATCTATTCTAGTGTCAATGATAGTCTCATCATAGCAATGATGCAAATATCCTTATACTTGAGCTGCTCAAAGATATCTTGGATACTAATCATGTACTTTGACTCCATTCCTCGTTGCCTCTTATAGATTACTCATAGGGTGGTGATTGGGTACAGCTTGAAGTATTTGAAGGTAGTTAAGTAGCCAATAAATGATTCATCACTCCTAATAGAAGGAGATGATACTCATGGCCTCTTATCAGGGTCATTACTCGAGAATCTCTAGCAAGAGTGTAAATGTCATAAAGATAGTCTTCAGTGACATATCCAATTGAGTAATGCGTCTCAAGGACAAGAACTAACATCATTTAGGTTAGATGTGACGTAGTCAGTCTAGTCGCAGTTGACACTTTAATCATACTCTGAACCAAGTAGGGTATAGATGGTGAAAGGATGAATTACACGGGAACATTGTCTATGGAAGGGTTCATAGTCAAACCACTACCTTTTCGGGTAATTGGGGGTCAAGATGTGTTGCTAGATAGTGCTCATGACCTGTTTGAATTAAGTGTTAATTCAAGTGGACAATATAACCAGGAACCTAATCGGTCACACGCATTGAAGATGCGAAGAATGAGTAAAACAGTTTTGGATGGGGATCCAAGATATGAGAGATTCATGACTAAGCTACACAAGTGTGGTAGTTTAGGGTCGTTTGATTATTAATTATATAACACATGTGACTCTTGCTTATTAGGTAAGATGACAAAATTACCCTTTAATAAGCAAGATGACAAAATTACCCTTTAAAGAAGTGGTGGAAGTTTTATGCTTAATTAAGTGGGATTAAAAGTCATTTAATTCCCACTAACTCTCCATTGATCTTGGGAGTTAGAGAAAGGCCAAAAAGTGTAAGAAACGTCAATTTTCGTGAAAGTGTTGTGTGAAAACAAGAGACTTTTTGGTGAAGTGTTCATCATCTTCTCTCACTCTCTACAAACACTCTCTCAAGGAATACATCACAAAGCTAACACTTTATGTGTGTTCTAACCATTCTTCCTAAGAGGTTTCAGGCTTTACTCTTCGCGTGGATACCATTAAAGACGTCCTTCTTTGATCGTTGTGGTTTACGACAACCCAAAGTGGTGAAGACAACAAAGAACGAAGGAGATTATAAGGTACGCATCTTAAGTTCATGTTTTGTTAAAGTTACATCTAATGGCACTTGAAAGTTCTTGACTTTTTGGATTTTGTTTTATATTTCCATTGCTGCTTTTTTTGTTATTGATGTAACGCAAGATCAAAATTAGAGGAACGAATACTGTTCTATACCAGTCGGTATCGACCAGTATGTACTGTACCGACTGAAAAATAGAACGATATTCGTTCCTTTCATACTGCCCATTAATATCAGTCAATATCGTTATTTTTCATTCGATACTAACCGGTACCATAAATTTTGAAAATGTCAAAGACCTATTTGCAATTTTTTAAAAAACTTAACCTAAAACTAAACGAACCCCTCCCTCCCCCCCCCCCCCCGGTCTCTGTTTGTGCAACTCTCCTCTCCACTCTCCTGAACCTTCTTCTACCTTCCTTCTATTTTTCTCTCTCTGTCTTTCTGACTCTCGCTTTGTTAAAGTTACATCTAATGGCACTTGAAAGTTCTTGACTTTTTGGATTTTGTTTTATATTTCCGCTGCTGTTTTTTATTTTTGATAGATGTAATGCAAGATCAAAACTAGAGGAATGAATACTATTCTGTACCGGTCGGTATCGACTAGTATGTACCATACTGACTGAAAAATAGAACGGTATTCTTTCCTTTCGTATTGCCTATTAATATCGGTCAATACCGTCGTTTTTCGTTTGATACCATTCGGTATCCAAAATATTGTGACATACCGGTCAGTACCATAAATTTTGAAAATGTCAAGGACCTATTTGCAATTTTTTTAAACTTAACATAAAACTAAACAAACCTTCCCCCCCCCCCCCCTCGATCTCTGTTTGTGCGACTCTCCTCTCCACTCTCCTGAACCTTCTTCTACCTTCCTTCTCCTTTTTACTCTCTCTCTTTCTGACTCTCCCTTCTTCACTCACTACTGCTGCCGTCGACCGTTCTCAAAACGACCCCCCAGTCTCTGTCTGTGCAACTCTCCATCGCCACTCTCCCGAACCTTCTTCTACCTTCCTTCTCATTTTTCTCTCTCTCTCTCACCGACTCTCACTTCTTCACTCACCATCGTCGTTGTTCTCTCTCTCATTCTCCTTTTCATCTCCAACAATATTGGTGACTGGTCTCTCTCCAACGATGCTGCTCCTTCCCTCATCCTCCCCAATCCATGCCAGCATCAGAGGACAAAGATCCTCTCTCAACTCCTCCTTTCGCGTCCCTCGAAGACTCCACCGTCTTTAACCCTCCTCCACAGGGACCATCGCACCACATCGTCGCAACTGAACGTCTACAGGAGGAGAGAAGGTCGCTGCTCACCTAGATCTACACCCGAAGCCTCTAACCTGTCACTCAACCCGAAGACCCAACTCAAAACCCGAAGCTAGTGAATTATTTTTGGGTGTGTTTTTTAAGTTTTTGAATTTTTTCTTGCTTAATTGCATTCTTTATTGTGATCAATTGGACCTTGGATTTGTGAATTGGATGGAAGTTGGAACTTGGTTTTGTGATTTGCAATTTGCGTATATCTAGGTTGGATTTTGGAGTTGAATGATCACAGTTTTGTCATTTGTGATTTGAATATTGGAGTTAAATTGAGTGAGTCACTCACGGTGATGTCTTGGTTTTTTGATTTGTGTGGGTTGGATTGGATATTGGAGTTGAATAATTGTTTGGATGATTTATGGTTTGGTTATAAAGATTGGTTTAAGTTTATCAAAAGTTTATGATAACTTTTTGGATGAATGAAATGCACAGACTCATATGAATATGTGATGATTTAATTGAAAGTTTTTAAGTTAAAACAACTTAAATTAAAATTTCAAATCGAGAATATTAAAATTGTAAACTCACAAAGACTTAAATCATTAATTGACACATTCGTAATATTTGTGAAATGTTATTTCATTTTTAGTATTTGGGTATTGACTTTAGATAAATAATTAGTTGAGTATAAAATTATGCAATTGTAAATTAATAATAATTTGATTGTAGTTAATGATAGTATTTACCTGTTTGGGTATTAGTTTTGGGTAAATAATTAATTGAGTGTAAAATATGTTGAAATTGAACTATTTGGTAATATATATATGTGTGGGGTATCATAAATATTTATGATAGATAATGTGTGAAAGTAGTAATGTAATAAATGTATCCCAAAAAGAACTTTTTTTTTCAAATTGTGAACATGTTGTAGGTTCCAATCATTTATACTTAATGTCAATTAAAATTGTAAAAGCAACTTATATATTTAAGAACGAAATATAGAATGGTGTATATAATATTATGGTTTGTTAGAAATGAAAGAAGATTCAAAGTTTTAAATAAGAAAAGAAAATATTTCCAAAATAGTTATATCCTTCAAATTAATCCTCTTATTATGAATATATTCTTCAACTTGATCATCATGTTATGAATAGATGTGTATGAACAATTATATAAGATATGTCATTCATTATTTGTCAATTATGTAAATCATATCATACCCTTGAACTTGATCCTCATGTTTGAAACTTTGAATTGAAATTGTTAGAAATTATTGGAAATTGAAATTGTTTATGTATGATTTGTGGATGTTGGAAATGGAAATTGTTGGAAATAGAAATTGTTAAAAATTTTTGAAAATGGAAATTGTTTATGTATGTTTTATGATTGTTGGAAATGAAAATTGTTTTATGAATGTTTTGTGATTATTGTAAATGGAAATTGTTGAAAATTATTGGAAAGGAAAATAGAATTATGAATGTTTAGTGATTATTGGAAATGGAAATTGTTAAAAATTCTTGAAAATGGAAATTGTTTTATAAATGTATGTTTTGTGATTGTTGGAAATGGGAGTTTTATGAATATTTTGTGATTCTTGGAAATAGAAATTGTTGAAAATTATTGGAAATAGAAATTATTTTATGAATGTTTTATGATTAAGGGAAATGGAAATTGTTTATGTGTGTTTTGTGATTGTTGGAAATGAAAAGTGTTTATGTATGTTTTGTGTAATTATATATGTTGAATATCTGAATTGTTAGTTTTTGACTTATAGTGAATTGTGTTCCCTGAAATTGAATTGTGTGTAATGTAATAATATAGAATGAGTTATATTATATAAGATGGATATGCATATTGTGTATTGAAATTGTATGCTATTTATTTTGATATATGCATTCGTTTATTTTTACAAATAAATGGAAGGAAGTTCAAGTAATCTTGATCAACCCACTTTAGGAAGATACAATGATCCAGCTTGGGCTCATGTTACATTGGTTCTTGGTATGAGGAACCATAATATTTGCTTGTTTTGTAACAAGCATTTGAAAAGTGGAGGAATCACCGATAAAAAAAACATTTAGCTAGGGTTAAAAGAGATTTAGAACCATATAAAAAAGTAAAGTCATGATGTGAAGTGGTAGATGAAAACATTGCTTGATGAATATCAATATGAGAGAGACAGAAGGGAAATGTTGAATTTTGAAATTGGTGGTGGAAGTTCAATTTTTAGTTTTCATGGTGATTTTGGAAATGTTAAAGGTGAAAGTGGTACTGGTACTGGTAGTGTTCCATCTCAAGCTCAAGAAGAAGTACCTAAACCTGATGTGAGGAAAGGAAGAAGGCAGGTGACTAGTTTCTTTGCACCACGAACAACTCCTAGAGCCCAACCTTCAATTCGTAGTGCAATGCAATCAAGAGATGCGACT
>JAOTAX010000198.1:39755042-39772565 GCA_025629825.1 Erythroxylum guanchezii | reverse complement strand
ACCACGAACAACTCCTAGAGCCCAACCTTCAATTCGTAGTGCAATGCAATCAAGAGATGCGACTCACAATGTCGATAAGGTAGTAGTTAGATGGTGGTATGATACAGGTTCGTCATTCAATGCTTCTCAGTCTTATTATTATCAACTTATGGTCCAGGATACAAAGGTCTAACGATTGATGATTTAAGAGGTAAACTTTTGAGTTGTTCTGTTTCTGAAATTAGAAGTTATTTCACTGAAAGAAGAGTGAATTGGGGTACTTATGGATGTTCAATCATTTGTGATGGTTAGACAAATAGAAGACAAGAGCCTTTTATAAATTTTTTGGTTTATTCTACAAATGGCTCTATGTTTTTAAAATCTATTGATGCATCTAGCCTTATTAGAAATACTAAGACTTTGTTTGCGATATTTGATAAAGTTGTGAATGATGTAGGGTCGGAAAACATTGTTCAGTTTATTAATGACAATGATTTCGCTTATAAAGTGGCAGGAAAAAGGTTGTAAAATACGTATAATTCATTTTTTTTGGACTCCTTGTGTTGTACACTACATTGAACTAATGCTGAAGAATATAGGGGATCCTAGATACTTTCTTGTTATTGATGAGACTGTGCAGAAACCTAAAAAGATGACAAAATTCATTTATAATTGCGCATGGGTATTGCATTTGACGAGAAAGGAATTTACCAATGGTAAGAATTTGTGTCGTCCTACTATGACAAGATTTACAACAATTTCTTGTCACTTCAGTCTTTTGTTTCGATGAAGAAAAAGTTAAGACAAATGTTTACAAGTGATAAGTGGATTGCATCTTAGCATACTAGGTCTAATGCTGAAGTGGAGATTTGTAATATTATACTAGAAAATAGAGAATTTTGGTCTCAATTCCAATTTATTATCCGAGTTTGTGAGCCTTTAGTGAGGGTACTTCGCTTGGCTGATAGTGAAGAAAAGCCAATAATGGGTTATATTTTTGATGTTATGGAGAAAGCAACGGAAGCAATCAAGGTCAATCTGAAACATATGTCTTCTTTAAACACACCATATCTTTCAATCATTAATGAAAGAAGGGAAAGACAACTTTCTTGTCCATTGTTTACAGTTGGGGCATTTTTTAATCCTATTTTCTATTTTAGATTGGATCTTACTAAGCAAACTAAAGTTAATATAGGAATGCTTTTAACTATTACAACAATTGTTAGCATTGATGCGATACAAGATCTTTTAAGCTCACAAATGGAGCTTTACAAGTTGTCTTATGGGGATTTTAGAATGTTGATTGTTATTCGACAAAGAAGAAAACTTTCTCTAGGTATTAGTATTTCTTTTTTCTTATTTGTTGAAAATTAATTATCACTATATTTTGTTTATAACACTACATTTATTATCTTATGACTTACAATTTCTTGGTGGGATCAATTCGGAAATGGTGTTAAAATTGAAAAGGTTTACAATTCAGATTTTAAGTTAATGTGTGAGTGCAATAGGCTGTGAACGAAACTAGAGCACATTTGAATTTATCCACTCAAAGAAAAGGAATAGATTGGAGCATAAGAGGTTGAATGACTTGATTTTTGTTCATTCCAATTTAAAGCTTTGGGAAAGGTATGTTATTATCATTATTAACTTCGATATAATTTCTTACAGTTTTCTAATAATTAAATTTAATTGTTTACTAGAAGTCTTAATAGCACAAGTAGTTCAACTGATCCAATTTCTATTGATAATATTGATCTTTTGGCGGATTGGGTTTTTGAAGAATCGAATTTAGTAGATGTCAATGACTTGGAAGATAATCTTGGATGGGAAAGCATGGACATGTCATTTGGTGCATTAAATTTAAATGATAACAATGATAAAGCTTCTCTCAATGATGAGGATTTCGTATCAAATGATAACTGGGGTCAGTACAGTTATAGCGGGTATCCTCCGATTGATGATTGAATTTCGTTCCAAGTTTTTGTTTTTTCTCTTCTTTTAATTTTACTTATATTTAATGTTTATTTTAAATTCTATATATGTAATGTAATTGTAAATGTTTTTATTTCAGGTTTAACTTCTACTTGGTTATTTCTTCGTCATGAACTCTTTTTGTAAATTGTAATAGTTAAGGATATTTATTATTTTTTTATTGGATGTTTTGATGTAATTATTATTTATTAAAATGATGAAATTGTATTATTGTAATATTTTAAATACTTTTTATTATTCTTAATTTTATATTTATTTGATGATGATTATCTTTTTTTATATTAATTGTGGTTGTTATTTATATGTGAAATATTTCAAAATTATTGTGATTTCATATTAATTGTGATTATTATTTATTATTATGATTTTTAGAAACAGAGTTGATGTAAACTTATAAAGTATACAATACAACTGTACAATATACCAATAGACTATTTTGTAAATTTTAAAAATTTTAAGAATTATTTCATAAATTTAAAAATTTACCCGAAACGACACTCGATATTAACTGGTACCAGTTCCATATCTTAAACAGAATCCAATCTAATACCAATTTCGGTACAGTATTCGCAACTTTGATAAAAACCTCTCAGGTATTCTGTGATAATTGAAGTTTGTGTAGACTTATAATTGTTAGTCAATGGTTGAACAACTGCAGAAAAAAAAAAATCACAAAAACTGCCAGTAACTCTATTGAGCATATTATTAACCATGAAAGTGTGCTTATCTCAAAACCATTATAAAAAAAGAAGACAAAAGGGTCGATGATAGATGAAGTACAATTGTCAATTTTTTGTGACAAGACTTGTTTTATTGCAATGACTTGGTTGTGATCATGCTGCATTTTGGTCAATCCAGCGATATTGTGACGTTGTAGCCAACAACAGCAATTGTTGCGCTAACCGAGTAAGTGTTTAAGATTGCAAACCCTCGTGCCCCCCTGAAAGCACCTGTACCACCGACGATGGAGACTTCACGTACCTTGTTTGGAGTTGGGTTCCGGCCAAAAACATTGAAAGAGCTACCATTGTATATGCCATTCGTCATATAGAAGCTGTAGGCATTAAACAAGCATATTGTGTCTCTCCCAACCGAGGCATACAACCCTTGAGCTCGCCCCACTAGCTTTGAGTTCGGGTCAGGTCCTTCAGTCAGTGGATCGTCTGATATAGTTATGCCTCCAAAAAAGGTGGCGGAGTTTTTGAGTGGGGAAGAAACCACCCTAACCGCGGTGATGTCATTGCCGGTGACTCTGTCATGGAAGTAAAACTGGAGATGAATCAGATTTTCCCGGTGTTTGGGAGACACAACTCTATTGGCCCATGTGGTAGTTGCCACTAAGGAAATGATCAACAAAACTAGGCACAACTTCACCATGTTTTTTAACCTTTGTATTGTTTTCAAAGAAGCTTATTCCAACGCTGAAAATACTTCAACTTTGGCAGGTTTATATAGAGGGACTTGGGGTGTTTAAGGGAAAATGGGATGTGCTCATTTTTGTTTATCATATCATATCTCAATCAATATCGATATATGTAAATAATTACGGCCATACGATTATCATATATCATACATGATCGATGAATGATCCCCTTTTTGGCTCACTCTTGGCACCTTTCTCAAGGAAACTTCCTAAAGAAAAAATGTTTTAAGTTACGGCCATTATTCTGACATCTATGTTGCAAGTTCATCCCACTTCCACAAGGTATGGGTGTGACTGAAGACATCGGCCTAACTACAATAGTCAATGTTGCAAAGTAGAGAAGTCCCCTAAAATACTGAAGGCCCATGCCCCACAGGAATGCAGTATTGTGCACATTTGTATTAGAAACGTTTAGACTAGTTTTCAGCTTAAACAAAAGGAAGCTCTCCTTTGTTATATATTAAGCTTCTCCTATCCTAAACTGAGATTTCATGATTTTAACATTTAGATCCTGTAGAAGGTGCAGTTGACACTAGATCAATCTATGGAGACGACAATCTTCGATTGAACACAAGTGACTACGCGGGGGATAATGATCTAAACAAGTTTGGTGTATTTGGATTACGGCATTGATTAGTTTCCATAATTACAAGAGTCCAAAATGATGGCTTGAGATCTTCCATGGATGGTCTCAAAATTTTGCATGTGACCCCTGACGCCTACGCATGCGAATTATTCAAAATGTTGGGTTGGCCATACTCGTAAAGACAGGATATCCGGAAGAGTTCTTGTAGGTATGTATCGTGCATGAACTTTGACAAAAAACACGGACTCGCATGCATCGCCAGAAGATGTCCTTCTTATATGTTAAACCCTCGTTCTCGTACATTAGCCCATTGGAGCGGTTTATGTGATCGGTTAATTTTTAGTTATTTCAAACTTTTTAGCTAATTGATAAAAATATTTGAGAAATGAGTAATTGGGTCGCGGATTTAATCCAATCAGTTGAAAAAGAAAACGCTTAAGTATAAGGGCGTTTCGCTCGGCTAGTTGAAAATGTAATATGTAAAAATCAATTATGTTCTCTATTTTTGCTCTTAAAATATAACTGTCACGAACTGTCACAAGTGTGCGTGACACTTGTGTCATTCCTATGAGTCTTTTTTACTTTTATATTTTATCATTTAATTTTAATTATGCTACTATTAGTTTAATAAAAATTTTAATTTAATTTAATTTTAATTATGCTACTATTAATTTTATTAAAAAATTAAAAAAATGATTTAAAAAACCAAAATAAGTGTCACAGGATACTTATTTTAGTTTTATATTTGTGTCACGCCTATGAAGTTTATTTTGATTTTTTTATTTTTATTTTAATTTTTTAATAAAATTTTAAGAAAAATATATAAAGTTTAAAATTTTATTAATTTATTAAAATTGCTTAATTAATTTATAAATTATAAAAATATTAATTTAAATTTAAATTTTGATTAATTTTTAAATTATTATATTAGCCCTCATTCTATTTTAATGCAATATTAAACATCTTGTATATTTATGATAAAGTCTGTTTTCTACATAGAATGCTTGTGAAATGCAAATAAATTATACAATATATTATATATGTGGAATAATTTATTTTGATTTCAACAACTTATTTTAATTTCTCAAAATTAATTTTTTTAACAAAAATATATTACTTTGGAATTAATAAGTGAAAATATTTGTTCTTTATAAGAATAAATTATTTTTAGTAACATATAATTTCTTAAATACTACTATTTAACTAATTTTCAACATCAACTTATACGATAAAATAGGTTTTAAAATAAATATGGATAATAAAGCTTCACGTTAATATAATATATTAACTTTCACAATACATAACACAGAATAAGAATTTGTTATAGAATATAATTCTAAATCAAAAGACATTAATTTTTTTACACTTATTTCACTTGAATACTTTTTAATTTGATAAATTAAATTATATCTTAAAGGTTGGAGATAAGGTAAGCAATTTAAAGTTTAAATTTTGATTAATTTATTAAAATTGTTTAATTAATTTCTAAATTACAGAAAAATACTAAATTAATTTTAAAAATTGGTCAATTGTTATTATTATCATAATCATCAAACTTAGCTTTTTTTAAATTAAATATCTAAAATGTTATGAAAATATTTAAAAAATACTAAAATATTATTATGATGTCTTTATAATTTTTTAAGTCATATTTTTATATGTTATTTTATACATAAACAATTAATACTAAATAAATAATTTTATTAAATGTTTTTAATAAAAAAACTGATACTGCCTACTCATTAAATCAAGTATATAATTAACTATTAATTAATCGTTGACATAATCAGTTAAGAATGAATGCAACGAGCACATTTTTTAAAGGTCCTATATATTATCACACACATGGAGAACCAAAAAGAGGTTTTTGAAGGAGTCGGGCATGTTTACTTGCAGGCTAGGCTGACAAGTTCTCTGTCTTTGTACAATGCCACGATCATTAGATCCTCTATTGGAGCCGCTGTCTCAAAGTCCATTTTACAAGTTTCTTGATTACATTGGGCCACACTTACGTGGGATGAGATGTTTGGTATTTGGTTCATTTGGGTTCTAATGACAAGATGTTTCATTCCAACGTGTCACGATCTTAATCAGATAATGATTGTAGCAATTGCAGCTGTCATTTCCTATTTAATGTCACCCTTTGTTATGAAACTCGGACTAAACCGGCCGGTCCAATCAATCGGACCGGTGACCGATCGGTTGATCGGTCCGGATTAAGCTAAAAAATTGGTGTTAAATTGAACCGGTCGGATCGGTCCGACCACTGGTTCATCAATTTTTTATTATTATTTTTAATATTATATATAATTATGGCATCACACCGGTTCGACCGGTAGTTGAACCGGTCAAATCGGTAACCAATAAGGCTTCCGGTTCGATGACCAGTCCGATTTTGAGAACACTGATGTCACCTCTTCACATTTTTCCTATTCCATCGAACGTGATCCCTGGATATCACGACTTTGACTCCTCTACGATGAGTTTGGACCGTTGGAGCACTGTTTTTCTGAGGGTTTCTTTTTTTTTCTGAGTGTTTTAAAAAGGTCTTAATTAAGTAATTATGGTAAGGTATTTTTAAGCATCTATAGTTAAATTGATCTCCGCTTAAGTTGGGTAGGTTCCTTTTAAGAGGTAAAATCTTAACTTCAAATTTTAAATGACTGCATATATAAGCACGGTTCGATCCTGCAACTTTACGTAAATCAAAAAAGCTCTTACCAACTCACCCACACCTGAAATTTTGTGAGGGTGTTTTTTTTAATAAAAGAGGGAAAAAGAAACCAATTACACAACGTGTCTCGGGGAACAGATCCCCGACATATCCTCTAGAAGGAGTACATGATACCCAATGGGTAGAAGGTCAAAATAAATAACGCCAATCACAAAGTGCTTAGCATAGCTCGCTAGTTAGTCCGCACAACGGTTGCTCTCTCGGTAAATGTAACTATGGACTACCGTCCAGTTCCACGTAAACAGCTCATAAATCCCTTGAACAATGGGATTATAGATCGAGGATCGGCAGGCTGAGGAGGAGAGGAGTTGGATGGCCACAGCCGAGTCAACTTCCAGTTCAATCCGTTGATACCGAGAAGCACCAGCCAAGATTATGGCTAAACTCCAAGCCAACTGCCTGAGCTGTCGCGGAGGAGACCGCCAGCTGAAGCCGAGGGGGAAGAACAGGAACAAGCGTCATCCGTGTTCAACCTAACCCACCCGATAGGAGGTTTGCACCATCCGATGAGGTGTGCTTGTCGGTGGGGATGCCTGGTGATCAAGCTGCTTTGCCAAACGTTTGACTTGAAGATCTGACCTGCATAAGACAAAATAACAGAAATCAGTGAGAAAGGCCAAAGAAATTGAGCATAAAAAAGGGCCCCATTACGCCAGGCCCATAAAAACCAACACGTCGTGCCAAAAACAGTCGACCACTCCTGGCCGAACACTCGGTGGTGGGCTTGGAGATTGGTGTAGAGCTATTGGTGGATAGGCATAGTGAAAAAATCGGAACGGAGACTACGCGGTGGAAAGGATATCCACACTTGCCGAGCTCTGACGCAGTCGCAAATTGCATGAAGAGAGGATTCGTCGAAGCCGCAGTGAGAACAAGACCCCTCCGACGTAAGGTGTCAGCGGACCCGATGCTGGTTAGTCAATAGCTGGTCTTATGCGAGGAGCCAAAGGAAGGACCGAATTCGTTGTGGGTCAGGCCAGTGTCAGATGGCCTTCCAAAACCCAGGCACCCCGGTGTCCTCCGTAGCCATAAGCATGGCGTAGGTAGAAGCCACGGTAAAATGACCAGTGTCGGATGGACCCCAGGCAAGTTTATCCTATCGCAGGAAAGGCTTCGGAGGAAATGTTCCAGCGATGCGGCGACAGATTTCCAGCGGGAGGGATTCTTGCAAGGCATCCCAATTTCAAGTACCGTCTGAGGCCACCAACTGACGAACATTGAGGGGTCTAGCCGAAGCAGAGAGAAGGGTGGTAGCCTGGTAAATGAGAGGTCCGACTCCCGCTATCCAAGGGTCCAACCAGAATCTAATACGGAGACCATCACCAAACACCCAGTTCTTACTTTTAATCACGATGTGCCAGGTGCCTTAATACTTCTCCAAACCATAGAGCCACCAGTAGTGTCGATGGTGGGGGAGAGAGGGTGACCGTCAAAGTTGTATTTTGTGAGAGTGTTTTAGTTACGTGTTATTTATTTTGTTGACATATCTTGTTATAGACGGTGACCATGTGAAGATACCATTTTTTCTTTACGCAAGAAAAAAAGTTACTTTGTCCTGTTAAGCTGATAAGAGTATTCTGAAATCAGAAGATATGAAACTAGCCGGTAATTACAAAGCCAAGGCCGACTGGCATTACTACTGACTAAACTTGGTAGCTTTTAGGAGACTTTCCGCCCATTTTGGTATGTTCTCCATCTGAAAAAGCTAATGAGAAATGCATACTTCTAAGGGTGTCTGCTTTATAGCTGTGGTCTACGCTACCCTGATATATGTTATGGTGCGTCAAATTTCCTTTTGTTTCAGAATCTGATGTACATTTGAAATTCGGTGGTTAGTGTGATATCCATTAAAAACATGGTACTTTCTTCTTGCGTTACAATTGTTCATTAGTTTCATTTAATGGGAGGCAACAGTCACCAGTTCTGTGCTGTAATTCTTATTTCCAAGGTCATCTTGTTTCTTATCCGCCAATCCAACAACAATCTGTGACTGACCACAATAAAGAACAAACTGTTTGTTCTCTTTATGGAAAATATTACACTGGTGGTTGAAATTCCCAACTACACACTTCCAAAGAGAATTTCAGTACTCAGTGGACTCACTTCAGAAGATTTTGGGAAAGGAGGCCTCCTTATCATTGTTGATTGTTCAAAAGCATAAGCAATCTCGATTAGATTTGGTTCTGTACCCTTCAATCCTCCAAAACAAATTCCAAATGGCATTCCATTGTCATCATATCCAGCGGGAACAGTTATCCCAGGGTATCCTCCAATTGCCAGCACGGAAACTGCACCCGAGCCTGGTGTTACCATTGCATCCAAGCTGTTTTCAATCATCAGCTTCTCAAATCCATCTTGGGAGAGTTCTTTCATCGACTCGATTGCCTTTTTTTCTTTCACTCCAATTCCATCTGTCTTTTCTGCTTCTATGAAAGTACTCTGACCATACTCTCTGAGTTTCTCCTGCATTCAACAGAGTTGTTTCCTTTCACTAATTAGAAAGCTCATTACACAAAATAGAATAAAATTTCCAGAACAAGGAACAAAAATTATCTTACAAGTTCAGGGTTATTTTGGTTGAAGATGATGATGTCAGAAAGGGACCTGACCGGAGAAATGATAAGCTGATTCAGGTATTCATTCAAGGAAAGCTTGAATTCAGCCTTCATAAGTGTTATTTCACCGCTTTTTCCCGGATTCATAATTGTGCTGATATTTGATATTTCCAGATTGTCTACTACAATAGCACCTCTTTTCCTGTAAAGTTCAAAATTCTTATAAATATAATTGATTCTGAAATCTGGGAAGGCATATTTCTAGGAAAAGAAAAAATTCTATTGTAACAGCCAATGTGGCGCAATAATAAGGGACAATATTCTGTTAGCATTATACCACTAGAGTACCTTAATGTGCTCAAATGATGCTCGAAAGTAGAAATTCCAGATTCGCTGAACAAGCTCAAAAATGGGTCTCTAACAACCCCCAATCTCTTGCCTTTCAGCCCCAGTAGATTGAGGAATTGCTTGTAACCACCAGCAGGAATAAACTTTACCGCTTCACTTGTTGCTTCATGATCCCTTGGATCGTAACCCACAATTACATCAAGAACTTGAACTGCATCCGACACTGTCCTGGCAATGGGCCTGTATGTACATCATCTAAGATTAACACTTTCCTGAAGATGCACATGTGACGAGTCAACAGTATCAAGTATGCACGTAGACAGAAAACATAAACAGCCATCTAATTATTCGTTTCATGGCAGTTCCACAGCAGGTTATTAACAGCTATATATGTTCTTTACCCAATCGTGTCCAGGCTAGGCATAACAGGAATTACACCCGCTCGGCTGGTGAGGCCAACAGTGGGTTTAAGACCCACCACAGAGTTATGATCAGAGGGGCAGATGATAGAGCTATGAGTCTCGGTGCCAATAGAAACAGCCACCATGTTTGCGGCTACTGATATTGCCGATCCACTGCTGGATCCACATGGATCACCCCCGGGAAGGTAAGGATTCTGCATGCTCAACGCATTGAAATGGCAGATTTAGTTAAAAGAAAATGTATGGATAGGGAAATAAATTCAAGCATTCACGAAGAATCCAGCAAACTTCTTAATTATGTTCCAATCTTCCTTTTTTCAAGTGAGATTTTGCTCTTCCCTATATCTTTCTGATAATAGAGGTTGATAAAGTAGAACAAGGATTAAAACAGGAAGGTGTTCAAGAAACGGTGATCAGATGAGGATCAGAAGAAGCATCTTCTATCTTGTATCTTCTGCTCTGATCCTTCTCTTGGGATTTCACCTAGAGGTGACATTGGATGCGATGCCTAAAGCAATTGGACTAAACCAACATACAAATGATCCGCAGTGGGAGAAAAGCTGATAAATTTTCCATCTTTTTACATCCATTAACAATCTACTACGAGAAAGTCAGAATTTTTCCTCGTCACTAACAATCTAGAGTAGCCTCCTCAACTCTTTTTCAAAGCTCTTATACTTTCACTGAACTTATTAGACATAAAAATTCATTTCATCACCCAGAATTAGGAACTCCAAAAGCTCCCGAGTTCTCGTGCCCTGCAATAAGGTCAGCAGCCATTATCTGAACATAGTTCATAGTTGGGCAGGTAACATATATGCATCATTTGTATAGCTTCTGTCAACGCTATCAATACTACTTAGGATCTAAGAATTCCTAGGTTGACCAGGAATAGAGTAGACCTTACCACTCCTTGTTCAGCTCTGGCACACCAACCATTAGGCAGATGACTCAAAGATCGAAACTTGTACCATTCACTGAGGCTTGCTTTCCCAAGTAAAACCACCCCAGCCTGTCTCAGCCTCTCCACAACTCCAGCATCACGCGCCACCTTGGACCCCAGTAATGCGTACGAGCCTGCCGTGGTGTTCATCTTATCATAGGTATCTATGGTGTCCTTGAGCAGAACAGGAATGCCATGTAGATCTCCTAAGAATCTACGGCCCTGATTCTTCCTCCTTTCATCATCAGCCTTCTGTGCCTGATCATGAGCATCAGGGTTGACTTCTATAACGCTGTGAAGTAGAGGGTTGAGAGTTTTAATTTGGTTGATATAAAAGTCCACCAACTGAGTCGATGTCAACTTGTTTTCGGAGAAGGCTTGCTGTATGTCGTTAATGGTTGCTTCTTCTATCGTGAATGGTTGGACGTGCGTTCCCAGGAATGCTGTAACGAGAAGAACGGTGACGGAGAGTTGCCGATGTTTGACCACCACCATCTTTAGCTGCTCTTCCAAAGTTTCTGAAAGTTTAAGATTATTTTAGAAATATATATTAATGTTTTAAAATAATTTTTTTACAAAAAGTTTAAAATTTAAATTATATTAAAGGTGCTTATAGCATAATCCATTAAATTAAAGGGAGATTCCTTTGAAAGTCGAAGTAATGACAGTATAGATTAAAATTCACTTTCAAGGTGTGCGCTTTTTTAATAGGTTAGCTTCTTTCTTCGATGCCCGGAATTAGGGATTACACGGAAATTTAACTAAAAATAAATTGGAATTAAATTTTAATTTAAGATAAATTATATTAGACTTTTTATTTTAATTCATATATTTTAAAAGTCTTTTGTTCATTAATAAACTCTTATTAAAAATTAACATTATTTTGAATAAAAGTAAATGAAAAATAATAATAGATAAATTTATATGATATTCTCTTATTAAATAACAATTTTCAAAATATGAGAATCTGTAGAATCTATGTCCCACAAACGCCAGCGGCACCACCGTACTCTCCCAGTAACCAACCGTACATTGCGTCCTCTCTTTTTTACACTTGTCAGTAGTCTGTTGGCAAGTTTATTACGAACAACTTTTATTTCTTTATTTCCTTTTTGTTGTACACTTTGTATATAAATACCACAGCATAAACAAAATAAGCAAGAGAGAAAGTTTCCTCTTCCACAAACTATTTGTCTTAATGTTCTACATGGTATTAGAGCCAGAAAACTCTTGATACATAATGGTCAACGAAGAAGATTCGAGTACCCTCCAAACATACCCCGATACAAACAATGATGAGAGTAAATCATATGCGCTCTCTGCTTCAGAAAACCCAGGTGCAGTCTTAGTAATGACAATGCTGGATGAAATCAATTACCTCTCGTGGAGTAGAGTGATAATCATTGCTTTAAAGGCAAAAAAACAAAATAGGATTTGTAAACGACAACTGCCAGGAGTTGGAGAACAACCCTACCCTACAGAAAAAATGAAGAACAGTTGATAATATGATAATCTCGTGGCTTTTAAACTCTATGGTTAAGGATTTAGCAAAATCATTTCTTGAAGTCACCACTGCTAGAGATTTATGGGAAGAGTCGAAGTCTAGGTATGGTGAGAGCAACGGACCTCAACTCTACCAACTAATGTAAGAAATCAGTAACTTAAGACAAGGAAACAAGTCAGTGACGAGCTACTTCACAAAGCTAAAACAACTTTGGGATGATTTAAGATGTGTAATGCCTTATAGAAGTAGTTCGTGTGAGGTTGGAAAACTCAACAGTGTAGTGGAAGATAACACAAAATTGGTTCAATTTTTGATGGGGCTTAGAGAAGAATACGACAGTGTCGTAAGTCAAGTAATGTTAAATGATCCTCTACCATCTTTGAATAAGCATACTCCAAGATCCTTACAGTTGAGAAACAAAGAAACGTTGCTGGACTGTGCATAAATAAGGCAGGACTTATGAACGTAGCTCTCACAGCGAAACCCATCGGCAACTGGAAGACAGAAACCAGAGAAGCTTTCTCGATGAACAGAAGAGGAAGTTATGTGAGGAAAGAAGATAAATATTGCACTCATTGCCATGAGAAGAGACACACAGTGGATATTTGTTTTAAAATCCATGGTGAGCCGGACTAGTTCAGGGAACTAAAGCACAAACGCACAAGAGAAAAAAATGGCTATGCTGGCATAGTGGCTGAGAGTCCTATTGACGTCAGGCAAAGGAGCGTAAACAACGAAAGTATTGAGCAAGAGTCACAGTTTCGTGCTTTGAACAAACAAGTCCAAGAGTTGATGCGTCTAGTCAAGGAAAAATGTATTAATGAAGCCAATCATATAGTTCTTAACAGCTACGCAGGTATGCATTACATCCATAATGATAATGTTAGCTCTAAGTATGAATGCGTTTCATGGATAGTGGATTCGGGTGCATCAACCCACATGACCCACAACCGAAATTTACTTAACACATTGATACTACATCTGATACTCTCCCAGTGATGTTACCTAATGGCTCATTCAAATCCGCCACCAAAATAGGAAACATTGCACTTACTGATTCAATTCAATTAAAAAATATTTTGTGCATCCCTACCTTCCACCACAACCTACTGTCGGTCTGTAAACTTGCTAAGGACAACAACTTAGCTGTCATATTTATATCAAACAAAGTTATCTTGCAGGACCTGAGGACTAATTACATTATAGCAAGTTGTGAAGAAATCGGGGGCATTTACAGACTCCAACCTCACCACTTCCTACCACCAAATTCGAAGAAAGGTCCATCTTTTCAATTCTATCTCAATAAACATGTTATTTGTAATGCTATTGATATTTTTAGTTTATGGCATTTTCGACTCGGTCACATATCCACTAAGGTTTTGGAACATTTACATTTTCACCATTTTAAGCCACCAAATGATTTCTTTTGTGAAACGTGTCCTTTAGCAAAACAAACATGGAAATCATTCCGAAAACATGTTATAACGGCCAACAAACCTTTCGAACTAATTCATATGGACCTTTGGGGCTCGTACGGGACAAAAGCCCTTGATGGATCCACATATTTTTTAACCATTATAGATGAGTTCAGTAGAGCTACTTGGACCTTCCTTTTCAGTAGCAAAGCCTAAGTCCACCATACAATCCGCCTCTTTATCTCTATGATTGAAACTCAATTTAACCAAAAAATCACCAAAATTCGAACAGATAATGGAACCGAGTTTGTTAACAATCCCAACCAACAATTATTTGAGACAAAGGGAATATTCACCAAAAAACTTGTAATTACACATATAAGAGTAAAAGCTGTACTTGACATTTTATTGATCAGGTATTTATACACAGCAAGGATTACAAAGATTACAGAGATTACAATTTAAATTTAAACCTATTAGAATCCAAAAGATCGTAATCTGATCCTAATGAATAGGAGATAACACAAACAATAAAAACTTTACATAAGCAGAATATTTATAGTAGCAGAAGTCAACTTTCTGGTACGTTATTACGCCCCCGCAAGTTGACGGTATGATCAGCGAGACCTAGTTTGTAGAGATTGCGAAGGAACGCAGCTCGGGGCAGAGGTTTCGTTAGAATATCGGTAACTTGATCAGCCGTATGAAGGTGTTGAACTTGAATATGACCATTCTGGACTTGCTCTCGAACAAAGTGAAAATCGATTGCCACATGTTTCATTCGACTGTGAAAGACTGGATTAGCACATATGTAAGTGGTGCTAACATTGTCACATAGTATCGTTGGTGCACGAGGAAGGGAGAAATTAAGTTCAGAGAGAAGATTTTGGATCCAATTAGTCTCTGAAACAGCAGCAGCAACAGCTCTATATTCTGCCTCTGTGGAGGATCGTGAGACAGATTTTTGCTTCTTCGATGACCATGAGATTGGTGTGCAACCAAGATACACAATAAACCCCGTGGTGGATGTTCGATCATTGGGATCCCCAGCCCAATCGGAGTTAGAGTACGCAAGAAGTTGGCAATTACCGTCACGAGCAATTTGAATGCCCATGTGTGATGTTTGTTGAAGATACCGTAGAACCCTCTTGGTTGCTTTCCAATGATTAGCACTTGGCTTGTGCATAAATTGAGACAGCTTGTTAATGACAAAGGCGATGTCTGGGTGAGTAAAAGACAAATAATGAAGCTTGCCAATGACTCGTCTAAAAAGTGTAGCATCGACACTGTCATCAATAGACTCATTGGAGAAATCTGTCGTCGAACTCATTGGGGTTGGGACACCCTTGCATTCGGCCATGTTCAAATCTTCCAACAGATCAGTAACATATTTATTCTGGGATAAAAACAAACCATTAGAATTAGAAATAACCTCAATGCCAAGAAAATAGTGTAGGGAACCCAGGTCTTTTATCGAAAAACGATTCGCGAGAGCATCAATAATTTGACGAACACCTTGATACTGATTGCCAGTGACAATTATGTCATCTACATACACAAGGACATAAGCAGTGAATTCAGAGGTGTGGAGAATAAATAAGGATGAATCGGATTTCGCCGTCACAAACCCACAGTGAACTAGATGGGTTTTGAGCTCAGTGTACCAAGCACGAGGTGCCTGTTTGAGGCCATAAATGGCTTTGTTCAGTTTGCAAACATGATTAGGAAACGATACAGATTCATATCCCGGAGGTTGCCTCATATAGACTTCTTCTTCGAGATGTCCCTGTAAAAAAGCATTGTTTACATCTAATTGATGTATAGGCCATGAAAGCTGAGTAGCAATTGTAAGAACGAGTCGGACAGTGACAGGTTTGACCACCGGACTGAATGTCGAGTGATAATCAATTCCATGTCGTTGAGTAAACCCTTTCGCTACCAATCTGGCTTTGTATCTGTCAATTGAACCAGTAGGTAGATACTTAACACGAAACAACCATTTACAATCGACAATGTTCTTGGAAGAATCATAGGGGACTAGGTTCCATGTTTGGTTTCGAACTAAAGCATCATATTCGGCTTGCATTGCAGTCTGCCAATGGCTGTGTTTTTGAGCTTGTTTATAGGTTCGTGGGATGTGTGTAGGAGATGGTGTAGTGGTGACATGGAATTGTTTAGGTTTGAGGGTGTTGGTTTTGGACCTAGTAACCATGGGATGTGTTGGTTGTGGTTGCTCTATAATGGGATCTGGTTGTGGTATTTGCGGAGTTGAAGATGGTAAGTCGATGGTTTGGGCAGATTGGGTGCTTGATGGGAGTGATTTTCTGTGGCGATGGTAAGTACGAATCGGGGTTGGAGAGGAGCACGTGGGAATGTTTGTAGGTTGTTCTGTTTCACAGGTTGTCGATGTGGTAAGTGGTAAAGAGGGATTGGAAGTCATACCTGAACCCGTGGACGCCGTAGTTGGAGTGGTAGAGATCGACTTTACTTGCAAATAACCTGGAAGTTCAAAACAGGATGGGTGGTATTGTGAATCATTTTTCACATGTTCATCATTGGAAAAAGATTCCCAAGCAATATGAGATAAATTGTCCTTGAATTTAAAAAATTTGTTTGCACAAGGAAAGTTATCTTCATAGAAAACTACATCACGAGATAAAAATATTTTGGAGGTGCTCGGGTCAAAGCATTGATGAGAATGGTATTTGTTAGAGAAACAAAGATATACACAAGGGGTGGGTTTGGGATCAAGCTTGTGTTTGGCATACGGTTTTAACCAAGGATAGCAAAGGCAGCTAAATGTTTTGACAGACTCTAAGTTAGGAGCTTCTTGGAATAAGATTTCATATGGACATTGGTTACCTAAGTTGGGCGTTGGTAATCGGTTTATAAGGTAGGCTGCGTGTTGACAGGCAAAGCTCCAAAATTGTGAAGGCATTGAAGCTTGGTGCAGAAGGGTCTTAGTTGTTTCAATGATGTGTCTATGGCGGCGTTCTACTAAGGCTACACGTTGAGGGGTGTATGGCGGGGAAACAAGATGTTGAATACCATTGGTTTTTAAATATGCATCTAGGCTTTGAAACTCTCCTCCACCATCGGTGTAAAAAGAGAAAAGTTTGGTTTGAAACCGACGTTCTAGCATTGGATGTAGTTGATGAAATATGTGGAAAACTTCAGTTTTTGATTTCAAAGTGTAAAGCCACATGTATTTGGAAAAATGATCAACAAACAAAACATAGTACCGCTTTTTTGTCGATTGATAAAACCGGAGATGGTCCCCATAAATCACTGTAGAGAATTTGCAATGGAGAATGGCTTTGCAATGTGTTTTTGAAAAAAGGTAACCTGTGCATTTTATTCGAATTGCAGGAATAACAAACTGATGTTTTCAAGGTGCTTACTGGAATGGAAAATTTGTTTAAAACTGTATTTAAAATTCGGTGACTGGGGTGACCCAAACGCCGATGCCACAGGTTTGTCAAAGCAGCCACATTGCATCTTGGATTAGGTATGATTGAGTTCGGTGGCCATTGATAAAGTCAACCTCTACTTTGTCCTTGAACTAGCGGCGTCCCCGTTGTCAAGTCCTTCACAAGGTAAGAAAAAGGAAAAAATTCAA